>CM060247.1:108200583-108721176 GCA_030684275.1 Acipenser oxyrinchus oxyrinchus
AAAGTAGGATCTAGCCCACACTTTACCATGTCTGTGTCTGTGGAAACTCTGAGTCCCAGCTTATTTATCCCGCTCTCTTTCAAGGTCTTCAGGTGAGGGCAGAGGGCAGCGCAGCAGGCCGTGGCGATCTCTTTCGGGAACTGACTATGGGCAGCCAGAACGCTGGCAAGAGACTGCTCTGGGCACTTCAGAAGATAGAACACCTGGGGCACAAACAGCAGCACCAACACTCACTACAGTCATGGAAACATACAGTGGCACTGGGAGACCGAGGGCTACCTGAATGCAGCTTCCAACACCAAACACCACATTAATTTTTAATCAAAATAGTTATCTTCAAAAATAACATTTCACCTGTTCTGAAAAAAGACCAAGAGGGGAAATGTACTCTTTTGTTTTGTTTACGACCTAATAGAAGGGGAATGCCTAGTTGTTCTGTTTTGGCAATTAAAACAATCCTTGGGTAAACACTCTGGACATTCATGTGTTACATGCAAGGTTAAAACCTCATATAATCCTCTTGTTCTATTGCATACCTCAGTACATTTCACAAGCTTCCCATCGCTTTCAAACTCTGCCTCCTGTTGCATTTTAACGCTTGGAACCCCTTCCAAGGACTTTCCATCAACTGGGCTCATAATCCTTGACGATGAAGAAGAATAAATGAATAGTCTAAAACAGCCCTACAAAGTATTCTCATTGCATTAATGTTCAGAATTGGCTATACGAGATGTGTGGTTCTTCAGTATTACGTTATGAAATATTCAAGAATAAATTTCTATTGGCACACTACAGAACATGTCAGGAACAGGGGGAAAAGACCCAGTGACTACACCAGGTGGCACTAGTGCTACATGCAGTTGTCAATATAAATTCATGGAAGCTTTGCCCAAATTTGGCCTTTGGAACCAAAATTAAAGCATGTTATGGACAGTCATTTCTTGGTGTAAATTTGATTATAGTGAACTGTCACGTTGCAGAACCGTTTTAACACATGGGTAGATCATCATGCATTTACTGAACACAGTTCATGCAATCTTAACTAAAGGCATTTTATTATGAAAGCAGCTTCTACTCTTAAGGGCATACAGAAAAAAAAAACAATATGAACCCTTACCAGGGCAAAGACACATGCCTTGCTCAAAATGGACCAAGGCTGCATCTATATGATTTAATGATGCGAAGTTACAGAAATTGACTTTCCATAGTAAAATACAGATCTTGACCAAAACACATAAATACAGCAAACCGATAGCTTTGTTACGGTTTCGAGTAAGAAAATAAATAATCTAACCAAAAATGTCCACTGTGCTTTCGGAAAGACTTTTTATCCTTACCCTGTGTTTACAATGGATGCCCTCTCCACCCAGTGGATGTTTACATATTCTCTTAAATCTCCTGAATCATGTTTTCCACATGGGATCTGGAAGTCCCTTCTTTCCATAAAAGCTTGCCGTAATGCTTCCATCATCTCCGGTGTTATTTGAACCATCAAACCATCTGATGAAAAAAATGAATACAAAATAATAATAACTAAATGAACTAGAAACAGGTTGCTTTTGTGAACAGAAACAGAGCAGCCCCAAAGGCATAATGTAAAGGGAGTCGAATATCTGAGAAATGTGATGTTTTACAGACATGGGATTCAAGTTAATTTCAAGAAACTTGAGGCACCTAGGATTGTTTACTTGAGAAACACAAGTACTGATTCATTACCTTCAACTATGCTGGATTTGGCAATAAATCCTGATGAGGCCTTCAGAGCACCGTTGAAAACAACAAAACTTGCTCCAGTGACTGAAACAAACAGAATGCCTTCATTAGAACAGCAAAGCTACTTCAAGCGGTCTCCTAAAATATAGAAGTATATTACTACAGCTGAAGGGTTCAACAGAATGGTATTTTAAAATATATAAAATATAGAAGTATATTTCTACAGCTTAAGGGTTCAACAGAATGGTATTTTAAAATACAGGTTTCAGTGTAAATTCTTAAAACAAACACCAGATGATAATGTTTTAGTGAAAATGCATGCAAGACACTGCAGTTTTCATTGCAATGAGCTAGACTTGCCTACCTCCATATGCATGAACAGACACAGATATTGCATGTCAGTGCAGGTCATTGAGCGGCAGGGTTTTACAGAGGCTTAAAGCCAGCTCGACTTACTTCTCCTAGTCTTGCCCGGTACACTGTTGGCCTGGGTCTGATAGTTTCCCTCGTCGTTCTGAACACACACCAGGTGGGAATCTGCCTCCATGCTAAAGCGGGAGCCCATGCTGATGACATGCTCATTGGAGGAATTCATTACTTTCATCATCTAGGGATACAGATACAGGCCGCTGTGAATTGATTGCTTTCATAAAAATACGCTGACACTTTCTCGCATCACTGGATCGGTTTTTGTGAGAAGACATGGATTTTGAAAACTAACCGTCTAGATTCTGAAAGCTTAGCTCTACCTACTGTACAAAATATATAGAATATGATACATGGAACCATCAACTATTACATGTATATTTATATTCACTTTATCAATATTCTTAAATAAAATATAGAATGTCATACAATTAGATTGGTGTATATAGACATATTCCAATTTAATGAAGAAAATAAAACAAAATGTAAAAAGTTAAAGCATATTTACTTTATAAATATAAGCAGGGCCTTCTTACTAGATACACATTTTTGTTTTCCGTTCTGTTCTTATTAAATAAATGAAAAAGGTTCATATTTATTTAACTGCTGTAGATGAATTCAGCACTAATTAACTTTAAAAGAATGAATGTCCAAGGACAACTGGTTAAATATGTTCACTGATTCATCCCATAATAAAAATGTATATTGTGATTTAGTAGTTTACTACTTGTCTGCTGTTTTGGTTGGAGTTCTGTTTCCTATACTGCTAGAGTAGGCAGAGAGTTTGAGTGGACTCATCGTTTCCCACACCGTTCAAGTCTGTCACGTCTAGACTGGTGTTATGATGCAGTTTGGTTTCCATGTACATTTAATACTTGGCCTCCTTTTAATTGAGACTGTCTGCAAAAGTAACCCGTTCCATTGAAGTTGCATTGTGTGGTGGTTTTGTGATCTGGACCACTGTCAACTGTAACAGGGTTCAACCCAGGACTCCAGCAGTAAAAGACATTTTAAAAGTGCATTAACCCACTGCGCCACCTAGCCTCTTCAACGCTCCTGTTCTCTGCACGTATATATCCTGGAGAGTCTGTCAGACGATTTGATCCCCCTTTTTAAAGTGTATTTAATGTCCCAATGGCTTTGTTTGTACTATTTGATCTCCATGCTGACATAGCATACTTTGCATTGTTTTTTTGTTTATTTTTGCTGTGTAATACAGTTTTGTGTTTTAAATTTAGAGGTTTCTGTCCAACACACAGCTAAGTCTTATGACTTAGTGAGATCGGATTCTGCATGGCTTGATAAGAATGGCTTAACATTCCTCCTCTTTTGTGTTTCCCTGAAGCTGGTCACACGCTTGCCTAAGTGGGGAAAAAAAATAAAATAAATAAATAAATAAATAAATGGAGCACAGGCGGAAAAGTCACACTCACCTCATTAAACCTCCCCTTAGGGATTTCAATGTAACTGTTGCCCATCTCCATGTGGATCAACAAGCCCTCCACACTCGCCAGACTGTACTGGTAATTTCTGAGGTCCTGCAAAAAGAGCATTGTCAGAATGAACACGACAATGCATAAAGACAAAGCAAAGGAAGTGAGCAATAAGCTTGACTTTAAAGTACATTCAGAAAAGAAGCTGAAGGAACATACAACAGCAACAGATTTCTTTCATGCAGAGGATATGTGGTAGTGAATCCTTGACCATAGTTTATCTTTTACTGCAGAAATGTGGAGTTTAAAAGGGTACTACAGGGTGTCCTATAAGTCAGGCATCACAGGGAAGATCATATATTCTGCTGATTAGGTGTTCTGTTAAAATGGGGAGCCAAACCCTGAGACTACCGGCACGCACTTCAAAATGATTTCCCCTGAAAAATATTAACAAATATGGCTATGATGCCTACCTTACTGGAATACACTGTAGACCTAAATATAGGATTAAGATACAGAACAATGAACCACCCGACACTAATTCCTCTTCAGTCTGTGGAAAACGGGGTAAATATCTGCCATATGCTCTCAGCAAGCATAGCTGCTATTAAAATCACTGGCGCCTGTGGAGTCGTTCCTGGTGCAGGATCATAGGATAAAATGGAGATAAAGTGCATAGGCTTCTATTCATAGGTGAAATTTGTGTTTGAAGAATCACTTACTGCTAGAAGGTTCATTATAGTGTGTCCAGTTTCTCTGAATAATGGCTTCCGGAATCTGAAACTCGTCAAAGTGCAAGGATACACTGAAAAAAATAAAATAAAAAAAAAACACATAAGCCTTTTTTTCTTTTACAACTTCTGCAACAAATGTTGACCTAGTTTCATGAAAAGTAATTCAAAGTTACCTAGGATTCTGATACCCTAGTGCAGGGGTTTTCAACCGGGGGTACGCGTACCCCTGGGGGTACTTAAGGGTCATAGAGGGTATGCAGGATGACTCAGAAATGCAAATTAAAAAAATAATGATCTTGAATTGATTTTTTTTTATTATTATCTCTAAACCACTGCGCATAAATATTTCACTTTTGTTTAGCAGCTCAAAGTGAACCACAGATGGAAATAAAAACCATAGAATCTATCACAGGCGTACTTTCCACCTGTACGCACGCGTGATTCCAAATGAGTGGGTGAAGCAGGGGTCTGGTGATTTTTCCTATGGCGAGCGCTCTGTGCTGCTCATTAACTTCGCTGTTTTCAGCTTGTGGTATCATTGAATACTAAATCAGTGAAGCCCAATATTTCAGCATTTTTTGGAAGTATAAATGTTCTGGTAAACATGAATAGTAATCACAACACTCATACTTTTTTATTTTTTATATAATTTTTAAATTAGGCGTGGCTGCATTTTAGTAACAGCAGTAGCGACGGGTTGAAATGGATACCTGTCTTACTTGCAAAAGAAACGAAGGAAGAAAACACAAGTTCAAGAGTAAAGAAAGTGCAAAGCGACAGAAAGTTCTACAGAATCCGTTTGGATCATTTTTGTTGGCTTAAAGTTTATCAATGTTAGTTATTATAGTTGTATCTTGGTTAATTTTTTTGATATTGTAAACGGCACATAATTATGCTGAGATGGTAAGTAAATGGTAACGTGATAAACATTTACAGCGCAGACTGTTTTGCATTATTTATAATAACTGTGTTGAATAGAAAGTGAATAAGTGTTTCCAAAGAGATTCCCAAATACAGTCTTATAAATCTGTGTGTCCAAAGACAAAATTCAAAGTTTTAAGAATTAAGCCTACTGTTTGGTATTCTGTCCTAAACCAGCAGTTTCTCAGTCCCAAACTGTTGTGATATAAATTATATATTAAATAAAACGGGTGAGAAAAGAAATGTGTTAATCAGAATATTCTGTCTTTTATTGCAACTGTGGGACCATTCAGTCAAGTGAAAATTGTAAAGGGGTACTTGAGCTGAAAACTCCAGACAGAAGGGGGTACAGTTTCAAAAAAAGGTTGAAACCCCCTGCCCAAGAGTACCCGCAACAATGCGTGCTTAGGAATGTCCATACCAAGTTTCATTCCAGTTGATTAAGTGGTGTGGAGAGGTCAAAAAATGTCAGTGCGACATATGTTCAGACAGATGGCACTATGTATCTTCCTGGCTTCGGATGCTCTCAATAACTTGCATTAAAGAATGTCCTTACCAAGTTTAGATCACAATTGTACAAGCAGTTCTCTTGATATGTGTGAGACTTAGGTTGGATGGAAGTATTGATGGAAGTATTGATAAAAGTATAATCTGCATTTGGTGTACGTTTAAGATCTTGGTGGATGCAAACTGCTTCTCCAAGCGCTTTGTACTCTACCATAACGGGTATTATCAACAAAAACAACAAGAACTGACAGCTAATGTGGGATTTTTTTTTTTTTTTTACTTGAAAAGGCCATGCCCAGCATTTAAACTTCTCTGCTCCGTTTACTGCAGGTGGCTTACAAATAACATGGAACTGTGTCAGCCGTTTCAAAAGGACAAATTCAAAACGTCACTTCCTTTTTTCTGCTCCCTTTCGCAGGGGGCTTCTCCTCCTCTCCCTGACTCACCACTGTACTCGGCCCCCAGTCTCAGCATGAGTCTCAGGGGGAAGACCTTTGCCCAGGGCACCTCCAGCTTGTGAATGAGAACCCCAAAGAGGAAGGGGCTGTCTGGCAGGTACAGGTCATTCAAGGGCTGGAAGGTGGGCGAAATGAACAGGAATCCACCGTGATCCTTACTGCCAAGGAAACTCTCAGTAAAGGTCACGTTGCCCAGATTTTCAACGTACTTGCCTGACGGAAGAAGAAAAAAATATATATATTAAAAGTAGACTGCCATGGTAATTAACGTAATTAATTGAGTAAATTGGAAGCAGAAATCAGACAGGACCATAGTTCATTTTTAGTAGATGACCTGCTTTTTGTTTGTTTGTTTTTTTAGTTTGTAAGTGTAGTTGTATGCTGCTCTCTCTGTAAGCAAGGTGCACATCTCAATAATGAAGGTTTTATTCTTCTGCACAAGTTGTCCCATTTTGACCATCCTCCCTCTGTGTGCAATTCATCGTTGTCATTAATGGAGATGAGAACATGGTCCTCGATACATCTCGTTTTAATTTTAATTAAGGGGGTCTATTTAATTACATCAACAGTGACAGATCTAAATACCACCACTATATTTAAATATTAAATAGGAAGAAACCCAACATTACTCATTTTTAAAGACATAAACACACTTGAGATTCACCCGCACTATTAGAGGTGTTGGTTTTCACAAAATCCCCTTCTTTAAATGATTTAAAAATGATGGTATGTAGGTCCACTACTGGTTAAATCAATTAAAACGGACTCCAAGCTGGCTATCCTTTCTGAAAGCTAGACACTAGACTGGATGCTAGACACCTTGTTGAAATACTGGTCTAATTTTTTATTTTATTTTATTTTTTTAAACATTGTCTACCAATCATCGGATAGAGTGTTTCAATTTCCAGATGCCTCAGCCTTACCCTTTAGTGCATCCTGATAGATGGTAATGTACAGCTTAAAGATGTCTTTGGGGAGAGTGCTTTCCTCTGGCAGGCACTGCAGCAAGAACACAATCTCAGGCTGACCCACCCCGTGCAGGCCATTGGAACTGAAGCACCAGCACTTCCGCGCAGCATCTGAGACAAAGTGGAAACACTGCACGTCATATTCTCACAAACAACAACAACAACAACAACAACAACAACAACAACAACAACAACAACGCTCTAGCTCAGTGAAAAACCCTGTCTACACAACTGCTATACCCCACACAGTAATTATTTTATTTATTTATTTATTTTTCAAGTTAATTTTTATTTTTTTGCAACTTTATCCAAATCAGCATGGTAAATCTTAATCCCTACAAAAGCAGAAACAGAAATGTTAATTCCACCTAAACGCAATTACGACAAACATGTTTAGCATGTTCTTAATACTTTATTAAATATTATGTTGTATTTCTGAGTACGAGAGTAAAGTACAGTACAGTACAGTACATCACAGTGTACTAAAAACAGGTTAAAAAAAAATAATTGCTGCACAGGGATGTGCCGAGTACTTACAAGTGAGTAGCTTGACATTCACCAGCAGGTTGACATTCAGCACGAACGTGAGGGGGTTGGGACCTCCTTCCTCAAGAAGCAGCATCAGCTGGCTGGCAGAGGGGCGATCCTCCACCAGCGAGTCTGCATTTGAAATGGGACAGTCCTTTCATTATACTCTAATCAAAATACATGTACCGTTTCTGAACAAGAGGGAGGCCAGCACAGGCTTCGCTCAGCCTCAGTGCAGAGTGACCATTTCTGGGGTGGTTTTATGATTAGACTAATAACGGGAGCTATATCAAACTCATCTCACTGGTGACCTGAGCACGATTCTAACACAGGCCTCCAGGTAAAAGGTACGACAGGCATGTGAATCAGTCAGAGGAGTCACCTAGCCCCTGCCTATAAACTCACATCCCAATAAGCTAATGCAGACTCACATGACCAAACAAACTGTGCATTGTCGAGTGGTTTGTAGTGCCATCCGACACCACTTTACAATAAATAAAATGGCAAACCAGCCACAGCATCACAGATCTCTCTTGAGGAATCAAGTTTAATAAATAAGATTTTAATAAAACAGATCACTGCAGATTTCACCTTACAGGGGAAGAATGTGTCACTGGGTTGAAAAGGTGACCTCTAGTGAGCAATAAAGCATTTTTTCTGAGGCTTTGTGCTTTATTGCTCACCATGTGTCAGTTTTTCAACCCTTTGAGCAACACTACAAGCCTCAACTACAGTTCACATTTGTATAATATCACTAGGGTTTCAAGTTGAACAGGGAAACGCAATGCATAAACAGTTCTGGATTCTCAATTAACATCAAGTAGGCTTTCTGTCTGGACCTGTGGTGGACAACTCTGACCCTTGAGATACATTCCAGTCCATTCCAAGCAGGTCCTAAATTAGTTAACTGAACCTGCTAAAGGATCAAGTACCTAATTTTGGACTTGATTGGAAAAAAAACATGGATTGGAAAGGGGTCTTGCGGACCGAGTGGTGCACCCGCTGTTCTAAGCTTTGTCTACACATTTCTACATTGCTGTTTAGATTTTCATATGTCTCTGCCACATTACCGTCTCCTCCCTCCCCTGTTGCTATGACAACAGGGGGCAGCCCCTCCTCGTCATCAGGAACCAGACTGGCCGTCTTGGTAATGCACTCCCCTAGGGTGGATAACATTCTGTAATCCGAGGGCCCCGTGATAAGATGCTTCGTATCATCTTCTGGACTCTGAGAAGCTGGACTGTTCGGTACCTTCATCGCGGCTTTAGAAATATTAGGTGCTTGTTCTGAAGAATCGCTGAGTGCTGTAGCTGTAGAATCCTGAATCTTCTTTTCCAGGCTTTTCTGAACCTGAGGCTTCATAGAAAAAAAAAAGAAAAAAAAAATTAAAATGTTGCAGGTCAGTACCATTGTTTCACCTAAAAATATAGCACAAGTTTCTCACGATTCTCTCTCTGTGTAGACCCTTTTGTTTTCCAGGTTTTATTCTGACTTGGTGAAGCCCATTTATTCTGCCACCAAACTACAGATTCCCCTCCTGTGCAGCAGCTACTAGGCTCCCCACCTTAGCGTCACAACCAACTTACTGTGCTGCACATGTGGGGTCCTAATACCTGCTGCACAGGAATGAAAAATGGACTCCAGTAAACTGGAATAAAAAGGAAAATAAAGTCTGGAAAGCTAAATGATCTTCAGCATGGATAGAAACAATACTCAAGACTGTGTTTGCGGCAATCCAGGTTTTACTGTAAGCTTAATAAACCAGAGTTCAAGCAACAAGCCCGTATATGGGAATGGATCACATTCCCATACCTGTATAAAGTAATAAGGGATTTGTGTGAAGGTTGTTATGCTAAGGCTGTCAGGTATGTAAAACTTGTTTTTTTGAACTTATGCTTTAGACTAGAAGAAGAAAAATAACAAAAACAAACAAACATACATATACAGTGCTCCCCCTTTATAAGACGGCCCGTTATACTGCAGAACTGGTTATAAGGCGGTACAGTAGCATGGATCCCATTTGCCCCATAATGCTAAAACTCGTAGTCTTGTTATAAAGCAGAACACAAATAGCATGGTCTCTTAACTATGGCTCCCGACCACAGCTTTCTACTTGGATAGACAGTTTAGTGTTGTATGTTAATTATTTAGGTTTGCTTAAATAAAAATAATAAACAGGGCAGCTTACAAGTCTGAAAAGCAGGCCCTAAATGCACAAGGTAGCGCTGCAGGGCATGCCCCGCACTTACCACAGGAGGTTCGGGGGTTACAGGACTGGAGTCTTGGGATGACCTCTTGCTCCCTACTGACAGTTTCGATGTATCTGCTACCTCTCCGTTTGGCAAAATACCATCTGCGAACCAGACCCGTTTCTGTTCCCTGGGAAGCCCAGCTGCAAGAGGAGGAGAAAACTGGCATGAAGTACAACTACAAAAACATGAAAAACTATCACCGGAGCTTTACAAACACGAACTGTGACAACTGTGGAGTCTGTGAAACCAGGCTGTTATCTTGCAGGTTACACACAGTTGCAACCTCTCTATTTTTAATTGGCGCAACACTGGCACATTAGGACAGTACAAAAGGCACAAAAGAGGTGAAGGCATTTTCATCCATGAACAAACTGCTATTCTGTTCTTGCTAATTACTTTTGTTTTAAACTCCATGATAATTTAACGTGGTATTTCCAAGAGCTCTTGTGAGGTGGCAGGGGTGCTTTAAACAAGTCATCAGGATGTGACAACAAACAGAAAATGATACACAAAGTGAATCCAAACCATATGAAGAATACAACTGGTTAAAATAACCAGTATCTCTTTATGGTGCAATGCATTACTTTGAAGTGATGGTTAAATAAAAATGCAAATTATCATTTCATTGCACAACTGAAGCATCTGGCTTATTCATTTGTTCATTCATTTGACTAATGTTGTAGTTTTCACAGAGCAATGTCAATTCAAATCTATATTATTTCTTACAATACAAATTCACATAACACAAATTTCCTGTTATTACTCCAAATTATTTAGCAGCCCTCCGAGGGAAGAAATATGAATAAAACTAAACGCCCTCAGTCAAACAGCTGAGTGAAAAGGATACTGGGAAATGTATTAACCTGCACACTTATTAGCAACTCTGTACTTCATCTGTTTGGAGACTAAGATCCTATGATGCAAAACAAAGGATGCCAAATAGCAGTTCAACTTAAACATTGTTTTGTTTATTCCCAAAATAAATAATACATAAAAGTTGAAACCACATTAATTATTTTCTTACTTTTTTTTCATTCCTTGACATTGCTGTGTCTTCACAGTAAACAGTGGCCATCGACACGTTTTTATAAAGTAATAACATGAGGTTTACTTGTGCCTTTTTGTAGCTGAACAAGGAAATGAAAACTGAAACTTAACTTTAAACACTTAAACAGCATTTCCACATTTGTTTTATTTGAAGGGGGAAAAAACCCCCTCAGTTTTGGTTCTCGTTTGTTACATTCTGCATAACAAAGTAGCAAAAAAAAATATATAAAATCTATATAAAAATCACTACACATTTCCAGCAAGTTGAGCACTGTTTAAGTGAGCCATTTCAGAATGATGTGCTTGCCTCATTTTGTCCCATGAGATTCTGACTCTCTCTAAAGCACCACAATGCGTTTGACACAGATGGCCTTCCATAGAGATCACTACGTGTGCATGCGCACGCATAATCTGGTTTGTTTACTTTTTGTTGTCTAAAACTTTTAAAAATAGAGCTGCTGTGTTGATCCTGTTTTTTTATATATATATATATATATTAATCTCACATATCACAGAACTCTTTTTAATTTTCCATTTTTTTTTAAATGTCGCACAAATAGTGAGGTGTATCTGAATACGTGTCAAAAAATATTCGTTCGAATATTCAGATATTCGTCCCAACACACACATTATATCTATCACAGTACTGCCACAGCATCTGGTGTTCCCTTTATCCATCTCATACAGCACAGACAGGATATACAAATGTACAACTCTTTATTTAATTTACATGTGGTAATTTAGTTTCGGAAATATGTCAATAATTCTTAAACACTGATAATCAAAGCCAACAAAAAAAACAACTTTGTAGACTGTGGTACAAAAAAAAAAAATCTTTGTTTTGGCTACAATGACACAATGTGTCATTACATAACTTCACAACTTTCAGAAATCCGATACCAAAAAAATGGTATTATTTAAGAAATGTCTACACAGCGACAGCAGCTGCACGCACCACACGTGAGAAACAGAGATGTGCAGGTTACCTTCATTTCCGGGGTGCTTGAGCACAGACACGGGCACCATTACGGTGGGCGGAGGGGAGTTGAGAGTGCCAGCTGCCTGGGCTTGCTGCAGGGGAGGGATGGTGGAGCAGTATTCAGAGGGAATATTAGGATTAGGACTCGGACCGGTCGGGCTCATCATCCTCTCAAGGGCTTGTGCTGGAAAACGAAAAAAAAAAGAAAAAAAGAATTGAAAAATGGACACGGCCAGTAGTGAGACTATATTTATTTTTCTTTTTTATTTAGTCCGAGAGAGAGAGAAAGTTTTTCTCCCTCTCATCTGCACGCACATGCGATGTGGTTACAAGGGCAATCCTGGCAGCTCCACCCCTTTTTTTAGTGGTTGTTTTTGATATGAAGTGACCCACAATCATTTCACAACTCTAGACAGCGGCTGAAGCAGTGGAGGAGTTTGTATTAGCTTGTCTCCGTCATCACTGCTCCATCTTTATTTAAAAATTTTGCATTATGTTTTAATGCAAGGTTTCCCTACATTGCTACTCTAAGACCGGTAAATCCATATCCCTGTAAAAAGATGATGAAGTCCTTGCCACACCTACCTACCGTGCGTTGGTTTTTATTTGACCCGACAGTGTTACACAAAGGCCCACACAGCTCGAGGGTGAAATTTAGACGGCAAAGTATGAGTCACAAGGTTCACTGTGGAGTTCTCAGTCTTCAACTCTATTGTGTCGTTATATATGTGGCACAAAAAAAGATTAGTTGTAATATTAGAAAGCTCAGAGATCATCTGAGCCAATTGGGTTCCAAGCACAGCAGTCATTACCTCACAGGTAGATACATGCCCTCTACAGTAAATGTTAACATCTCACTTTAAACAACAACCAATTTTAAGCAGCACCAAGCGATCCAGAACAATCTAAAAACACAATTAATGTCTTCACACACAAAAAATATTTGTTCAAGTTTGTAGTAAAACCTGGAATGGGTGAAACTGCTATGCAATTGGAGTCTTATTTCCATCCCTGCAAATGCAATCCCCTGTTGCATATCAGCAGACCCATCCAGCAATAAGAAAGGTCTAGCACACCAAACGAGTATGTTCTTAGATCTATTACAAAGCCAGCAAATGGATCTTTGGGGTGTTTTTGGGAATGTTTTGCTATCAAAATCTGTACCTCTGCCTGTTTTATTCCCTCAACATTACGAACCCCGGAAACAATTTCCAGATCAGTCCAACAAGGTTATCAGAAGTTATAAATGGCACAATCTTTTATAGAAATTTCCACTATCCAAACAAAGAAAACCAGTCCACTATGCTGCAGAGCCGATTATTCTGACTGAGCGCTCCACAGAAATGAGGCGCTGACAATCAAGTCATTGGTGCCGATTGGGTTAACTTACCATTCAAAGTGAAACAAGCAAACAAAAAATGCTGGGATACCTTGACATAGGGACCCCACAGGGATACTTAAATTACTAAACACCACTAGATAAAGAATTAAACAATGCTGCCACTCACCAGATGCTAATCCACCCTCTAGGCTCTCGTATCACTTACAGTTCAAAACCACCGTCATTGAACTGCCATTGGGCACAAGACAAGACAACTGGATGCTTAAAAAAGCCCTTTCAAGTCAGGGAAGCACAGTACAGAATCCGAAGTGCCTGGATTCACACACAGACCACCTCACTCGCCATGACGATATAGAAAATCCTAATGGATTCTGTAGTATAGTCAGTAATAAATCAAATAGCTCAGTCTCCAAAAATAGTTTAAAAAAAACATGAAAATCACAACTGTTCCAGCAGCAAAATCACAACCTTGTTCCGAGGTTGAAAAATAAAAGCTGTACTGCTGAACTAGCTTTAGAAAATAAATGAAAATACCTCGGCCATTAGAAGTGACTCAGCTGGATGTTGTGCTGCATTATGTATGAACTAACAATTCATTGTTAGCTCAGCTGCTGTTTTCTAAAGACACATGATCCAAACATGGAAATTAAAATGACTGATTTTCTACCCTGCAACAGAGTTAAAATGTCATATTTTACAGACATGATACAATCACTGACCAGTCACTGATGAGTTTAAAAATATCTACAGGTATGAAGCAGAAAGCCGTGTAAGCTTTAGAGAGGGGCAGGCAATATCCACAAAGATACAAAGAGCTTGTAAGGAAAGAAAAGCGCAATTTACACTAAAAAAGTGTAAGGTAACAAAAAGGTATCAAATAAATCAAGAATGTTTGCTACCCAAAACGAAAGAAACACAATCCGATACGGATAAATGAGATTTTCTATTACTGTAGTAGGGTTTATAAGTACAGGAATGGATAAATGTGATTTTCTATTATTGTAGAGGGGTTTATAAGTACAGGAATGGATAAATGCGATTTTCTATTACTGTAGTAGGGTTTACAAGTACAGGAATGGATAAATGTGATTTTCTATTACTGTAGTAGGGTTTACAAGTACAGGAATGGATAAATGTGATTTTCTATTACTGTAGAGGGGTTTGTAAGTACAGGAATGGATAAATGTGATTTTCTATTACTGTAGTAGGGTTTACAAGTACAGGAATGGATAAATGTGATTTTCTATTACTGTAGTAGGGTTTACAAGTACAGGAATGGATAAATGCGATTTTCTATTACTGTAGAAGGGTTTACAAGTACAGGAATGGATAAATGTGATTTTCTATTACTGTAGTAGGGTTTACAAGTACAGGAATGGATAAATGCGATTTTCTATTACTGTAGTAGGGTTTACAAGTACAGGAATGGATAAATGCAATTTTCTATTATTGTAGTAGGGTTTACAAGTACAGGAATGAGCAACAATCCAGTAAATGGGGAAAAATATGCACTAAAGGAGTATTTCAAATTAAAACTTGGCAGGTCTGCTGTGTAAGTTACACCACACGGACACACAAATAAAGGGAACATGCCTCAAATGCATAGATTGGATTTTTTTTACAGATTAACCCAGATATCATAATAGGGGTTATGGTCCAATGAGCAAAGAAATCTAATATTTTCAGTTGGGCCATGGCTTGTGAGATTTATAACATTATATCATTAAGAAAGAGGGAGAGAAAAGAGATGAGCAAAAATGTGAGCTAGGGACAACAGGAGAAAACAGGAAGCTATATTGTTGGTAGTGAACAATACACAGCTTATGTTTAGAGACAGACAGCGTGCTTTATCAACAAGACTGGATGTGCTAGCCAGCAAGTCTTGATAGAAGATATCTGATGCTTTTACAGAATATTCAAAACACAGATCTGCACTGCAATGGTGTAAAACTGCTCTTGGTCCGCATGATGTTTACAAAATACTGTAAAGGTTGAGTTTGGAATCAACAACTGTCTGCTTTCGCAGGTCCAGACCAGTTCATCAGTCCCTGAACACAAAAATAATATGTAGGACACACCCACATTCAAAAGGATATCTGACATCACAATAAAAAACTACTAGTAAAATGTATGCTCAGTCACATTGTATAATATTTACTACATTAGTTCAATTTCAGTGCAAAAAGGTGCAACAGTGAAAGCTTTAAAAAGCATATTCTAACCACATGTTCAAACGGTGTTCATTTTGACTGGCAACAATGTTTTTCAATCCTTTCTAAAATGTCATTTAAATAAACCGAAATGACATCTTCTGCTGCAGGCTAAAGCTCTGTTCACATCCAGCAGAGGCAAGGAAAAACAAAAAAAGCATTTTCAGTCTGCTTCAGCAGAGAAAGTTTAGTCTAAACAGAACCAGCAGAGTCTGGGCTGTGTAGGTTTCTCACCTGGTTTCAGCAACAATACGTATTGAAAAGGGATTGAATATAGAAAGGTACAGCTAACTACAGCCATCACCGCTGGACAAATAGTTTGATTTATTTATGTTTGTTCTGTTGCCAGAAAAACACTCCGGGTATATTTCTAGAGAGCTACACAAGTTTCTGAAAACTGAATTGCAGAAGTCTAGCATCTACACAGCACAAACATTTGAAGTGTTTACGTCCCACCCCTATCACTTCTGATTGGCTAGCTGTGGAAAAGCTGATCTTCTATTGGTTACAAAGAAACCCAGAATAGCTGCCAAGAGAGTCTCTGGCAAAGCACAGACTATTATTTTAAACTTGAGGAAAATAAGTGATACTGCTTTCTTAATACATGAATCTGACATTTAAATGCAGCAATCTAGTGAAGTTACAAAAAAAACAAACAAACAAACAAAAAAAAACAGTCGCTTAGGTATTAGCAGATTTAAAAAAAAAAACACATGTTGTGTAATTTATAAAATTATTTTAAGCATGTACTTGTTGGGATGTTTAAAAAAACGTGAAGTTTACTGTTTAGAAGCATTTCAGAAAAACTTTCCCTGGCAAAAAATGTAATGATTTTTTTCTTTCGATTTTAGTGTTGCTAACCTAGTTTGCCATTTCCCATATTTACACATGTTTTAGATTTGAATGTGACTGTAGTGTCTACGTGTCGGTTTGCAGACAGGCTTCAGGACGAGGCGTGGGGGGCTACTTCAAGGTTCTGAAACATTCCATACTATATGTAGGCAATAACGATATATATATTAAATTACCATGAAGGGGTTCTGTTATCAGGAGGCTTAACTGTCATTATGTGCCTGGATGATAGATTCAAATCTTATCTGGGATGTGGATGGAAGAATACTCCTAACCAAATTAATTTTGAGTGCCTTAATTCAATTGAGCCAGTATAACACACCTATAATGATATGTTTTATTGGAAATAATACTTACTGTATTGATTCTATGTATACAAGTGGAAAAATGCTGACACAAATTGTGGATAGCTGGTGTATTTAAATGTTCCTGGCATTGACCCTGATCCAGATATGCAGGCACAGCATGTTAATATAGATAAGAATGGCTTTGCACCCATATAAAAAAAACACTTGCAATAAGATGATGGAACGTGTTGCATGGTTCTGTTGCAGGAAATGCGGGGGGTGTATTAACTGCTGTAGCTTGCACGTTCTATACAAGGCACAGCACAAGGGGGAATGCATGTGAAAATGTATTGATACAGTGGGTAAAATTCCACGGACAGTTGAAATTGGTTTCGTTTGCTCGGCCCCAGGAGATGCTTGGGTTTTGTTTTTCTACTTGCATAGCGGGGTGTTCCTGAACATTCTGTTCATTTATGTATTTATGTTTCAGTGAGAGTAGTGCAGGCAAATAATGTTGTCCTCTCAAATTTATTTATTTTTAATTAAATAAAATGCCATCAGGGTATGAAACCAGGATCACCCTGCTGCAGCAGTGTTCCAGTTAGCCATCATGGGACAAGATGTTAGATGAGGGCAAAATAACTGCAAAATACTGTACACCGTTTAAAAAAAAAACCAGTATATAATAGAAATAAACAAAAACAACATATTTTGTCTTAGCAGAATTTGATGGAGCCTATTGTAAATATTGCATGCATTTTGGTAGAAAAAACATTAAAAAATGCAGAGAAACGTGACAGGTTATACTTAAGTTGTTTAAAAATCTAGGGTTCAGCAGTTAAAAAACTGAAACATCAAGAAAAATCAGAATTCCACAAAGCAGCAATAACAGCTGGCAATGATTTTGTATCTGTGATGCAACAAACTAAAACACCTGTACATCACAAGTTGAATTCAGCTTATACAGAAACAGTGTGAAAAATAACAGGCAGAAAGTATTTTTATATTTAAATAACTCCCAAGTATTGCTTATTATAGTCTTAATATGTTACTTAAATTTACTAGCAAATGTGTTCCAAACTGCACTGAAAGGAACATTTCCTTAAAGCATGTTATAAATTTGGTGAGGTGAAGTGGGGTCACAGGGAACCTTTTATCCTGAAGAATTTGGTGAACCCGTCAAGCTACAAGGCAAGATCTGCCCCTGTTAATCACTAATTGATTGACTGTGTTCACTGTTAAAGAAAACCAAAATCCTAAAAGTTATATTCTACTTTTTTGTGTGTGTTTTGTGCGACGGGGAGGAGGCAGGTACATTTTTAAGAAGGACAAGTAGATTTCTCTAGCATTTTGTCCCTTGGACAAGAAGTTTTTTTTTTTCAAAAATTGCACACCCCTGCTGTATAACACTCCTGCCTGCTCCTTTATGACAAAGAAGCAGAACAGAAACTAACCCTCCACATAGCAGCGGCCAGGATCTCTGCATTTCAATACTCGCAAGGTCTTTCACAAGATCAATATTATCTTTGTGGTTTCTTTTACATTAAGACTGCATTTGTAGGGATATTTATAAGCTAAGGATCAGTAGAAGCAGCCAGGGGGTAGATCCTGAATTTGCAAATAATCTAATAAGGCTTCCAGAATGGGGAGAGGGGGTCAGAGAAGAGACTGGAGAAGCTAGAAGACCCTGGGAGGGCAGTCCGGTCTAACAGGCTTTAGCTCTGTTGAGATACTGTCTATTCTTGCTGACAGGTAGACAAGAGAATGGAACTACTGTCGTGTTTTGATATTTAGGCCGAATATCTTTAAGCCTAGGTGCTCAGCAATTCCTAAATACATTAACCCATGCCTGGAATGTCTCATTCAATATTTATGAATTGGCAAAATCAGTGCAAAAAGCTCAGTTAGTCTGTACTGGATAAATTCAATTCATTACAAGACTAATCTGTGCCCTAGTCCTACAGCTTATCCTTGTTCAACAGAAACTGAATTACAGGTGCTATGACAAAGAACAGCTGTCACCTACCTTTATGAATAGTTTCATAGCAGATGACGCAAACCCTAGCTTCTTTTTCCATATATTTTAGCTTACATTTTCGGTTACAGCAACCACCACAAAATACCTGTTAAAAGAGTTAAAATGCATTAAAATTTAGGCCATGAAAAAATCCACTTCCACTAGCTGCTAAACAGTAGAATAAGAATAAAGTCAATGTTTTATATTTTACAACAAACAAAGTTGCATACTTTGTGAACTCAATATATAATGAATTACCACTATGACTATTTAGCGCTCAGCTTAAAACATTAATGTAATTTATTGTGGTCAGATGTTTACAAATGCATCTCAAAAGGGCCAAAATCCAGAGGACTGGGTTCCTGCAGGTCATCAATTCATGCAGAAAAGCATCCATAAGAAATCCAGTTTCATTCATTTATTACATACATTCATTCATATATACAGTATCTATTCAGGAAACAACACAGAACTGCACCAAATTAAATCTTTTTTCTTTGCCAAACTATTCACGTACTTTTCCACATGCCCGACAATGATGTCTCCTTTTGGTGAAGGTAAACTTGAGCTGGCAGTTCATGCACTGCCGTGCTTTAGAATCAGGTACCCATGCAGGCTGTTTCAACCCCAGACTTGATTCTTCTCCCATCTGCCGATCATCAAGGGAAACAGCCTCCTCTGTGCTGTCCTCCTCCTGGTTAACGAGAAGCTGGGCAGATTCTGAGCCCTCTTCCAAAGCAATGCTACTATCTATACTCTCAGAGTAGGTATACCCAGGACTTGCTAAATACTGGTTCGGGAAGCCCTCCCCAGTACCAGGGGATTGCACATGATTTACAATTTGCTCTCCTGCTAAAGGAACATCTTTAGAATCGCCTCTTTTAAGGTCATTCAATTCCCTTGTCAATAGAGTTTTTGGAGGATGAACAAAAAGTTGTTTTGGTCTTGCCCCTCCAAAATATGGGTGTTGGTTATTACAAGCACTTGGGTTGGGTGTCTGACAAACAGAATTACACGTGTTTGTCTCACCACTGCCTTTTGTGTCTTCTACTACATTCAGGGCAACGTCCCCAGAAGAAACAAAGTTTTGGTCTACCCCCAGAGATGGAGGTCTCGGGTTCTGAATATGCAGGCTCAACAGCTTTAGTGTTCAGGGCGCTCCTGACAACATCAAGCAGGCCATCTCCCCCAATGTCCTGGGAAGGATCAGACAACCCTGACAGGTCACCATTCATTTCTGAAAACCCTTCGTCAGTAGAATTCTCCACAGGCCTCGACTCAGTGTTCTTGAGGCTTTGCTCCATCAAGAAGGCATCCAGGTCTGCGTCACTCACCAGGTTGTCACACAGGTCTCCGTCTGGGAGAAAGTCATCGACAAACGTTATGTCTGAAGGGAACTCGGGGCTGGAGCCCACAGGGTAGGACCAGCCTTCAGTGGCATCCACAACACTGCTGGGGGAGTCTTCACCCTCAACTGAATCTGCTTCTGCCACGGAAAGGCTGTCAGGGATTTTGTAGTGCAAGAATGGTTTTGTCTCAGGGTTGACTTTGGTTTCCGACTGGATTCTGCGGCTTTCGCAGGCAGGCTCTGGACCAATTTGGTCCATAGTCTTTGTACTTTCCTCCACAGGAGGAATAATCTTTTGTGTTTCAGGGTCAGGAGAAAGACTGTTCACCACGGGTGTATTAGTCTGTGTAGGGAACAATTCACTGGCTATAATCTTGGTGGTTTCAACCTGAGGTCCGTTGCTTTTGGAGTCTTGTGTCAAAACCAAAGAGCCGCACATGGACACGGCAATTGGAAGACAGGGCAGGGGTGTCTCGCTATCTTCTGTAGGACTACATGGCACGTTCAGGTCGTTCTGTTCTGCTTCCACCTCCCTGATGGATTTTACGTGGTTTAAACTGTTCACTTCTTCCTCGCAGTCTAGCTTTTTGTCTGATGAACAAGCTGTTATTTCCAATGAGGAGTTAAACTCTGCTCCACCATTCACATTTTCCTTTGATTGGATTAGCTCCTTGGCATCTGTGCACTGGAGGGTCCCCTTTACAGCCACACTGTCCTCGCTGCATTCAGTTTTTGAAAGGACTGTGGTGCCATTCTCAGTTCTCTCGGGATCGCATGGAAACTCTTGATCCTCCTGGCTGTCTTCTTCATTCAGCTCCCCGACGTTCTGAGCACCAGCTTCATTTTGAAGGACTTCCTCTAAATGTTCTTGGCGGACAGTGCTTGAAGAAGAATTTATATTCACTGGTTCGTCAGCAGCCTGAGGGGGCAAGATAATGTCCAATAGGCTCAGGGTTTCCAAATGTCCTGTTGCAAGGCGTCCCGCTCCTTGCAGTCCCAAATCTCCCCCGGAAAACACCTGTACACCAGGAACATTACTGAGGCTGAACTGCAATGCTTCTCCAGCAGCATATGCAGGAGGCGAATTAAAGTCTACAAGCAAACCTTCCTCCAACTGCTTTTCGACAATATCCAGCTCCTGAAAAGCATCATGGCTATTGGTTCCGATAATGAGGGATTCTGAATTGCTAACCAGGTCACAGACAGGTTTGAGACCCCTGTCCAGACAAGGGGGTCCAATGTTCTTTGAAGCTCTGCTGTCGACAGTTGAAAGGTCAAGTTCCGTCAAGGGTTTTGTTTGAAAACCATTGGACACCTCAGCGGACGTGCTGTAGGTAAGACTTTTGACTTCATGCAGAGACGTGGGTTCTGGAGATGATTCGGGGACAAAGTGGTGGGAGTTGAGGGAAGGAGATGGGTAGGCTGAAGCACAATAACTTGCAGATGTTGTAAGCTCATCTGGAAGAAGAAAAATGAAGACAACTTTTTAGAAGTCATGACCAAAACAAAAGCTATCTGGTTTTCCAAAATATACATACATGCATCTGGTTGCGCAGACCCCAATTAGCGCTACTCTTGGACTACCTAATGTAACCTTAGGCAAGGTGGTCCAAGACTAGTGCGATTCAACAGTTATTGATCTTTTTGAATAAGTATTTGTCTATTTGAACATTTTATTTGCGAAGCTCCCTGGGGTGTTTGCATATATAAAGGTGTAACGGTATGGTAGGTTTAAGCTGTGCCAACAGTGTGAATTACCAAAGTGAACCAACCTGTGTTTTGCTCAAAATCATCTAGCAGTTTGTCCAGATCGCAGACCACTGCTTTGAAGTAGCTGTCCATTCTTGTTCAGGAGCAAACACAAACTCAGCTTTTGTGTTCCTAATAAAAGAAACAAAACACGTTAGAGCCAAGGTGCAGTACCAATGAATAAAGAATCTGGTCTGATCAAAAAAGAGTGTAAGAGCAACAAGTGAGAACCACTGGTTTAGAGTTTAAACACTGAACCTTTAAATAAAACATTTAAAAAAACATCACAATTGTAAAATAAATCTGCATGGCAGAGATACAACAGGCTATGTTACATTAACTTTAGCACATTTTTAACAAATAACTGCTACCTTCTCTGATACCAAATTAAACAGAAACTGTATTTTTTAAAATGCCAAGGTACTCTATATATCTCCAAAAGTCTAACCTTTATAAATTAAGGCCAGTTGATTAACTTCAGAATAAAGAACTCAATTTTTTACCAAATACCTGAAGGTAATTACGGAAGAGTGCAGTACTATCCTCTTTACATGCCAATAATAATAATTAAAAATATATATATATACAATTACATATAAACTGTGTCCTTTCCTGTGCTTGAACCAAACCCATGCTTTTAAGTAAGTGTAAATATAAACCACACTTTAAACATTATGGTTCAGAATAGCAAGCCATTTTTTTCAAGAACGTTTACCAACAGGAAAATTGAGGTTTGATAGAAAAATGTGAATACATGATGCAATATTTTGCCACATTTCTATCTGTACCATGAAACCTGTTTGTTACTCAATCAAATCAATCTCGTTCAATATAAAATTGGGGCAGACCTAACCAGAAACCAGTCCTAACCTGAGATCATAATTAGCTCAGACTTTCCAGAAGTGTTTCATGGTAAAGAAAACGTGGCATTAGCGAGCACTGTTCAAGAAAGAGTACCCTTAGGCACACTTAAGAAAGAAAGAAAGAATACTGTACATTTTGACTAAACCGAACTCACAAATACTGTGTTACAATCAGGCAGCAGTATGTTGATCTGGCTCAGAGTACTAACAGTATACCACGCAAAGCATGGGACAGCTTTAATCAAATACGTCAGGGGATTTTTATAACCAGCGAACAATCACACTTCCTAAATATATTCCAACCTCAGTAGAACTTTGCCCCCCCGCCGGCCGCAATATCAGCTGTGACAAGGCCGAAAACATTCACACATTCCTCATACTTACAGAAGTCTTGCTTTACTGACACGCACCTCAGACTTTATAATAAACTGGAATAGTAAATTTACTTCGATTAACACAGTCACTTAACTTGACTAGGAAACCAAATTCCATACCGACAATGTATTCTGAAACGTGCTTATAAAACTGTTATATGCATACCTACAGTTGAAGTTTTTAAACGCCTGCAAATATTAAATAAATGAATTAATTTAAGCGGCTCCAAATATCAATATACCACACAACACCTCGCTCGAATCTAGTCCAACTGAGTTCTCGGTTCATTTTTATTTTGTTTTGTTTTGACAGTGTTGTTTTTAAAAGGAAACGTATTAAAATGTGGTTACCAGAAATCTCTTCATCCTGCTGTTCGCTGGATCTCTACTCACGTGCCTCTTTTTTGTTTTCGCTATTGAGTCGGTTACATCACAGGTCTCTGTTTTACACTTCCCCCAGTTTTGTTTTAAAAATACCACTCACTGTTCTCTACACAAGCAGCCATCTTGGATGTGGAAAGTTGACCGGAGGGGTCATGCCGTCACACCATTCTTAAAGAGACAGTACGTTCTTTTTTTCACGTAGACTGTTGCTGTCTGATTTTTTTTTTTTTTTTTTTTAACAATAACAATAATTTGTTTTAAAACATGTTAGAAACTTACATATATGAATACATTTTAAACAAAACATTACAATAATCTGTCAACCAATGATTGTATTCGTTTCACTTTTATGAAGTATAGTATAGCAGTACAGTAATACTTGTCTAGGTATTCAAGTACTGCATCTAAAGTACTAGTAACTACCACACTTAGTTTGTCCAATTTATGTGTATATTTCACACAATCGTGACCATCCTACTAACAGCAACTTACAGCTGTATTAGAGTCATATTGAAATCCAGACAGACCCCAATACACCATGATACGGGAGGATGTGAGAGATGCCAGGTATGGAAAACAGCTACTACACTTCTCTTTATCTGACCAAACACAGAGTACTGTAGCGCCTGATAAGCTTCTCTTGTATTTCTTACAATAGAACAGCAGGTTATCTGTTCCTAGTGTCAAGACCAGCTCTACTGGCTTCATCAGAGGCTTCACCAGCCCCGGTCCTGGGGACCCCATGTGTCTTCAAAACCAGCTCTACTGGCTTCATCAGAGGCTTCACCAGCCCTGGTCCTGGGGACCCCATGTATCTTCAAAACCAGCTCTACTGGCTTCATCAGAGGCTTCACCAGCCCTGGTCCTGGGGACCCCATGTATCTTCAAAACCAGCTCTACTGGCTTCATCAGAGGCTTCACCAGCCCTGGTCCTGGGGACCCCATGTATCTTCAAAACCAGCTCTACTGGCTTCATCAGAGGCTTCACCAGCCCTGGTCCTGGGGACCCCATGTATCTTCAAAACCAGCTCTTCTGGCTTCATCAGAGGCTTCACCAGCCCTGGTCCTGGGGACCCCATGTATCTTCAAAACCAGCTCTACTGGCTTCATCAGAGGCTTCACCAGCCCTGGTCCTGGGGACCCCATGTATCTTCAAAACCAGCTCTACTGGCTTCATCAAAGGCTTCACCAGCCCTGGTCCTGGGGACCCCATGTATCTTCAAAACCAGCTCTACTGGCTTCGTCAGTATAAAACCGTGAGTTTATTGCATTATAGCCAGGTGCAATACGAAACAGATATAGGAGCCGAGGAGTGTGACGATTGGTGCAAAGTTAAGGCAGTTATTATGTTCACCGTGTAGACCATGACAGACATACAGACAAATGCATATATATACAGCTCTGGAAAAAATTAAGAGACCACTGCAAAATTATCAGTTTCTCTGGTTTTACTATTTATAGGTATGTGTTTGGGTAAAATTAACATTTTTGTTTTATTCTATAAACTACTGACAACATTTCTCCCACATTCCAAATAAAAATATTGTCATTTAGAGATTTATTTGCAGAAAATGACAACTGGTCAAAATAACAAAAAAGATGCAGTGTTGTCAGACCTCGAATAATGCAAAGAAAATAAGTTCATATTCATTTTTAAACAACACAATACTAATGTTTTAACTTAGGAAGGGTTCAGAAATCAATATTTGGTGGAATAACCCTGATTTTCAAGCACAGCTTTCATGTGTCTTGGCATGCTCTCCACCAGTCTTTCACATTGATGTTGGGTGACTTTATGCCACTCTTGGCGCAAAAATTCAAGCAGCTCGGCTTTGTTTGATGGCTTGTGACCATCCATCTTCCTCTTGATCACATTCCAGAGGTTTTCAATGGGGTTCAGGTCTGGAGATTGGGCTGGCCATGACAGGGTCTTGATCTGGTGGTCCTCCATCCACACCTTGATTGACCTGGTTGTGTGGCATGGAGCATTGTCCTGCTGGAAAAACCAATCCTCAGAGTTGGGGAACATTGTCAGAGCAGAAGGAAGCAAGTTTTCTTCCAGGACAACCTTGTACTTGGCTTGATTCATGCCAAAGCAGCCCGACTCCAGCCTTGCTGAAGCACCCCCAGATCATCACTGATCCTCCACCACATTTCACAGTGGGTGCGAGACACTGTGGCTTGTAGGCCTCTCCAGGTCTCCGTCTAACCATTAGACGACCAGGTGTTGGGCAAAGCTGAAAATTGGACTCATCTGGGGGTGCTTCAGCAAGGCTGGAATCGGGCAGATTTGTCTTTGTGAAGGACGCATGAATCAAGCCAAGTACAAGGTTGTCCTGGAAGAAAACTTGCTTCCTTCTGCTCTGACAATGTTCCCCAACTCTGAGGATTGGTTTTTCCAGCAGGACAATGCTCCATGCCACACAGCCAGGTCAATCAAGGTGTGGATGGAGGACCACCAGATCAAGACCCTGTCATGGCCAGCCCAATCTCCAGACCTGAACCCCATTGAAAACCTCTGAATGTGATCAAGAGGAAGATGGATGGTCACAAGCCATCAAACAAAGCCGAGCTGCTTGAATTTTTGCGCCAGGAGTGGCATAAAGTCACCCAACATCAATGTGAAAGACTGGTGGAGAGCATGCCAAGACGCATGAAAGCTGTGCTTGAAAATCAGGGTTATTCCACCAAATATTGATTTCTGAACTCTTCCTAAGTTAAAACATTAGTATTGTGCTGTTTAAAATGAATATGAACTTATTTTCTTTGCATTATTCGAGGTCTGACAACACTGCATCTTTTTGTTATTTTGACCAGTTGTCATTTTCTGCAAATAAATGCTCTAAATGACAATATTTTTATTTGGAATTTGGGAGAAATGTTGTCAGTAGTTTATAGAATAAAACAAAAATGTTCATTTTACCCAAACACATACCTATAAATAGTAAAACCAGAGAAACTGATAATTTTGCAGTGGTCTCTTAATTTTTCCAGAGCTGTATATATATATATATATATATATATATATATATATATATATATATATATATACAGTATATATATATATATACATACAGTACCAGTTAAAAGTTTGAGTATACCTGCTGGAAACCAGGTTTTTTATGATTATCTATGCTTTTAACTGTGTAAACTTGTCTATAAACACTTAATATTTCATTATATGATACGTGTACTGATATAAGCTGATAACCATAAGTGAATTGCATTCAAAAATTTTATTTTTAAATGAAAATGTAAATATTGTCAATTTCAATGAAATGGTCACACAAAGCAAGGGGATTTCAGTCTGAAGCCCAAGTCAGTTAAAAGTCTGAAAAGTGTATAACACAGTGTTAGAACACTGGCCTAAGTATAAAAGTGTCTTTGTTAGATGTTCCCTGAGTTAACTAGCATGTTACCTAATTAACCTTTTGTCACCAATTATTGTTAACAGTGGTTAAAGAAAAGGGCTTGTAACCAGGAGGTCCCTGGTTCAAATCCCACCTCAGCCACTGACTCATTGTGTGACCCTGAGCAAGTCACTTAACCTCCTTGTGCTCCGTCTTTCGGGTGAGGCGTATTTGTAAGTGACTCTGCAGCTGATGCATAGTTCACACACCTTAGTTTCTGTAAGTCGCCTTGGATAAAGGCATCTGCTAAATAAACAAATTATAATATAATTATAACAGGTGAGGGTCCATGATTACTATAAATATAGGTAGCATAGGCACAAGTTTGTCATTCCTGAATGTAAGGGAGCAGAAAATGGCAAAATACACTCAGTTAAGCAAAGAAACAAGTCTGCGAAACCGGCGATTAACTGCCCCTGAAATACAAGTTCAGCTAAATGCTACTAGAAGTACAGATGTTTCAACATCACCTGTTCAGAGGAGATTGCGTGAAGCTGGCCTAACTGGAAGAATTGCTGCAAAGAAACCATTGTTAAGAGTGCAGAATAAGAGGAAGAGACTTGCCTGGGTCAAAAAACACAGAAACTGGACGTTTGAGGAGTGGAAGTTGGTCTTATGGACCGATGAGTCAAAATTTGAAATATTTGGGTCCAACCGCCGAGTATTTGTAAGACGCAGAGAGGGTGAGCGCATGAGTTCTGCATGTGTGGTTCCCACTGTCAATCATGGAGGAGGCAGTATCGTGGTCTGGGGTTGCTTTGCTGGTGACAGAGTTGGTGATCTTTACCAAGTTCATGGCAAGCTCAACCAGCATGGCTATCATAGCATACTTCAGAGGCATGCCATTCCATCAGGATTACGGCTAGTTGGGCAGTCCTTCATTCTTCAGCAAGATAATGACCCGAAACACACCTCAAAGTTGTGCAAGAACTATCTGGCGAAGAAGGAAAGTGAAGGACAACTCAATCTAATGACCTGGCCTGCCCAGTCTCCAGACCTCAATCCCATAGAACTTGTATGGGACGAACTGGACAGAAGAGTCAAAGCAAAGCTACCCACAAGTGCCCTACATCTCTGGGAATTGCTGCAGAAGAGCTGGGAAGACATGTCGGGTGATTTCCTGCTGAAACTTGTTAACCGAATGCCTTGTGTTTGTGAGGTTGTTATTAAGGCAAAGGGTGGCTATTTTGAGGAATCCAAGATTTAGGGACAATTTTCAATTTTCTTGAACATTGCTTTGATACTCCTTATGTTTTGTTTTGTATATTGTAACATGTGTTTTCATTTTCAAGTATTTACAGAAACGTATACGGCGTAAAACATTGTGAATTATGAAAAAAAACCTAGTTTCCAGCAAGTGTACTCAAACTTTTGACTGGTACTGATATATATATATATATATATATATATACACACACACACATACAGTGCCTATAGAAAGTCTACACCCCCTTGAACTTTTTCACATTGTGTTGTGTCAGTGCTTCAGAGTTTCATGCATTAAATCAGGATTTTTTTTCCACTTATCTACACACCATACTCCAAACTGTTAAGGGGAAAAAAGTTTTTATTGAGAAAAAAATTATATGTTAAAAATACAAAACTGAAAGATCATAATTGGATAAGTCTCCACCCACCTGAGTTAATACTTGGTGGAAGCACCTTTGGCAGCAATTACAGCTCTGAGTCTGCTGGGATAGGTCTGACCATTCTTCTTTACAAAACTGTTCAAGCTCTGTCAAGTTCCTTGGGGAACGTTGATGGACAGCAATCTTCAAGCCATGCCACAAATTTTCAATTGGATTTAAGTTGGGGCTCTGACTGGGCCACTCAAGGACATTTACCTTTTTGTTCCTTAGCCACTCAAGTGTAACTTTGGCTGTGTGCTTTGGGTCGTTGTCATGCTGAAAGGTGAACTTCCGTCCCAGTTTCAGCTTTCTTGCAGAGGGCAGCAGGTTTTCCTCAAGGACTTCTCTGTACTTTGCTCCATTCATTTTCCTTTCCATCCTGACAAGTGCTCCAGTCCCTGCCAATGAGAAACATCCCCATAACATGATGCTGCCACCACCATGCTTCACAGTAGGGATGGTGTTCTTTGGGTGATGCGCTGTGTTGGGTTTGTGCCAAACATAACGCTTTGCATTTAGGCCAAAAAGTTCCATTTTAGTTTCATCAGACCACAAAACTTTTTGCCACATGGCTACAGAATTTCCTGTTTTTTTGCATACTTCAAATGGGATTCAAGGTGGGCTTTCTTGAGTAATGGCTTCCTTCTTGCCACCCTACCATAGAGGCCAGATTTGTGGAGTGCTTGGGATATTGTTGTCACATGCACACTTTGACCAGTCTTGGCCATAAAATCCTGTAGCTCTTGCAAAGTTGCCATTGGCCTCTTGGTAGCCTCTCTGATCAGTCTCCTTCTTGCTCGGTCATCCAGTTTGGAGGGACGGCCTGATCTAGGCAGGGTCTTGGTGGTGCCATACACCTTCCACTTCTTAATAATCGCCTTGACCGTGCTCCAAGAGATATTCAAGGCCTTTGATATTTTTTTATACCCATCCCGATCTGTGCCTTTCAACAACTTTGTCCCAGAGTTCTTTTGAAAGCACCTTGGTGCTCATGGTTGAGTCTTTGCTTTGAAATGCACTACCCAGCAGAGGGAACAAACCCAAACAAGCTCAAAGCAGGTAAAGATATACTTCGAGAACAATGATAGTAAAATTACATTGTAACCTACTTACTCTTTAAACTAGATTTAATGTGTGTCAGAAACAGCTTTCACACATCACTCGAGTCTATCCTGTAAGAGAAGGGACATTTTGCTCAGGTGCATAGCTTATTATTTTCAGATAAAACAGCAGTGAATCTCAGCTATGATTTGTAAAAAAAGAACCGACTGTGGTCCTTTCCTTCCATGAGAACTAGCTTTACCAGGTATGCTACTTTATGTGTAAAACAAATAACATGCTTTATAATGTCAAGCATCTTCGTTTGTATTTAAAACACCACAATATTTAGAGTCATTCTCCCTTCAAACAGATTTATTAACATATACATCATATTATACACTTTAAAAATGCACTGATTTGAGGTCACCCATGTGTATTATACTGTCAAAGTACATTTATATCAACATTATAAGATGGATCAATAGTCATCATTTAGCAAACACAATATATATAAAAAAAAACACACAATTTACTCAGTAAAAACTGTGTAAAATTATGATGTAAAATCTTAGCCAAAAGTGGATCTAATTAAAATGTGAGTGTCCCCAAGTATGTCCATTAAACAAAGATTAGATGGTTCAGGACAGCACATGGTTTTCATTGGTTTATGTGTCCAGACTGAACCGATCACAAGCTGTGAACAGCAGGCGAACGCTGAACCTTGCTGTGCCCCCGAGAAGGTGAAGCATGCTAGGTAGACTTGAGTACACAGACACGAGCCACAAGGGTTAGAATACATGCAGATAAGATGCCTTGTGGCTCCACCAGCAAATTAGCAATGTGTGCTAAACATAGAGGAGCTGGAGCCAACATGGCAAAACACAGGGATGCAGTTTCATACACTTCTATTCTGTAGACCTTTCTGTGGCAAACACACTCTCTGGATTTAGATTAATCCACCATCTCTTAAAAGCACAACAAAAAACCTAAACACGCACTGGGAGATTACATTTCCTACATTCATTCAATGAGGCACAGTCCCACACTTGTTACATACCAATTGTATCATAATCACTGAATATTCCCCAGATATAGTCAAACTGATGTGTGTCCTACTAAAAAAAAAAAAAAAAAAAAGTTACAATAATACATTAAAAACAAATACAAAAAAATAAAACATAACCTAGGCATGGTAAAAAAGTAACTACTGTTAATAGAAGGCCATTACCATTTATGTTGATCCCTTTATATAGAATGATCCTATTAAAATAAATATATTGTGCTTCTCATTAACGGACCAGAGTGGCTATCCTTGTGTAAAAGGTAACCCCCCTCCCCTCCAACATCACGTCAAGCTACTGCAGCTGCAGATTAACCCTTTCAACCCTCTCCTCTCAATTCATTTTTCATTTGCAAGCCAGCCTCAAAAGCCATCATTTGCACACACGATTCAAATCTGTTGCTGGACTAATCTATAATATAATATTCTGTTTGGCACAAGGAATAGTGTTTAACATTAGAAGAGCTTTCCTCTATATTAAAATAAAGACAGAGATCATTACTTACTATTGCTACTATTCCACTTGATTTGATTTGCACAGTATTGTTTATAAAGGACCCATGCCAGACTCGTAGATCTCACTGGCAGTATATAGTAAAACTACTTGCTGGCTGATTAGAGGCTGAACAGCCTAGCTGGCATCTTACTCAAATCAGACAGAGCATGGGAGAGGCCAAATGCTGTGGCAGCTGGACCCCCAACTGTGTGGTAAACAGAAGGCATGTCTCAGTTAAAGTCCTGTATAACACCGACACACCATCAATGATGGATTGATTGAATAATAATAAATACTACATACACACTTTCAATATGCTTTCGACCAGCAGACACGCACATTGAGTTAGCCACCCCAGTTAGCACAGAATAACAGCTCATTTTAAATGAACCCCGGACCTGCTGCCCGGTGCAATGTACAGTCCTTGCGGAAATGATAGTGAACATTGCTGATCACTCCCTCATCGAGTCCTTGCCCAGCTCGAGATGTTCTTTTCTTGGAGGCACATCACCGGCTCTGTCTCGCTGGCTTGGCAGCTCATTGTGCCTGCTGCTGCTTCTGTCCTTGTCCTCGCTTATATCAGAAACGGTCGTCAGGTCTTGCGAAGGCAGCGCTTCCCCCGATAGACAGGGAGGCTGTGTGTCTCTTATTTCAGAGTTCTCCCCTGACGTTATGTAAGTCCTCGTCAGGTTTGTGACAGCTTGTTCCAGGACAGTGCTGCTGGCTCCGAGGCTCGTGGCAGTGTTGATTTGTGCTGCTCTCTCCCGCTGAATCAGCATTTCCAAGAGGATTTGCACCTTTCATCTGTTTGATGTGTCCTTCCAGCTTTTCAGCATTGTGAGCCAGCATGTAGCTGACCTTCCTCTGATGTGCCAAAGCCTCCTCCTTGTCATTGAGCTGGAACACAATTATCACAGCAGGCATTAGAGCGACACACTGAACAATTACACTTGAATAACAATCATTCAAACCCTGTGAACAAAGGGAAGCAGGTAATTATGCCAAGACCCCCACTGAATGAGACGCCTCTGCCTGCCATTGAACCGATTAGAAACACAAGACTAAGCAACTTGTTCTAGTAACTAAAAACAATATCTTTATACTCCCCCAAGGAGATCTTTGAACAATAGTTGTTTTTACCGGGTGTAGACCAAAAGTTAAGCATTATGGACTCTGGGTTTCCACTAAACTTCCCTGCATCATCCTCTGCTACCAGTAAGGTTTATACAATTAAAATACATTTATCAATTAACATTTACGCTAACAATTACAACAGGAGTTAGGATATATAAAACAGATTGTGTAATATACTGAATGTTCCGTGTTTTTAAATACACTTGTCTCTTTCTTTGAAATACATTTTTTATCCCCATTTGTTTTTAATCCATTTTGAACATTGCCTGCAAGGACTGGAGATCAACATGCGACCACCATTTCCTCTGTCAAGCCAATTGCTTCTTTTCACCAGACGAACCTGAGCAACAAATACTGCAAAGCTACTGAACCCTGGAGGTTAGTTTACACCACACCAGTAAGGATCACTGTGGGTCCCTATCTGGACAACTTGGCATGAACAGGATTTGAAGCAGTGGGCTTTTAATTGCATGACCTGCACAAACCTGTTAATTGTAATATTGGTGGATTAGCAGCTCTACATTTTACAGCTGTGATACAATAAGGTTGCGTAATGAAATGAGTTGTTACAGTTGCATATTTAAACTGAGAAGGAATAGGATTTATAATTATTCTAGTCTTCTGTCGCTGAAAGCTCAAGACCCTCTTCCATATAACTAGGAGATCAATGCAGAGACAATACAATGAAAGCTCAAGACCCTCTTCCATATAACTAGAAGATCAATGCAGAGACAAGACAATGAGAGCTCAAGACCCTCTTCCATATAACTAGAAGATCAATGCAGAGACAAGACAATGAGAGCTCAAGACCCTCTTCCATATAACTAGAAGATCAATGCAGAGACAATACAATGAAAGCTCAAGACCCTCTTCCATATAACTAGATCAATGCAGAGACAAGACAATGAAAGATCAAGACCCTCTTCCATATAACTAGAAGATCAATGCAGAGACAAGACAATGAGAGCTCAAGACCCTCTTCCATATAACTAGATCAATGCAGAGACAAAACAATGAAAGCTCAAGACCCTCTTCCATATAACTAGAAGATCAATGCAGAGACAAGACAATGAGAGCTCAAGACCCTCTTCCATATAACTAGATCAATGCAGAGACAAGACAATGAAAGATCAAGACACTCTTCCATATAACTAGAAGATAAATGCAGAGATAAGACAAGCAGCATCCAATTCAGCACAGTAAGAAGTACCTCTCTTTGCTTGTCAGAGATTTGCATTTTTTTGTAGCTTTGTATGTTCAGTGAATAGGTAACATCGTATTTGCAGCCCCAAACAGGTTTGTGTTCAGTAAAGCACAGCGCTACTCAGTTAACAATTAACAGTAAATCATTTCCTGCTACATTAAGATTAGAGGCCACCTCTTCGGCAGGGCACAGTGCCAAGAGGCTGATTGAGACACAAACCAGATCCACCAGCATTCTCAAGATCTCCACGGGGTCATCCAGCGCCTCCAGCTTCCCACAGTCTGCACTGGAACCCAGCATCCCCTTCAGCTTCTGCCCCATGGTGATAGCGCCCGCTGTCAGAAACAATAGAGTACTGTTACACAACACCGCAGACCTGGATACACGAGAACTCCACTCACACCTGCAGAGCGCTCCACTGGTATAAGAGAACTCCACTCACACCTGCAGAGCGCTCCACTGGTATAAGAGAGCTCCACTCACACCTGCAGAGCGCTCCACTGGTATAAGAGAACTCCACTCACACCTGCAGAATACTCCACTGGATACAAGAGAACTCCACTCACACCTGAAGAGCGCTCCACTGGTATGAGAACTCCACTCACACCTGCAGAGCGCTCCACTGGTATAAGAGAGCTCCACTCACACCTGCAGAGCGCTCCACTGGTATAAGAGAGCTCCACTCACACCTGCAGAGCGCTCCACTGGTATAAGAGAACTCCACTCACACCTGCAGAGCGCTCCACTGGTATAAGAGAACTCCACTCACACCTGCAGAGCGCTCCACTGGTATAAGAGAACTCCATTCACACCTGCAGAGCGCTCCACTGGTATAAGAGAACTCCATTCACACCTGCAGAGCGCTCCACTGGTATAAGAGAACTCCATTCACACCTGCAGAATACTCCACTGGTATAAGAGAACTCCATTCACACCTGCAGAATACTCCACTGGTATAAGAGAACTCCACTCAAAACAGTAGATCAGTAAACTAATTACACCAAGATGTATATCTTTTTTTAATTCATGTTTCTGCAAAAGAAAGCGAAAGTATTGAAATAGTTGTTCTTTTTCTATGAGTTACTTTATGGTGTTGGCAGGCAGACAGGCGTGGAGTCTTTCTTCAGTAGCCTGGTTCCCTCAGCAGTACTCATTATACAGCAGGCTCTGCGTATAGGAATACTTCCTAAGAGAACACCCTTGTGGTGAAACTGATTGTTCCCATTGTAAATGCTCCGCGTAAAAGAACAGGAACTTCTCTTAAAAGAACACCATTGTTGTCACCGATAGCTATTCATTCACATCTGATACAGTACTGTTTTGTAACCTGATAACTCATCATGCTCAGACTTAAATTAAAATAGTTCCTGCTGTTTCTCTTGCTACAAAAAGTTGGAAATTGTTCGAGCTCTTGAAAAAAAACCTGAAATCAGACACAAGTCGACAAGTAATTTGATGTTTCCCATTCTGGTGAGTTGCTTCACCATTCTGTTAAAAAATTGTGTGCATGTCTTCAATATTGCTCCTGTACATGTATTCATAATTAATATAGAGCTGCTGCTGCATTTTTTGAACATGTGTAGGGGTACTGTGTTAATTTAGTTTGAGTTAGTTTATTAATGTTAGTTTATTATTATAGTTTATTAACATACACTAGCCTATTGCTTTTCTCTTACATATTCTGTTCATTTCATATGCTAATACATGTGCATCATGACAAGTAATACATATTTATTTATTTATTGATTCATATTGTGTCTGGTCGTCAACTCTGTCTTAGAGAACACTTGAGCTAAGAGAACACTTCACTTGCTTCCCGAATTGCTGTTCTCTTAGCCGGAGAGTACAGTATACCTTTGATTAGGACAGACATGTCATTTTTAGAAGACTGTATTTACATTTCAAGAACCTTCCAATACCAATCGCTTGACAAAATACTAGGTATTTTACATTATAATTCAATAATACAGAGCAGCAATAGAACATGTGAAATGTTCAAATAGCGATACATTTAAAAAACTACCCAATTCACTACATTGCTTCCAATAAGATTCCTCAAGCTGATTGTGGGGAAGCAGAATGAAATATTATGGACATATACAAAGTATCCTTTAATAACACAAGCCTGTGTCCATGCTTGGTCATCTCCCAGTCACTACATAAGAACATGGGCACACAATGGAGACTCCCATTCAGTGTTTACCTTGGCCATTGAGCTTCTTTGCTTTTGAGGTTTCCTTCCTCAGGAAGGGGTCTGCCTCCATCATACGCAGAGTCTGGTCAGTGCGGCGCTTCAGCTGCTGCTCAAAAGCAATCCGGAATGCGTCCGCCATCACAAAGGCTTCCTCCTTCCACTTCCTCTGTGTGTCGAGCTGAGAGAGAGCGAGAGAGAGAGCGAGCGAGAGGACAGCCTTCATGACAATAAACCTTGAACGGCTCCACTGCAAAAGGCAGCCCAGTTAAAACACTAACATGGTCTGGTAAATATGTTCTCTCCTTTAACACTTGGTAGGACTAGGTCTGACATTACAATTTTCCCTTTCCAGTCCGATATCATCAAAAAGACGTAAAAAAACACAGGTCTCTAGTCATTTTTTCTCCGGAAAAGCCGAGAAAACCATTCAATGGCCGAGTGAGATCGATAGGAGCCGAAAAAAAAGGGGGCCAGATCTGAGCAACACACACAGTCCCGGCACCACAGAGATAACACGGACATAAACAAACAAGACAGCTGCTTCTGCATCCAGCGCTTAAAGAATATCACAGACATTGTCCGACATCATCAAAAAACGGGTTTCTAGTCATTTTTTCTCCGGAAAAGCCGAGAAATCCATTCAATGGCCGAGTGAGATCGATAGGAGCCGAGACAAGCTGATAAAAAAAAAAAAAGGCATATCTCATGAATAGTCATACTTGCCCCTGGCATCACATAGGGGAGGTCATAAGGAAACAAGCTGGCTGTTACTGAATCAGCGCACAAAGACTATCACAGACATTTGCAGAGCTTTTTTGAGATGTTATAGTAATAAAATAATGACTTGGATCGCATTATTGAGGAGTTTGGTGATAAAACGAGTGATCAGGAGATGATTGATCGGTATGTACGACTATTATTAGTATTATTATTTATTTCTTAGCATATGTGAAAGCGATAGCGAACGAAAGGGTGGGGCGGGGCTGGAGATGCCTAGTGAGTGCTTTGTTACTATGCAGGGCCTTGTAAACCCATTTGACTGTGGAAAAAAATACTTTTAAACAGCGTCTAAAATTAACTGCGCGTGTGAAAATAAATTGGACCTGACACGCACTTAATAAATGGACTGCAAAGAGTTAAACCCGTTTGACTGTGGAAAAAAATACTTTTAAACAGCGTCTAAAATTAACTGCGCGTGTGAAAATAAATTGGACCTGACGCGCCTGAGACACGCTGAATAAATGGATTGCAAAGGGCTAATGCTTAATTGGTTTTGAGCAAACTGAGATTCTAAATAATTTAAGCTGATTCTTGCTGGGCATTTACTTCAAAATGAGATCCTTTACGCTCTACATTTTTAGGAATCCTAGTCTGCTCAAAACCAACTAATTCAATCAAAGTGGTGGAGAAAATCAGAACAAGCCCTGAACACAACCACAGTGCACCTTCTTTTTTCTTTTTTGCTGCATGAACTAAGTGCAGGACTTAAAGCCAGGTAGCCTCTGGTCATGCTGCTTTATCAGAGATTCGACGCTACACAGGTACGGCCTGGTCTGCACTTGGCTGAGAGACCTGCAGGTCAGTGTGAGTACCTGCAGCTCTTAGCAGTGCAGGCTCATGGCCTCCTGGCGGCTCAGTTGGACGTACCTCTTGTTTGAGCTGTAGGACCTGCGTGCGGCTGGCGGCTGCTGATTTGGCGCAAGGACACGGCTCCCCTCCTCTGACACTGCAGCTGCACGCTCCTAGCACAGCCATCTAGGGTGGAAAGCAGACTTCATTTACAAAGCCTGGAAACACAACAAAGGAAGCGCGTCCACCTGCAGCCTGCAATCTACAACACAAACTGACATTATACAAAAGTATCGCTCTTTGTTGCACAACTCCCATTTCTAAAGGAATTCACCAGCCTCTGATATTACAATATATTTATAGCCCTTGTGCTCAGCTTGCTTATTTTTTTTTGTACGGTCAGAGATTAAAAATCAGCGCGAGTTGGAGAGACTGAGTTCTCCCGGCCTGCAATCCTAACTGGGGCTGACAGAGCCCCTGTTTAAATTGATTTGATCTTGATCTGCTGCTGATGGAAATGAACGAGTCTGGTTTAAATGGTTTGAGTCAGTCTCAGTGGCAGGTGGAGAAGTGGCTGGAGTCTCTAATGAGACACATGCTCCTGTTTCTTACTGACCTCTAAAGCTGTTCCCTCTCTCACACCGCTGCTGCTCGGAGGCACGGACTCTCGAAACATCTTCTGCTCCTTCACACTGAGCATGGCAAGAAGCTCCAGGTGTTGCTGATTCAGACCTGCAATTCAAAGCAAAACAACCTGTGAGCATTCAGCTTTTACTTTACATATACGTTTTACACTTACCAGTACATTAAAAACATCCTTTGGAATAAAATAACGAAGTCAGATGTTTCTGTTTTTACTCCCTGAGCTAAGAGAGCTTGAGAAAGTCATGCTGAATATCCAAGAAGTAGCAGGAGCTGGATTCAGCAAGGAGGTGTCAAACTGAGTGTGTGTGTGGAGGGGGATCTAGAGTGTGTATGAACGTGCTAAACAGAGATAGGAGTGTTTGAGTGTGTGTGTGTGTGTGTGTGTGTGGATCTACAGTGTGTAAGAACGTGCTAAACAGAGACAGGAGTGTGTGTGTGTGGCTCTACAGTGTGTAAGAACATACTAAACAGAGATAAGAGTGTTTGAGTGTGTGTGTGTGTGTGGCTCTACAGTGTGTAAGAATGTGCTAAACAGAGATAAGAGTGTTTGAGTGTGTGTGTGTGTGTGGATCTACAGTGTGTAAGAACGTGCTAAACAGTGACAGGAGTGTGTGTGTGTGTGTGTGTGTGTGTGTGTGGCTCTACAGTGTGTAAGAACGTGCTAAACAGAGATAAGAGTGTTTGAGTGTGTGTGTGTGTGTGTGGCTCTACAGTGTGTAAGAACGTGCTAAACAGAGATAAGAATGTGTGTGTGTGTGTGTGTGTGTGGATCTACAGTGTGTAAGAACGTGCTAAACAGTGACAGGAGTGTGTGTGTGTGTGTGTGGCTCTACAGTGTGTAAGAACGTGCTAAACAGTGACAGGAGTGTGTGTGTGTGTGTGTGTGGATCTACAGTGTGTAAGAACGTGCTAAACAGTGACAGGAGTGTGTGTGTGTGTGTGTGTGTGTGTGGCTCTACAGTGTGTAAGAACGTGCTAAACAGAGATAAGAGTGTTTGAGTGTGTGTGTGTGTGTGTGGATCTACAGTGTGTAAGAACGTGCTAAACAGAGATAGGAGTGTTTGAGTGTGTGTGGCTCTACAGTGTGTAAGAACGTGCTAAACAGAGATAGGAGTGTTTGAGTTTGTGCGAGTGTGGATCTACAGTGTGTAAGAATGTACTAAACAGGACAGGAGTGTTGAGAGACACTGAGTGAACTGAACCAAACAAACAAGTCCAAATCTCAGCCACAAATCAAGAAAACCTGTTTTACACTCACACTGTTATCAGTGTCTATGGAGAAAGAAAGAGGAACAATAGAAAAATCTCCCCTACTGCACTAACCTTCTCCCATGACATTGCCAAAATACACACACAGGTGACTTTTTCCCTCAATATTTAATAAATAAGTAATTAAATGTGATGGAAAACTGCTTCTATATATATTTCAGACTCCCCCATGTGGGAGTGTATATTTCTAATACCTGTACAATTATAGAGCTGTCATCATAACCAACCCAACTATCCAGATCTATTGATTCAGTTTCAATCAAAATCTGTTTTTCTGTATGTAACAGGGGAGATCTGGACTGACTGGCACATCCATATTACTGCAGGTAGAGGGCAGCAGTCTCGTGGGATCCTCCTGTCGGTCATGGCGATGACACGGAGAGGTGGGGAAGAGGGTGTGTGTGCTTTCCCTCTCTCCGAATGGCTGAGGGGCGGTCCTTGGGAGACTGCTCGGCCCATAAGAACTGGCTTGGTTGTGCACTCGGGTGGCCGTGTTGGGGGAAATACAGTGTCGCTGGCAGAAGAGGCCAGCGTGAAACAAGGAGCAGACGAGCCTGGCTGAGGGGGCAGCCTTTCATGAATAAATAAATACGTACCCGAGGGGACGTGTGTAGAGGTACGGGGAACCCTGGCCAACCCCAGTGTATAGGCATGACTGAGTGTAGGACGGAGACCCGTGCTGACCGGCTTAGCGGCAGTGGGGGCACTGCATAAGCAGCACTTTTGTTTGTAGTTTTTACTGTGTTTTATTTTCCCTTTTCTTTCGCCTTCTGTTTTCATTATTATTTTTGAGCACTTGAAGGTGCACGGAGTTGGATACCTGTGTTGGTAACCCCGTGGTCCTGGTTTACTGTCGGCAGTATCCAGACCACGGACAACAGCGCCCTCTGCGGGCTAAACTAAATAAAAAAATAAATAAGTAAAATAAATAAATCTGGGCACCTGTGCGGTATTTGCGAATAAAATCTTCTGTCTCCCGTGTAAGTGAATACCCCCACCCTTCCACACTGTATAAAACACAGCTTGACATTCATGAATCATTGATGTTTATGAATCAGGCAGTGTAACGAGGCAGGTAAGAGGTTTGGCTGGCACCTTGTGGAATTGAGGACTGCTGTCTGCAATAGCATCCACTTTACAACAGCAGGCAAACAAGCCTGCAAATCAAGCCTATATGGAACAAAATGGTTACATATACATGCAATGACAGCGACCCTCAGATACCACCCCCCATTCTGTTTGCAGGGTAGTAAAACCGTAATGTTACACAACCCCATTCATCACGCCGTCAAATCATGCAGTTATTTACTTCAGTGTGGTTTCAACCAGGACATGCATCTGTTTAGTGGTTTAAAGCTACTTTAAAAACCTTCAGATGCAGCTAATAAGCTGAGAGGAAACAATACAGTAGGGTACACAATTATAAACCCACCAGCAACATTCCAATAGGAAGCCAGTGGCTAAAAGGAATCTCAGCATCACAATGTAGCAGATATAGGAAAGAAACAAACAATACAAGAAGGTTCTCAGCAGAGCAGGCTGTCGTCATGTCTCTGGGGCTGTTTGTTGAGTTGACTGGATTCTGTGAACGTGAACATTTCAATGAAGTTTACTTAAAGGAAATGTTGAGAGGTATAATTGAGTTTCTTCAGGGGATCCTTATTGGTGCACCAGCAAATTACATCAGAGGACAAAAGTGCAGGTTACTGCAAAGTTTGTTATGCACAGTAAAGAAAACTGGGGTATTTAGATGCAAGGGAGATATATAATGATTTTAATGTTCAAACGGCAGGTAGGAGACTAAACATTACACCCGAGAACAGGGGAAACGTGCACAAAACAAAAGGTAAGCAAAAGTAAACTTCCAAACCTCTCAACATTTACTTTAAATCTGGTTTTTTGATTAACTTACTAGAATTTTCTAACTTCAGCTCCTGCAGCTGGCTTGCATTCGCCTCCAGGGTCACATTCAGGGTCTCATTTTCACTGCACACCCTATCAAAAACAAACACACACACACACACACACAGGGATACCATGACTACAAGACATGTTCTCTGACGCTAGATAGAGATAACTAAAGGGAAGAAATCTAATAGAACACAGGATCACTTGTCATTTGGTTGTCATTGCAAATGACAACCAAATGAAAGAGGAAAGGCAACAACCAATTTAAATATGACATGAAGCGACAGGTACATGTCAATTCTAAATTCTACGTGCTGGTGGTTTAAACAAAAAGCTGCAATTTCATTATGTTAAGCGATTGCTACAGCTGTACCTGATTGCAAAGCACTGGAACCACAACAAATGTATAATTCATTTGTTATAAATATTAACATGAAGGGAGGAAGAGAGTCACTGGCAGCTGTTACTATGGAGTACAAATGCTTGTCTCGTGTGATCGGCTTACTGTAGCCTGGGATCTGTTGCACTTGAAAGGATTACATCCACATATACTGAGTGTACAAAACTAATTAGTGTATTACCTACAAAGCCACAGGAATCTCAGATATACAAACACAAACAAAAGAGTAGATTGTAAGGCTGAGCATGAGTCAATAAGGAGGTCAGTACATCACAAACCTCAGGTATTTCTCCTTCCAGGACTGCTCGATGTTCTTGAACTGCACTTGGTTGAACGCAATTTCCCACTGCAGCGCATTTACTTCCTGCAAACAGAAGAAGGAAAATGTAAAACAGCAAATTAATATATGGGAATCAAAGAGTGGCAGTGTTTAGGTTTTGCAGGGTGATCATTGCTCATTTACTAAGTTTGCTAGTTACTATGGAATGATTGTACATTGTTGTTCGTGCAGCCCTGGAAATGAGCAGTCAATGACTCAAATGCGTTCCGAGATGCAAGGCCTAGTGGCGGCAGCAGCTTTGCAATAAAACTGACAGGAAAGGGTTAATTTGCCTTGCCTGGCACCCATGGTCGAACTGGGGGCCCAATTATTTTACCTCCAATTTACAATGGCCAGGTATGTTCACTATCTGTATCAATTCCCCACACTGCTCAGGAGAACTGAAGGTTCAGTGGGAGTCCTCCGATCCCACGACCGAGCCAATTTCCTCTTTTACTCCCAGGAACTCGAGAGCGGATGTCAGTGAGCTACCGGCCTCTGGAGGACAAAGGCCAGCCCTGCAGGTGTCCACCTGAGCTCACTAGCCGCCTGGCCGGTAGGGTCAGCTGTAGCTCGTTGAGGAGAAACAGTCCCTGCCGGTTTTGCCTCCCTAACCCGCGGGAACCTGAGAGCCAATGTTGTATCCCAGGGTTCTTCAATAGGCGGCCCACGGGCCAAATCCGGCCCGTGAGAGCCTTTCTTTTGGCCCGTCAAGCATCAGCTGTCCATTACAAAAGCTGAAATTGCTGATACGCAAGATTATAAAATCACCGTAATCTACAGGGTATTTGTTTCCCCTAACAATCGTTTTTTTGTCAGCCTAATACAAGAACAAGTCAGCTGATTGGCCAAGCTTTATTTCTGATGAGCTATCATTTTGGCATGCGTCACAAATCTCCGTCCATTTGCTCAGTTTTAGTGCCTCGTTGGTTGAGCAATGAGAGAAGGCTTCGTGCAATATGAAAACAGAGGCAGTAATATTATTTTCTTCAGTGCGGTGAAACAATCTGAATATTCTTACAAACATTGCTGCACATTAATTCGAAGCCAAATATCTACGTCTGTGTCTAAAATGGCAAGTGATGTGTGAGATTAACATAAAAACCAACAACAAAGTGATGCTTCAGATTTGGCAAGCGAGTCAGAATCGAGGGATACAGACAGCTGCAGGTGCACGTCGCTCGAAAGTGCTTCACACTTTCCAGACACTGGCCAAAGGTAAATGCTACGTATAGTGATCAACGCTTTGTTTTGTTGTGATCCTATTTTCTGTTATGAGGAGAGTAATAAACGAAAATTGTGGGGGTTTTTGTACAACGCCACCTTTTCCACATATATTTTTGAAGAGTTTATTTAAAGTTAAATTTGACAGTTTTCACTTGCATGCACAGCTTAAAAAAAGTAAACCCCAGTAATGGTATTACTTCATGAAAATGTGTAATTTGCCACTTTGTTTATTGCGAAGAAACTACAATGGCAGGGATAAAAAAAAGAAAGAAAAAAAAATGATATCTACTTATGTACTGTTTCTACCTGAAATACACACATGGAAAGTGTATAATTTTAAGTTTGACATCCTCTGCTTTATAGTTAATTCAGTGTAGCAATGTAAAGCCTTCACAACCTATTCTGGAATAGTACAGTTTTACATATTATTTTAGGATAAATAGTATTGGAAATTGCTTTAATGTTGTAAGATTTAGCTGGGAATTGTGCAGCATGTGATTGGAACAGGGAAGTGAAAGTACTTGTTGTGTTCATTTAACTTAAATACGTTAGTAATGTACTTTAGCTTCGGTATTCTATTAAATTATATGATCGATTAACCTATTACGTTTGACCTGTTGTCAGATCAATAAAAATTTTTTTTTTTTAAATCTTCCAAAACACCAGATGTTTGTCTCCAGTTTATCGTAGAAAGTCTTGGGAAGTTGAGCGGGGTTGCTGTATGTTTAAAATGAGAAACAGTTTGGTTTTATTATAGAAATACATGAAAAAAACTTAAGTGCATATGTTTAAATTTCTTATATTTTGCATATGATAAACTAAGTATTTTTAGGAAAATTAGCAATGCAGCCACCAGTAAGTGTTCAGTCACAGGAAATTGGCCGAAGAAACCAAACCTGTCAAAGATCTTTTATTTAGGCTTAAAAAAACCTGTTTGGCAACAGTAAGAAATGCACCTGCAGCACGCCTCTCAAAGATGGCACAGTGGATATGCGCTTAAGTTTATTTTCCCCTCTGTTTACTGTCATGCCATGTATCTAATTTAGAAACTTTTCATTTACTTTTAAACACATTTGAGCTTGAACATGCATATTTAGACACCGTGCTACACTTTTAATCAGGCGCTTAGTAAGATGCTTATACAACAGAACAGCTTTCGTTAGTTAACTTGAATGCTTGCAGCACAGTAATTGTCAGAACATTTTCTAGTTTTAATAGAATTAAAATGAATAACACGCTGTTTTAATAGCATTACAGTGAGATTTGTATAATTGTTTGTTTGCAAAGTGTCATTTGAATACTGGTCAGGAAATGGTATTTGCTTAATATTTTTATTATTAATGGTGATCAAACATTGTATCTTGTTAAGTAGTTATTTCTGAGATGTATTAGTTGATTGGTGCAAGTGCAGTGTTGCAACGTTTTGTTACTGTATGTAAAGTCTGATTGGATAGTCAGATTTTCATGACCATTTAAACAACCCCCCACCACTACGCACATCTTGAGCGCCCTGTGGCCCCCCAAGGTTTGGAAATGTCCTTATCTGGCCCGCCAGAGAATGTAATTGAGTACCACTGTTGTATCCCTTCGGAAACCCCAGCAAAGACTAGTGACTTCGCACAGCCAGGATGCAAACCTGCTCTCACCTGACTAAGACACGCTGCAGACACACGCCCTGCTTTTACCAGCTGAGCCTCTCAGGAACCCCCCCCCCCCATGGACGAACTTGACTTGAGGAATCACAGAATACACACGTGTAGCGAATATGAAACCGATATCTCGGAGTGACACTATTTGGTCATGAAACATCAATCATACTACAGATAAGAGAACCAGGATACGACAAGTTAAAAGAATAGAACCAAGCCTTTGTTCAATCTTCCTTAATTATATTGTTGGCTTGTTACAGAAGAGAAAAAAAATCAAGGGTCAGTTCCTCAAGAATCCAAGCAACAGGCAATGCGTTCGTCAAATTTTAAAAGAAAAATTTAACAAAAATAACAGTTACCTTTTCTAAGACCTTATTTCTTTCTTCGCTTTTCTGAAGCAAGGTTTTAGTATGTGTGGTAGCTTTGTCAAACACAGCCTATTGCAGGAGAAACAAAAATAAAAAATTAAGTCAATCACATATTTCTAGAGTACAATACGAATCTGAATTACGTAAATAGAATCTATGTAATGCAATTAAGAATATTCCTAAGTTTTCTGAAATCGTTATTTGTTTTCCGTGCCTGGAAATCGGAATGACTTCTCAGTTCCTGGGTGCATGTGTAACGGGCAGTGATGTGTGATCCTCTGTGGTTCTGGATTCTGATAAAAGCTCTACAGACACACCTGCAGACGAGCCTGCCTCTTTAGCATAGCGCTTAAGATGTTTGCTTAAGATGTGTGGTCTCCGGTTGGTGCCCTGCCTTCACCGTTACTCTACTGAAATTACTATTGAAATGACAAAGGCACAGATAGAGATTTGGATGCTGTACCCGGCTCTGCAGTATCTTCAAGGCTTCATATTTTCCTTCAAGCTGCCGTTGGGTCACTTCAAGCTCACTCCTCAGGATCTCTGCCTCCTGCCAGAGACAAGAGTCATTCATCTTTCATTAGCAACTGACCTGACTCATTCCAGGAGTCATCCAACTAGCAACACCTAGAGGGAAACCACAGATGCACTACAAATCTACATTTTCATAATATTTCATTTCCTACCTGTTTAATACTGTTTGTACTGCTGCTTCTGTTTCGGTCAATATTTGCAAAAACTTTTCTAGCGCCGTCTGAAAGGTCTCCTCCGTGTTAATTGTTGAGAAGTGAGCTGGGGGAAGTATTTTAAAGCTGCATCGTGCAATGAACCTCATAGGTCAGGGGCCATTCCACTATAGGTTTAACAGGTAAAATGTGAAAATGAACTACTTCAGGGTCTGGATGGGGGTTTAATTAAACAATTCTGAACAGGGTTGGAACAAAGACCAGGAGTGGAAGGGCCAACTTTGCCCCCACCCACCACACAAGTGAAGTACTGTGCCCTTGAGCCTGCGTAACACTGATGTGCTTCCCCACCTCATTGAGGAGTCATTTACAAAATCTGAAAAAATGGAAACCTGAACAAAAAACTTGAACTCATGTAAGAGCGCTTCATGAAAATCTGTTCAGCCACGTTTTGCTTTGCATGCTTGTTAGCAGACGTGAAGTAAAGTACAGTACATTACAGTACAGTGTGCAAACAGAGAAACCATATATATAGATTCATGTATTATACTGCGATTGCAAATCTGAGCTGGGGGACATGTACAAACTGTTTATTTACTTTCAACAAATGAAGAAAATCAATTGAAAGTGCATTCTTGTGCATATGTGATTGTTAATAGCTCTAAACAGAATAGACCACTGTTCAAATGTTATGAAAACTAGCATCATTATTAGACCATGGGAGTGTCTTTAGTTTGTTTTTGTCTGTAAAAAACACGCAGGGGCTATTTTTTTATCGTAAAATCCCTTCTAAATAGCATCTTACTGTTCTTCAGATTAATACATAGCACATAGCTTTTTATTCCTGTTTAATATATTGGTTATAGTTTACACTCTCAGGATTCTGTTGATTCAGCTGCTCCAAAGACTCGCCAATGTCTGGGAGAATTATATTTTGCATATGAACTCCGGAAGGCGTGGAATTGTTTCCATCACAGTATGAAGATGGAATTAGCTTTCCTTCTCTGGTTTTAAAGATCGTGTTTGTGAATTGCTTAGGACCTCCTGCCAATGCTTCTCCTTCAGTCCACATTAACAAACACGTACATGTCTTATTTCTTCTGTTCTTTGCTATTGTCCTTTTATTGTATACCAGGACCCCTCAATGGCTAAATAAAAGAAATACATTTCTCTTAGTTTACAAGGACTTTGTTTTTAAGATGTTATGTGAAAATGTGTGGAGTTGAATTACCTCTGCAACCTCCTGGAGCCTCTGCTTCAGCTCTTCCTTGGACAGATCATACATCACATCTGGGGAAACTAAACAAGCATGTCAGTCACATACATGGCTGTAAAGCAGAGCTCCCAAGGTCATGATAATCAGCATGAAGAAGAGAGACAGGCAGACAGACAGGCAGGCAGACAGACAGACAGACAGACAGACAGACAGACAGACAGACAGACAGACAGGCAGACAGGCAGACAGACAGGCAGACAGGCAGACAGGCAGACAGGCAGACAGACAGGCAGGCAGGCAGGCAGACAGACAGACAGACAGACAGGCAGGCAGACAGGCAGACAGACAGGCAGGCAGACAGACAGACAGGCAGGCAGACAGGCAGACAGACAGGCAGGCAGGCAGACAGACAGACAGGCAGACAGGCAGACAGGCAGACAGACAGACAGACAGGCAGACAGACAGGCAGGCAGACAGACAGACAGGGTCCTCCAGATAGCGCCAGATTCTTATCAAAAATGTTGTAGCCAGATGCGATCACATTTGGATACGTAAATATAACCCTTTAACAATACACTCTTATAGACAGATAGACCGACAGGCAGGCATCTCCTGATATGCCACAGATTCCAGTCGAAACCAAGTTTCATCACAATCTCTTCAGAAGGATCTCCAATCACGCTTTTCAAATTGCCAATATGTGAACAGATGTGCTTCAGACGAATCTAGATGTGGTCAGCAAACCCTTTATAATCTATTTTTCATGAGATCTTCTGGCTGGGCATACGCGGGTAAACAAACTTAAAAGGCGTTAGTCCCAAGTTTATCCCAGCTATGCAAAATAAGAGTCATTTGCATGGTGGTGTTGGATTTGTGTTTTCCCCCTGGGTGAATTGCAATGGGTTTACTTATTTCAAGTCCTGCCAAGGCAATTGCAAAAACACATTTTGTTCCAATGACTGTTGATTACCTGGCAACCAGGAAGCAGGACGTGGACCAGCAGCCATGGCCACCACAAGCAAACAGGCAGCCAACCCTTCACCACTACACAGGCTCCTTTGCAGGAGTGTTTATGAAGCTTTTAGCCTCACCAGAATCCATACCAGCATCACCCCACACAATGCCCATTACATTAGCTTTCCAAAGTTTTCCAATGTCCCAAGCCAGAGAGGAGTCCTGTCTCTCTGTCCATACTATTGTTTTGAAACTGCCTATCATGGAGAGCAGTTTGAATTGTGCAGTGTATTGATTTTCTATTCACTGAGGGCTACATACAATAGAGATGACCAAATCACCCAGCCTCCAGAGTTGAAAGGCTCTGCGTTACAATATGTAACACTTGCAGAACTTCAGGACTGGTGCCAAAGTCTTGTTTGACATTTAATATTATCATTTTATTTTTTATATTATATATATATATATATATATATATATATATATATATATATATATATATATATATATATATATATATATATAATATTACATCCTCACAGCATTTGTGGGAGACAATTTGTCCTCTCTTCACTCACCACTCATTCTAGCAATGTTAATTACTAGGAAAGAATCAGAATCTTTTCAAAGAGAATGGCTGACGTGTCATAACTGGCAGCCAAAGGTTTTTATTTTTTAAATAAAATGAAAGATGTTGCAGGTGCTTTTCCATTAGACCCCTCTACAAACACACAGAAGAGCCGTCCTTACCCTCACTGTTCAGTCTCCAGCGTCCAGGACGCTTGTCCAGTGGTAGACTCTTTTGAAACACGGTGTGCATGGCGGTGTAAGCCGTCCACTTGAAAGAAGCGCTGCCGTTACTGGAGACCCTCCTCAGGCGCGCAGCGGGAGCCAGGCCGAGGCCGTCAGGATTCTGGGGTTTCACACCTCTCTCGTAAATCCCGCCGGGCTTCCTGCCCAGCCCGTACCCCAGGTCTCCACCGGCCATGTCATCTACCCTCTCCTCCTCCTCCTCCTCCTCCTCCTCCCTCTGGGAGTCCTGCTCACCGCTCTGCATCCTCACCTGGACTCGCCAGCACTTTGGATGTATCTTCAGTGGCCTGAGTACAAGGGGAAATGATCTAGTTTCATTACAGACATGTCAAGTCTCACGCACAGCCTGTATAAAAAACATATTTTATTTTTTAGCAGTCGTAGTAGTAGTAGTATATTTTTTACATACACTATATAATTTTATATTATACTCTCAAATATTACAGTTAAGATAAATTACCATTCTTTATTGCATGCGTGAGAAACACTAAACTTCAAAAGTATTAATATGCTGTTCTGTAGTTTAACTATTTTTGGTGTTATTTTTTAAGCAAGCACACACTAAGTATAATAAGTAAATTCATAGTTAAGAGGGTGCAGTGCAAGATTCAGCATTGTACTGTAATTCTTGATATGTATTTTTCTGTATACAACTAAGTCGCCCTGGGTAAGGGCATCTGCTAATAAATAAATAAATAATAATAATTAGAAAGTTCAGTACTACTGAATAGTGATACAGTATCTGTATTTGGTTTAACGGTACTAAACAGCTCAGTTAAAGCTGTCCTCATGGCGTTCTTTGCTATATTTCAGTAAAGAGAAGGAAGAAGAGGGATCAGGGCCAGGAAGGTATATTAAGGTCTTGTGTACATGTTTGTCAGGCAATTTAGTCCAAAGCCCCTCGATACTATCTATTACCCTCAGTAGATACTGTCATTCACTCTATCGGTTACTCAGGGTTTAGAGGGTTTTTTTTGTTTTATTTTTAATGTTTTAAAGCTTTATTGACAACAAGGTATAATACACAACAACATAATTAATACAAAATAAGCATTTCATAAATCCAAAACTACACTTTTTTGTTCTTAAGATTAATTATATTCCATTTCATGTTCAATAATAATAATAATAATAATAATAATAAAGGTTCTGGCCCATTGCTTTCATTTTATGAATGTGAAACTTACCCAATATATGGAACAAATGACAACAATTATATTTGTTATTATCCCCTTTTGGACAAAATATTAAAGTATATGAGCCCTATCATAAGAAATACATTGTATTGTTCCTCCAAATATCTGCAAAGAACGTTTCAATATCTTTCCAAAGAATGCGTGAGAAAACACAGCCTTTGTGTGTTTAACCAATTTCTTTTCAGTTTTACATTAATATTTATAGTTTTATTACAGGAGTGGTGGTACAAAACTCCTCCTATAAAGAGTACGATGAGAACCTTACAGCTGGTTTCACAAACCCTGATTCGCATTGCATTTCTTTTATCAAAGGAACAGGGTAATGCTTTACACTAGGCCACGGGTGTCCAAAGCTGTCCCTTCCAACCCTGCTCTAAACTGTTTAAGTGAACTAATTAAAACTCCATCCAGACCCTAAAGTACTTCATTATATAATTTTGCCAGTTCAACGTGGAGTGGAATCCCCCTCCAGGACCGTGAATGGACACCCCTGCTCAAGACAAATTGGTCCAAGATTAATGCTAATCCGGGTCTTTGAAACCAGCTGCAAAGGTTCCATACTAATTGAAGATTTTAGTTGTGGGTAAAGAGTGTTACTTATCTTTTTATCTTGAGCTGTAATAAGACTGTGAATCTCCACAGTGTTTGTAAAATGACTAAATACAAATATGACCTACAAATACGACCTAAAAAATAAAAGAAGTAAAATGTATTTCTCTAAACTAAAGCTTGCCACACTGAAGCAGTCCATTAGGTGAATATTTTCAACCAGGTTTTTATTTACAGTATGTATTATATAGGGTTCTGTTGTACTTGTCCTCTCTATAGGGTTGTGCGCGCTCTCTGCGTGCCTCGATAAGCGTCTAACCCGCCACTTCCAGGATATCCCATTCTCACACACGGATGTTCCGCCTTTTTTCCTTTGCATTGTAGAAGTTATAAAAGACGTACATGAACAACGAATTGAGGTTTTCCGTATACAGTTCTTACCCTTATGCAAAAAATAAACACTATAGGCTACATTAATTTGGAAATTGAAATATATTGTTATGTGGATTCCATTATTACAGTATCAGACGCATTAAAATGGCCCACTAAATATCACAGCCTTGAAATTAATATTTAAACTAAAAAGATAATGTAAGGGGTAAAGACCAGTACACAATTGTTTCTATAGACCGTCATTCTACGACTGATGACTATTATTGTAATTACAGCACTTTCAAGAAACATAACAGAACGTACGTGCCTTAACATTTCAGTGTCCATTCTGGAAATAAGAAAATACAGCGAAAGACCAAATTTGTCTGACAACAGAAATATGAAAAAAACACATGAGCTTATTCGCTTTCAAGTAGAACCAAATAGACCCACATTTTAAGAAGGAAAATAAGCTTTAGATCTGAAAGCTGCTCTTCATGAATGCGATTCGACGGCGTTACCTACACCTGCTGCACTACCTGTTGAACACAGGTGTGTTCATCACTTACCTCGCTCTTCTGCCACAGCGGCAAGTCACCAACTTAGAAGCATTCCAATTCCATTTGTCGCTTTTAAACTCTTCAGTCTTGGGAGTCCTAATTGAAACAAACTACTTGATCAATATTAAAGCATCTTTCAGAATCAAAGTAATGATTGTATACATTTTTGTTTTAAAACGAGAGACGTATCTTTTTTAAGTAACCGGACGTGTTACTAGCCACTGCGCAAATGCGCACATAGAGCACACTGGGAAATGTAGTCTTTAGTGTTGTGGCTTGTGCATTATTCCCTTTCTCTGAACAACATTCACCGCGACCCGCTACAGGATTAAACGGTTACAGATAATGGATGGATGGATGGATGGATTAACAACAATCATGGAGGGTTTTTTTCCCCATAAATTGATATGAAACATGACAGTTCTCATAACATTATTCGCAATCGCTAGACTAACATACAATGGAATGCTTTGAAGTTAGATAAACCACTGAGATGTTTACAATTAATGCAATACTAGTGTTGTAAATCGAACCCTGACGTTGACATCGTGCAAATTCTAACGACGATTATCGATCATTATAGAGTTAAAATACATTTAAAAGATCTGCGCTCACAGTAACAGTTTAAAGGAACAATAAGTCCTCTTTTTTTAGAGCATACAAACTCATTCAAACAAATCCCGATGTGTGTGACACTGGTATTTAAATATAGCACTCTCCAGTTTTCATAATTTCTGCCGTCACTAACCTTTGCCTTGTTTGGTGTAAAATCTAACAAATTTCCACTTTAAACATAAACGGTAAATAAATAAATAAATAAACCCCACTGTCCAAATGAGAAAAAAACAATGTTTGAAAACTACATTATTGTGGCCTATTCACATGGAAATAATTAGATCTCTCTTTTTTTTTTTTTTAATTTGCTGTTGGTTAAAATTTATGGTGGCCCAGCTTCTGCTAGCGAAAGCAGCAGGCCCCAGTGTGCAGCGGCTCCAGACATGCATTTCAATTTTTATGCTGTCATATTTTAATCAAAATGTTACATTACTTTGCATAGCCACTTAGATTTGCATTATGTTCAGTGAATATAACTACGTCGTTTTTCCAAACACTACATTTAAGGTAACCTACCCTTTCCTGAAACTAAACTTTCAATAGCGACAGCTCTGGTTGATAATTTTATTTTGTGTCTCCATACTTGAATATGTATAATATCTCTCATACATGTATGTGGATTTATTTTTAATTGATTTTACTGTCCACATCGCAACCAAGATATGTTGAATATCTATTTTATACATGTATAGGGTTAATCAATCTATATACCATGTCGCAATCAAAACGTCACATGCTGGATTGCTCAGAGAAGCGTTTCACCCACGTTGATTCGTTTACACTTATACAGCACATTACTAAGACTGATAGATTAGGTTCATTGGTGCTTCGGGGCTGATAATATTTGACAAGTGAATACAACTCATTTTAGGCTTGAGCTTTCCCTTTCAATTTGAAGACGACCACCAACATTGCTATGGGATATGCCTGAACTCTTTATATCAGAACTGCCGATAGGCCCCTTCCTTGGGATGACGCACTCGGTCCCGCCCACCGAGGGATTAAAACCGTCATACTGTGGAAGCCATTCCTCTTTTTGCTTCTCAAGACAGTATGGTAAGACCTCTGTGTTTAGCTGAGCGTGTTGATAGAAAAGAGCTTCTTGAGTCGACTGCAGTTCCCCTGTATTCGTGCTGAAAGCCGGCTTGCCGCTTTCCTGGAATCAGCGACTCCAAAAAATCCAGTTCCTTTTTCTGTCCTTCGGCAGCCTGCTCGCTTGTTTAATCACTTTTTAGTATTGAACGCTAAAGAGTGAATATCTATTTATTTGTTTGTCTCATTTTGGAATCGACCTTACTTTTATTCAAATCCAACGACAGAATGACTGGGTGATGAATCCTACCACGCTAAAGTATGCAGTGTTGCTAAGCAAATGTAGAGCTTGAAATAATTCCAACAAATGAGCTGTTTATCCAGGTTTAAGCATTTTGTTTTCCATGCACTGCACCCATTATATAAACAGACATCTACATGAGGACTGCTGTTAAACTACATGCCCCTTGATTATTCAGCAATCCTCATTCTGTGGAATAATTACAACACTACACAGACATCCGCTGATTTCATCCGTTTTATTTGGACTTTCAATAATAACACCAATTCACTTCACTGACTTTGGTCAAACAGCAACTCCATTTATAATCAGACTCTGGTTTTACAGTGTAGCTTTAACAAATTCTGTTTTCTTTTAAATCAACTTATGATACATAAACTAGCAACTAGAAGTAAATTGTATACTCAGGGATGCATGGGTTTTAGCAATGTGATCTTTTTTTGTTTTTTAATCAATTATGTATTTCTTTTGCAATTGCAGAGGACTAAATAATTGTAACTAATGAATACTCACTAGAACGCTGTCCAACACTTCAGATTTGTTTTTGCTAACATGCATGTAGAATTTACAATGTATCTTTGTCCAAATGCACATTTTTCTTCCTGGGTACGTACACACAATACACAGAAATAAATGCAGAAACAAGTGCTCCAGAGACACAAAAAGAAACAGAAATATAAATATAAAACAAACAAACAAACACCATTGGTGAGATTTACACAACAGCATTGTAGAAGATGAGCTGTAGAAAACACTCAGCTGCACATCTCTGGCTGTGAATAACCCACCTTTAGTTTAACTTAAATGTTTCACAGGTTCTGTAGTTATCTGCTCTTTTGCTACCATAGTAGTCATACAAATCCATCATCTGCACAACAATACAGGAATAAAGAGCAGCAGGTTCATAAATAGGAAGATAAAACGTGTCCCTAATTCCAAAGCAAAGCAAACCACACTGGATTTCTTCAGTCACTGTCGTAATCCTCAATCACAAGCTCCTCTTCCTTCATGATGGCTTGTGCTGCAGTGGGTTGCGGCTGGCTCCCAGGAAGGTCCCCTCCAGCACTCTGACTGGAAGGAAGAGAGTCACCGTCTGACTGGAGGCCTTCGAGGCCAGGAGCTTGGGACTGCTCTCCTTTAGGGTTTGCATAGGCGGAAGCAGCAGGGTCATCTTCATCACTGTCCAGGTCTACTACTGGATCCTTATCTGTCAGAGCTTCAAGCTTCAACCTGCAAAAGGAGAGTGTTCTTTAATATCAATTTACAGGGTGTCCCAAAAATCAGGCACCATAGGCATTAGTGTTAATACTGGCTGTCTCTCTCTCTCTGAATGTAATGACTTTAAGCATAGTGGAACAAACTCAGATCATTTTGATGTGCGACGCAGATTTCACAGAGAGCATACTAAATTTAGATAATATATGATATAACCTTTGATGCCTGACTTATGAGACATCCTGAATTCTTGATTACAGTCAGTCTCTGACAGTGAAAGGAGACCACATTTCTTGAGAACTGGTTCCCCCAATTCAGAACTGGAAATAAGACTCCCATTCCTGGTTTTTCTTGAGCTTAATAAGACACAACTGAGCTTGTTACCTATACACATTGGCTAATCAAGCTGGTGTTAAAACCTGGAATGGGTGAAACTGCTATGCAATAGGAGTCTTATTTCCATCCCTGCCAATCACAGGATGAGAATACAGTCTTATACCATTTGTTGTCCTGCATGTTAGCTTTGGAACCAAACTTCATTTTTGCTGCTGTAGTTTTATAACTCCGAAAGCTGGACATACCTTCTAGGATATTTCTTCAGAGGAAGCCTGCCAACATCCTGGATAAATGCAATTTGAGCTGATTAAAAAAAAAAGAAGAAGAAAAAAGAAGAGTGTTTTTAATAGCAAATTCTCAAAATGAATATCTTAGAAGTTTGAACTTTAAACTATTCTGGATTATGTTTACAGGGAAACTGTACAAATCGGTGCTGTTGCATATTTGTCTAGAAGAATACTCTGTCTGCTACATCTCCTTTTTTAATATAATTTTCACAGCACTATGTAAAAGTGTTTTTTTTTTAATAACAAATGGACAAACAAATACAGAAAGCAATCATTGTGAAAGAGACATTTGAATTATATTATTCTCTGCCAAATTAAAATTGATCAGACCTGTTTAGAAAAATACTGAATAGCACTGAAGTACATTCTACATACCTTGATTCCTCATTGGATTTGTCAGTAGAGCAAGATAGGGCAAGAGCTGAGTCTGAAGGCATGCCGGAGGCATACAGAAACTGACAAATAGAGACTTTGCTACAAGGCAGTTTTCCCGGTACTGTAACAGAATTAAAAAAAGATTAATACAATATCTGAAAAGGTTATTAATGAGAATTCATACTTTCCAGTTCTGCAGGTCGAAGCCTTTAGTTTTACCTACAGCTCAGGAAGCAACTGCATCTCAATCTGTTTAGCTCGTGGCTATTCAGCGTCACCCTTTTAGAGGGGCACATGTAGTTAAGAAAGAACAAAATAAACATTATCCGTGCTTTGAAATACATACAGTCAGGGTATTCTTGTAGTGATCATGTTGAACTATCAAATGACATTAACAAGGATAAAATATTTAAAAAGTATTACTGCACTGTACCTGTAATACAGTACACCAGTATTAAAAAACAATGTTTTCACATAAAGCAGACGAGACTGGCAGTTCCTTTCCATTAACTACACATGTGAACAGTGTTTGCACCTTTTTGTTTATAAGAAGCCATTGTGGTTTGTGTAAAGGCTTAAATCCCACTCCTGCCTGGCTGCTGGCAAAGGCTCTGGCTTTGTTGGAATGGATCATCCCTCTCGCTGCGACGGAGGCACTGTACTCTCGGAGTGCAGATCGAGACTGGAATAGAAACAATGCACTTGGATTAGCGAAGCCCTTCCCAGGCACAGAACAGGTGCAGCCAGCAATGGGACAGAACACAAGCCTCTGTTCATTTTGGCAGTTACTCAGGTAATCCTTTTGTTTACAAGCCTGACACCAATGACAACCTGGAGCTATCATTCATTGACATTCATCTAACACATGGGCTAGATTCTAAAAGCTCTTTATCCCAAGACTCCAGGCAAACCACATTTTAGAAATGAAGAACACCCTTGATAAAAATACCAAACCAGAAATACATTTTTCATAAATGTAAGTCAGCATGCAAGCAGTTTCTTGTTCATTTTAGAAAAGCAATTCCTGTTTTTTATCTTTCAGAATTTTGAAGATTTGAAAAGAAAATAGCTTTGAGAATTTAGCCCATCCTACGTAATGAATAATTGCAAAAATTGCCTCCACTATAAAAACTACAGACTGAGCACACAAGGCCACTGTGGTTGGGTCTGTTGTCTCTGGCAATTCCCTGTTTAGTATCACTGCCTAAACATTTGATAAAACTAAAAATTTAAACATTCAAATAAAGAACTGACATGTCTTAATTTAGCACTATTTAAAATTGTAAACATCATTTTGAATTATCTGAAAAACAAAAAGTACTTCTCATTTTTGCAACCAAACACATTTCAAGCAGTGTTGTATGAATATTCTAATATTTAGTCCCAATATTAATTTGAATTAAAAAAACGTCATGTCTCTCAATCAGTAATATGGTACAGCAAGATGAGCAGCTCCTTACACTCCACTCTGTGGTGAGGAAGTCAGCGTCGGACAAGTATTCACTGGCTCGCACCACATCCTCAATGTTCGTGAAGAATTCAAGGTAGTTCTGGTGCAGGTACATGTTGAAGAGCTCTCCTGACATGTGGCATTTCTCCGTAACCATCTACACAGAGGAACAGGCACTTTAAATGGTACATTCTCTGTCTTTGTGTCTTGTAACACAGTGGATTCCATGCGCGTTCAGATTTAAATCAGGTCTAACTGAATTATTGTAAAATGTGTCTGGGTTTGATGGTATGGTTTGATTGTTTCCATCTGGACATTATTTGTAATTGAATTTCTTTACTGTTGAAGTGAAGCATATGCGGCAACCATGTTTCAAGTTAACGGCCTATATTGCAGGAAGATTTACCCCTCCATAGTAAATGCATTACACTGGCAATTTGCCTGCAGTGGAAAATTGACCCAGTATCTTTGTTTGGTAATCTAACTGTCTGAACACTGACTGTTCAGTGTATAAGCTTAAAGAGCTGTGTGGGTGATAATCTACTGAAGGTTGTTTTTATAGATCTAAACAGCTGAACAACCCACCTCTGGGTCCACCAGCAGTGGGTCTCTCTCATGCTCCGACAGCCGGTCTGGTAGGTGAGGAAGCTCAGGCTTGGTGCGGGGCTCCCCTGTTGTGTCATTACATACATGCAAACACGTAGAAATCATTGGTTCACCATGTACACACAGGTTAGGAATGTCAAATCAGCTGGTTCAATGTGCTCTACAAAGATACGCAGGCTAAAAGAAATTGTAAGAATCCACTTATGAAGATATTTAGCAAGTTTAAACAGAAACTAGCCCCATGATTAGGGCAGCAGTGTGGAGTAGTGGTTAGGGCTCTGGACTCTTGACCGGAGGGTCGTGGGTTCCACTGGGGGAAACTGCTGCTGTACCCTTGAGCAAGGTACTTTACTTAGATTGCTCCAGTAAAAACCCAACTGTATAAATGGGTAATTGTATGTAAAATATAATGTGATATCTTGTAACAATTGTGAGTCACTCTGGATAAGGGCGTCTGCTAAGAAATAAATAAATAAATAAATAAATAAATAATAATTAGCTTTAACAGCTTTTAAAAAGTACTACCAACCACTAGGAACTCACTTCCTTCAGAAACTAAAGTCTTAAGGGATTTTAAAATATTTTGCAATAAGGCTTGGTTGAAACATTATCAATTATGCAATCATTAATTTATTCAGGATGTATTTGTATTGTGTATATTGAATATTTATATTATATAAATTGTACTGTAACTTGATTATGTAAGCTGATGATTGTTATTCATTTTAATAGGTAATTTATGGCATAATGTTGTATGCATTTTTAATCAGATATTCAATAGGTTATTGCTATAGTTTAGGAGTAGAAGTAATATGGAGATTTATTACAGTTGTCATCAATGTCTGCCCAGGGACTGTCAATGGAAATGAGCCTACTGGCTAAATTGAAAATGCAATGCATCCTGTGTCATGTAAGAGACATTTATGTTGTAATTATAAGTGTCCCTGATAAATAAATACAACAAACAAACAAACAAACAGTAACTGTCATACAGATAACTCTTGGGTTAAGCTATTTATGCAGTGTTAGGGTTAAATATTCGTAGAAAGCCATTATAGCTTTTGTTATCTAGTAGTTTTTATTAGTAGCTGCTAATATTAATATTATTGTTCCAAGATCCCTTCTATGTGAGAACAGATACTTACAGGATCATAACACGAATGTTTTTTTTATAATAGTGGGGTTTTTTTTTTGCCAGCTTTCAACAGCAATGATTATTTACTGCCAATGATTATTTATTGCTTTCAATCTACCTGGTGACTGACAATGGTTTACAAAGCATTAACATGTAAACGTGAGTTCTGTTGCTGTAATCTTTGTTGTATGTTTTGGTACAGTACGCAGTACATGTTTAAGCTGCTGGTGTAAAGTATTAGTTAACAATGAATACATCCTGTGCTTCTGTAGTAATCTGCTCAGCTGGGATATCCAGATCAATAGCAAACACCACATCTTATTTAAGATTTGAGAAGGACAAGTTTACTTACGTTTGAAGTGCAGTATTTTTCCCAAGGCTCGGAACAGGAAGAGGGAGACGTCCTTTCCTCCAATGGCTTGCAGCCCCTCTTGTCTCTCAGAGACGTCCTTTCCTCCAATGGCTTGCAGCCCCTCTTGTCTCTCAGAGGTCTTTGACGACTTGTCTTTATTCCTCCCTCGGGTAGATGTTTTACTTGCTTTAGATGAGGCCTTTCCTTTCTTGCTGCTCAATAAACTGTTTTCCAAAGCATAATCTATGTACAGAGTAGAATTATTAGTAGTTTCATTACAATGAAAGGAACATACAAAAAAAACACTATATATACACACACACATTTGTGAGATGCAAACAAAGAGTTTTCTATACACTGAAGGGCTGGACATAAAAACCCAATTGCACTACAGTTTGATCCATTCCTGGTTTTACTATGAGTTTAATAAGACACACCTGAGTGTGTTACCTATACACTGAGGCAAATCAAGCACATATTAAAACCTGGAATGGGTGAAACTGCTATACAATAGGAGTCTTAATTTCCATCCCTGTACTGCACTGGATTTGTTTTATTAAAAGACTGGGCCACAGGCGAGAGTAGATATTTCAACGTTAAACAAGTGATACAGCAGCACCTGCAGCCCATCACAAACCCAAGTGATACAGCAGCACCTGCAGCCCATCACAAACCCAAGTGATACAGCAGCACCTGCAGCCCATCACAGACCCAAGTGATACAGCAGCACCTGCAGCCCATCACAAACCCAAGTGATACAGCAGCACCTGCAACCCATCACAAACCCAAGTGATGCAGCAGCACCTGCAGCCCATCACAAACCCAAGTGATACAGCAGCACCTGCAGCCCATCACAAACCCAAGTGATACAGCAGCACCTGCAGCCCATCACAAACCCAAGTGATACAGCAGCACCTGCAGCCCATCACAAACCCAAGTGATACAGCAGCACCTGCAGCCCATCACAAACCCAAGTGATACAGCAGCACCTGCAGCCCATCACAAACCCAAGTGATACAGCAGCACCTGCAGCCCATCACAAACCCAAGTGATACAGCAGCACCTGCAGCCCATCACAAACCCAAGTGATACAGCAGCACCTGCAGCCCATCACAAACCCAAGTGATACAGCAGCACCTGCAGCCCATCACAAACCCAAGTGATACAGCAGCACCTGCAGCCCATCACAAACCCAAGTGATACAGCAGCACCTGCAACCCATCACAAACCCAAGTGATACAGCAGCACCTGCAGCCCATCACAAACCCAAGTGATACAGCAGCACCTGCAGCCCATCACAAACCCAAGTGATACAGCAGCACCTGCAGCCCATCACAAACCCAAGTGATACAGCAGCACCTGCAGCCCATCACAAACCCAAGTGATACAGCAGCACCTGCAGCCCATCACAAACCCAAGTGATACAGCAGCACCTGCAACCCATCACAAACTCAAGTGATACAGCAGCATCGGCAGCCCATCACAAACCCAAGTGATTACCTTTTAAAGAAGAAAACTGCAGGCTGTTTATTGCACTTCTGATGTCCCCAGAGCTCCCAGAACACAGTCGATCCAGAGAATCTTTGTCAGGAACAGATACCTTTCCTCCACTCTGAAATCAAAATTAGAAGCTTATAATGAGGTACTATTTAACATATAATTGATCTTAAATTAGCCAAACAACGCAAAAATGTCAAAACATATATGGTAAGCCATTAGCAGATTGTTATTTTTGAGAAAAAATGCCCTAAAAAACTCACATAATGAAATGAACAGTCATATCTGTGCTCATCTATTTATTCCCCTACACATGCATATGTTGCAATAAGCTTCATTTTCTATATAACTTTGTATAACGTTTAAAAACACATTGTTACAATTATTAGTTTGTAAAACCTCTGCTTTGTATAAACGAATAAGTTGTTGCAAATTTTTATAGATCGGTCATACAATTACTAGGATTAATATTATTTGTTGGTAAAAAGGACACAAACCTTACACTGAGTGATGGTCTGTTTTCTTTTTGGTATACCGATATATTGTTATTTAATTTTAATTATCTCATAATAATGTTATAACAGTAATCTGATATGTCGTGGTAGAATATAATTTCATGAATGTTGAATTACTGTTTACCACACTTTTAGTTGTACTATGTGTTGCATATCAAATTGAATAAAAACACATATATATCAAAATGGAATAATTATTACAGAGAATAAGAACCAATTACCATATTAATACATATGTAACACATATACATACATGCATAGGCAGACGCATACCCAGCTCACCAGTGATCTCATGCACTTACCCTGCTTGTCTCCTGAGCTGCGATTCGACTCAATACCTTCATCATACTGGTAGGAGCCACAGGGTTAAAACTGAAATAAAAAGAAACAACACACACCATTAAGTGATAAAGTGAAATAAAAAAAGAATCATTACAGCACAGAATGTTTGTGTATTTATGTGTAGAATGTACACTGCCCTTACCTTATATTACTAACATTCAGCTCCTCCTGTATGTCCTTTGGAAATAGTAACCACTGGTTGCTGTCTCCACTGAGACTGTCGGAGATGATGAAGATCAGTGGACATCTACCAGTCCGAATGAATCTCCTAATAACCAACACAAACAGTCTCTCTGTTAACATCGCTGCAATCATTTACATTTCTGATAGCAATTCTGTTAAAGAGCAACCAACAATAAATGACTGAATCAAGAGACGAGAATTAAAAGAGCAACAAGCAGCAGCGGTAACCAAATGCACACGAAAATATTTACACCACAAAATAGTATCAATAAAATTGAGAATGTGTGCTCCCGCTAGAAGGGAGAGCTTCAAATAACAACCCTGACTGCTATGAAAACCATACGATCATTTCCAAATGAGAACACTCCCTAAAAAGTACAAGTAACAGTTACTGACAATACATCCTGAACATCATGCTAATGTTTCTGCACACCAGTAAAAGCAACTTACCTTAGGATATCATGCAAGGAGGCTGGCTGTCTATAAAACTGATTGGGGACTTCCTGTAACACAACGGACAAATAAATAAATATATTTATTTTGAATTGTCGAGTTTAACATTTTAATTAAAATAGGCCATGTATGCGATTACATTTTTAATGGGGGGATGTCTGAAAAGTATTTTCTGATACAGAGAAAGATAATTGCAATTTGTTACTGGAACAACAGAACTGAAAAAAAAACAGTCCTTTTGAGTATGAATATTTAAAAAAGGGAAGGAAATAGTGAAATGACATTTAAAGCTACTTAGACCTATAAATTTATTAACAGATAGTAGGGGATTTTAAATTATATATAAAAATAAAAAACAGCAGCAAGACTACACACAATATGCAGAGGTCTTAACTTACTTCAATGACTACACACAATATGCAGTGGTCTTAACTTACTTCAATGAGGATTACTTTCTTGCTGGTGTCCATGGCCTCCCCAGACATCTGCAGTTTGTTATATTTGTTTGCTCTTAATAGAAACTCTTGAAAAACCGCAGACTGTGATTCACTAGTGAAGCCCCTGAAACGTGACTCTTTTGACAGAAAGAAAAACAAGATGGATAAAACAGAAACTAGACATAGACGGGAAAACGTAGGAGTGTATGCATGCAGGAATGGTTTTCAATCAGGTCTGTATCACTTACCGGGGTCAAAGACGTTTTTATAATCATCCTTCTTGAATTCGGACAGTGAAACCGGGTTTGACCACTCCTGAATCTGAACACCCAGCTCTCTTGTTAACACCTGGATTGTGGCGGTCTTTCCACAACCAGAAGGTCCGGTCAGCAACAGTATCGAGCCACCCTTTACAAAGAAACAGGATCAGGGGAGTTACAGGCAATATTGGCTTTTTTGGAGCAATTACTGTATGGCTCAGCATATTATAACAACTTGTTGTCACCCAAGCAAGGATGGTGGTTCATGCATCCTACTACAGGTTAAGATTGAGGATAATCACTCAGCTTCCTGCATCTGTTAATGTCCTGTTTGTCAGATATTAGTACCACACACATACTGCACTGGAACCCCTAACACCTGCCAGTCAACAAGAAATGGAAAACAAACAGTTATATTGTTATGCTAACTACAGGTACGTTTATTAGGCCTTAGCTGGTATCCATTTTTGCAAGCCCTGGACAATACTAATTGTATACCAATATTGTTTTCTTTTTCCGATAAATTATTACGCCACTATCAACCAAAGTCTATTGCCTTTTTGTATGGCATTTGGAACCACATGAAAACAGGTTTCAACACTATAACATACCTTTTTAGGTTGTCTTTGGTGAACTTCCACTGACAGCCAGTTTTCTACTTCTTCAATCTTCTTTTTGTGTACTGCCAGCTCGGCCTGTAAAATATTAAAAAGACAATAATTAAGAAAACAATAAGCCAGAGGTAGAAAAGAAAATAACGTGTGTAGCGTTTGTACATCCATACTGTAAAAAGTATGTTACATTCAGCTTGAAACTATTTTTCAAGTGTTCAGTGTAGAATTTCCAGATTTCATTTTTAAACATTTTACAGATCAAAAGATTCAGGTGATTCAAGAAAACATATCAGTCCTGCAGCTCCAGGGATAGAGGAATACAAAGAAAACCACCACTGCATAGCACAGGGGTGACCAACCCTGGTCCCGGAGAGCCGCAGGGTCTTCTGGTTTTAGATTCACCCGAGTTCTCAATTACTTCATTGTAACAATTATTTTCTTAATTGGTCAACAATAACATGTTTCCTTGGTCTTTGGCCATTTATCTTTTAAAGAGACCCAGAAAACCTGCAGGATTGTGGCTATCCAGGGCCAGGATTGGCCACCCCTGGCATAGCAGTTTGAACCATTCCAGCTTTTACAGTTAACTTAATCAGGCACAACAGCAATAAATACAATTTCTATAGAATTTGGGATCTTATTTCTATCCCGGAATTTTTTCATTCTTCAGTGTTACAGATACTCAGAGTAGGGTACCTCATTTAGTCTTAAATTGATTGTAGAACCCTTCCTGGTATTTCACTTTTTTTTCAGACCGAAATTCTAATACAATATTTAACAGATGAAAGGCTCTCATGCCCCGTTACAGATTTGATTTTCATAACCTTGGTAGACAAAAGGCTGTTTTAAATATTTAAGCATTTAGATCTGCCGCTGTTTCAATCAAATGCAGGCAAATTTTACGTTTCCTTCAGTATCCTAGTAAAGCTATGCTTCCCTACTGCAATGGTCAGTATAGGAGAGATTAGAATGGATTTGAGATGTATGGTGATGTGTACCTGTGACTCCGGCTTGTATTTATCCACCCAGGGCACATCTTGATCTAGGTCGAGGTATTCCTTGGTAAAGTGACCTGGCTGCTCACAGAATGGTGCTTTCGTCCGCTTCGTTGCCTGAAGTTTGCTGCTGGCGTCTAAAGCGGAAGACCGATCATTTCCCTTTGGTTCTCCAGAGTTAGTCCTCTTTTTTGAAGTGAGTGATTTCAAGCTGGCACCTCCAAATAAGTCATCAAATGATGGCTGTACCCAGTTTGTTAACTAAAGTAAATACAGATTTGTATCAATTAGCTTTAGGAGTAGGGCTACTTCGCACTTATCTACTGATGCTTTATAAAATGATGTAAATTAGATTACTTTTTTTGAAAACAAACTTCTGTACTGTTTAAACGTAAGTGAAACCATAAGCTGAAAACAAATAGTAAACCTTAAATTTATAATAATTTAACAGACCACATGCAGAGACACAGAACTACTGTATCCCTAGTAACTAACTACTGTCATGCATGCTGGTGATTAACTTTTTTCCTCTCTTTTAGAGTATTATTATTATGTATTTATTAGCAGACGCCCTTATCCAGGGCGACTTACAATTGTTACAAGATATCACATTATTTTTCCATACAATTACCCATTTACACAGTTGGGTTGTTACTGGAGCAATCTAGGTAAAGTACCTTGCTCAAGGGTACAGCAACAGTGTCCCCCCACCTGGGAATGAACCAAAGACCCTCTGGTCAACAGTCCAGCGCCCTAACCACTACTCCACACTGCTGACCATATATATGCGCCATGTGACACTGAAACACTTTTTTTTTTTTACAATTCCCTGTGGTTTCACTGTCAACGCAACTCATTAACCTTTGCCAATTTTCTTGCCAATATTTTTATTGCCAATATCACCTTCCATAATTTTAATTCAGCAAAGGAAAACTCACCTTACCAGAAGCTACCTTTCTGCTGAGAGAACTTTTGGACATTATCAGCTTTGTTGATTCCCATCCGCAATACACGTTCTTCAGCAAACCAAATACAAGCTGAAGTTTTACTGTGAAAAAGACAGAGAAAGAGAATTGAAAACAAAGACAACCTCTGAACAATGTCACAGTCTGATATTTCAGTTTACAGCATGTACATCAGTCCCTCGACAGTGTTGTTCATATCCCTCTTGTCTAAGCACATAATGGTGCATTGACCTTGACATCGCTCAATAAAAACTGTTGTTGAGATCCAAAACATTTGCAAATCTGATCTTTACAGACAAAGAGTTAAGCTATATATTAAATACATTGCTAAACAAATGCACACATATAGGAGGCTGTGTGGTCCAGTGGTTAAAGAAAAGGGCTTGTAACCAGGAGGTCCCCGGTTCAAATCCCACCTCAGCCACTGACTCATTGTGTGACCCTGAGCAAGTCACTTAACCTCCTTGTGCTCCGTCTTTCGGGTGAGACGTAGTTGTAAGTGACTCTGCAGCTGATGCATAATTCACACACCCTAGTCTCTGTAAGTCGCCTTGGATAAAGGAGTCTGCTAAATAAACAAATAATAATAATAATAATAATAATACAATCTGCACCACCGTGATGCGAGGGAAACAGAAATGGCAAATGAAACCGTTTATAAAAAAATATATACTTCGCTATATATACAATAAGAGAGACTACTGTATGTACATACAGTATGCATTAGAATCTCACAAGCAAAGACAGTATTGAGACAGTAAGGCAAATGTGTTTCTGCAGTATTTATATACGCTACCGTTAGCATGATTTTTGTAGAATACTTCTCTAGATGAGACAACTTAAATAACTGCACATTATTTAGAACCTCGCGCTGAGGAAAAAAAAACAAGAAACAGAGATACGTAAACAAACACATAAGCTTCATGTCACATTCTGACAGCCGGTTCATCAAATATCATTCAGAAGAATATTAAGATGCACGCCTATACGGTTTAGTATAGGTGTTTTATTTTATTTTATTTATTTATTTATTTAACTTACCGGTGACATCTACCGGCAAGTTATTAAGAAGTACAAATGTATGTGCTTTAATAATTCGTTTTCTTTTTTATTTTATTTTTAAATAAAGCTTTAAAAATATATATACATTGAAACTGGGTTTATCAACCGTTAAATATGCTAATGGTGTTGAAAACAAACTGTTTTAATGTTGTAAAACGTTGCAGACAGGAAACTACAGTTACTACTTACTTGGCGAGTCCACGACAGCTTACTACATATTTGGGGTGTTATTCCTTAAACCAAAAACTGTTAATGACGTTCGAAAAAAAGTCGTCTTATTTATGCTTTTATAAAAAGCTGTAACGACAACACCACCCAAGTTTAAAAAAAATACAAATGATCTTTCCCTTTAACGCCGAGGACCCCTGTGAAAGGAGGGCAACTAGTGATGAAGTCATCATGGGACACACAACACTGCCTGTACAAAATTAGTGCAACTATACAGATACATATAAAGATGCATCCTTAGATTGTATTTTTGGTTTCTTAAGATCGGCATGATTGATATTTGAATAAAATCTTAGATACCCAAAGTACTTTTTTTGTGTTTGAAGCGAACACTTAAGTCTGACGTACACAAAGTACTCAAAGTCCCTCCTCGCTTGCAGTTCAGTGTTCACGTGTGGCTCCAATGAAGATGTTAAAGAGACCGAATATTCTTTTAACCGGTGAGTGGGGTACCTAGTCTACAGAAAGTAAATACAATCACAGTACCTAATTAATAAATGTCTGGCTGTAGAAAAAAATAACCTTACTTTCCGCATTCGGGGACTAACTGAGGACGCGGGAGTCGTGTGGATTGAGTTCATTTGTATTTATTTATATAACGTGACTCGATGGATTCTGAAGTTATTCCCTTTTCTAACTTCAAAATATGTGCAGAATTATTTACTGTTAATGTTTCCGTATCACATAATTTAACAGCATTGGGCGCGCAGAACACCGTTGTCGAGCTGGCACCGAGTACCGAGTTGTGTCTGACTTCAAATAAGCATTAAAACACAAAAGAAGTGTTGATACAACAAACATGGCTGTTTTGTTGTGGATCTCAAATGCAGTACTAGGTATTGCATTGATTATAGTGTTTATTGATCCATTTCCTTTTTACAGTGGACAACACGTTGCTGTATAAAGAGATGTGGGATGAAAGCGTATACATTGCTGTGTCCTGTATGCTATATTGTGCTGCAATAACTTGCCTGTATTTCCCAAAGGAGTACTTAGTGGGGTGGAAATCAGTTGGATAACTGGTCATTTATAAACCAGATATTAACCGCAGTGTAATGATGACCAAAGAGATATTGTCAGGTGCCTGACCCCATGATCTCCCTTGCATTATATTCTGGCCAGGACATTTCAATGGGGGTGATAATAACTAAGCAGAGGGCAACGCGAAGAGGAGTGATCATATACGCGTGTGACTGTATCTGAAACGCACAAAGTTTGTGTTACTATTAATATTAGCACTAGTTTTACACCAAAAAAAAATAACAAAAAAAATCCCTAAATTACCACTGCGGATGGACGTGAGCATTTGTATTTGAAGCCCCCTGAGGAGTGACACGCGTGTTGTGGGCAGTAAGCTTGTGTCCCGCATTGCTAAAATGAAAACTTCCATGGGGAATATAAACAAACTGGCCTGTCCTCACCGCGGTTGTGTGCACAGCAAGGCCGTTCCACTGAAGTAAGACGGTGCTCTGACTTAGTGTAAACCTGGTTTAACACAGTAAACATATTGCCATTTCTCTGGTTTCCAGGTACCCCCGGTGTTGGGAAAACCACACTGGGTAAAGAGTTGGCACAGAGAACGGGACTGACATACATAAACGTGGGGGACCTGGCACAGGAAAGTGAGTAACCAGTAACAACATGAAACAGAACCTATGCAGAGCTGGCACAGGAAAGTGAGTAACCAGTAACAACATGAAACAGAACCTATGCAGAGGTGGCACAGGAAAGTGAGTAACCAGTAACAACATGAAACAGAACCTATGCAGAGCTGGCACAGGAAAGTGAGTAACCAGTAACAACATGAAACAGAACCTATGCAGAGCTGGCACAGGAAAGTGAGTAACCAGTAACAACATGAAACAGAACCTATGCAGAGCTGGCACAGGAAAGTGAGTAACCAGTAACAACATGAAACAGAACCTATGCAGAGCTGGCACAGGAAAGTGAGTAACCAGTAACAACATGAAACAGAACCTATGCAGAGCTGGCACAGGAAAGTGAGTAACCAGTAACAACATGAAACAGAACCTATGCAGAGCTGGCACAGGAAAGTGAGTAACCAGTAACAACGTGAAACAGAACCTATGCAGAGCTGGCACAGGAAAGTGAGTAACCAGTAACAACATGAAACAGAACCTATGCAGAGCTGGCACAGGAAAGTGAGTAACCAGTAACAACATGAAACAGAACCTATGCAGAGCTGGCACAGGAAAGTGAGTAACCAGTAACAACATGAAACAGAACCTATGCAGAGCTGGCACAGGAAAGTGAGTAACCAGTAACAACATGAAACAGAACCTATGCAGAGCTGGCACAGGAAAGTGAGTAACCAGTAACAACATGAAACAGAACCTATGCAGAGCTGGCACAGGAAAGTGAGTAACCAGTAACAACATGAAACAGAACCTATGCAGAGCTGGCACAGGAAAGTGAGTAACCAGTAACAACATGAAACAGAACCTATGCAGAGCTGGCACAGGAAAGTGAGTAACCAGTAACAACATGAAACAGAACCTATGCAGAGCTGGCACAGGAAAGTGAGTAACCAGTAACAACATGAAACAGAACCTATGCAGAGCTGGCACAGGAAAGTGAGTAACCAGTAACAACATGAAACAGAACCTATGCAGAGCTGGCACAGGAAAGTGAGTAACCAGTAACAACATGAAACAGAACCTATGCAGAGCTGGCACAGGAAAGTGAGTAACCAGTAACAACATGAAACAGAACCTATGCAGAGGTGGCACAGGAAAGTGAGTAACCAGTAACAACATGAAACAGAACCTATGCAGAGCTGGCACAGGAAAGTGAGTAACCAGTAACAACGTGAAACAGAACCTATGCAGAGCTGGCACAGGAAAGTGAGTAACCAGTAACAACGTGAAACAGAACCTATGCAGAGCTGGCACAGGAAAGTGAGTAACCAGTAACAACATGAAACAGAACCTATGCAGAGCTGGCACAGGAAAGTGAGTAACCAGTAACAACGTGAAACAGAACCTATGCAGAGCTGGCACAGGAAAGTGAGTAACCAGTAACAACGTGAAACAGAACCTATGCAGAGCTGGCACAGGAAAGTGAGTAACCAGTAACAACATGAAACAGAACCTATGCAGAGCTGGCACAGGAAAGTGAGTAACCAGTAACAACATGAAACAGAACCTATGCAGAGCTGGCACAGGAAAGTGAGTAACCAGTAACAACATGAAACAGAACCTATGCAGAGCTGGCACAGGAAAGTGAGTAACCAGTAACAACATGAAACAGAACCTATGCAGAGCTGGCACAGGAAAGTGAGTAACCAGTAACAACATGAAACAGAACCTATGCAGAGCTGGCACAGGAAAGTGAGTAACCAGTAACAACATGAAACAGAACCTATGCAGAGCTGGCACAGGAAAGTGAGTAACCAGTAACAACATGAAACAGAACCTATGCAGAGCTGGCACAGGAAAGTGAGTAACCAGTAACAACATGAAACAGAACCTATGCAGAGCTGGCACAGGAAAGTGAGTAACCAGTAACAACGTGAAACAGAACCTATGCATAGCTGGCACAGGAAAGTGAGTAACCAGTAACAACATGAAACAGAACCTATGCAGAGCTGGCACAGGAAAGTGAGTAACCAGTAACAACATGAAACAGAACCTATGCAGAGCTGGCACAGGAAAGTGAGTAACCAGTAACAACATGAAACAGAACCTATGCAGAGCTGGCACAGGAAAGTGAGTAACCAGTAACAACGTGAAACAGAACCTATGCAGAGCTGGCACAGGAAAGTGAGTAACCAGTAACAACATGAAACAGAACCTATGCAGAGCTGGCACAGGAAAGTGAGTAACCAGTAACAACGTGAAACAGAACCTATGCAGAGCTGGCACAGGAAAGTGAGTAACCAGTAACAACGTGAAACAGAACCTATGCAGAGCTGGCACAGGAAAGTGAGTAACCAGTAACAACGTGAAACAGAACCTATGCAGAGCTGGCACAGGAAAGTGAGTAACCAGTAACAACGTGAAACAGAACCTATGCAGAGCTGGCACAGGAAAGTGAGTAACCAGTAACAACATGAAACAGAACCTATGCAGAGCTGGCACAGGAAAGTGAGTAACCAGTAACAACGTGAAACAGAACCTATGCAGAGCTGGCACAGGAAAGTGAGTAACCAGTAACAACATGAAACAGAACCTATGCAGAGCTGGCACAGGAAAGTGAGTAACCAGTAACAACATGAAACAGAACCTATGCAGAGCTGGCACAGGAAAGTGAGTAACCAGTAACAACATGAAACAGAACCTATGCAGAGCTGGCACAGGAAAGTGAGTAACCAGTAACAACGTGAAACAGAACCTATGCAGAGCTGGCACAGGAAAGTGAGTAACCAGTAACAACGTGAAACAGAACCTATGCAGAGGTGGCACAGGAAAGTGAGTAACCAGTAACAACGTGAAACAGAACCTATGCAGAGCTGGCACAGGAAAGTGAGTAACCAGTAACAACATGAAACAGAACCTATGCAGAGCTGGCACAGGAAAGTGAGTAACCAGTAACAACGTGAAACAGAACCTATGCAGAGCTGGCTGGGGAGACTGCCTGTGAGCAACCTGCAATCAAAAAGGCAAACAGAATGCTTGGCTATGTAGCCGAAAGTGTGGAGTACAAATCCAAGGAGGTTATGATGAGGTTGTACAATGCACTGGTGAGACCGCACTGTGGTCAGTTCTCTGGTCACCACAATACCAAAGGGACATTGTGACCCTGGAGAGAGATCGACTGAAGAGCATCCAGACTCATCCCAGGGCTGAAAGGACTGAGCTACGAAGACAGGCTGAAATAACTGAATCTATGTAGTCTGGGAGGGGAGGGGAGGGAGGGGCATGATTGAAGTTAGACATGACGTGGAGATTTAATAAATGTTTACTCCAGGGTCTTTCAATGTCAAGTTGACCGAGGGGGGGTGCTTGATTCCTTAGGTCAATTGCAGTAATTGTAGCTAACAAAATAGTTCCAAAAACGTTACCTGGTACGCACATCAATTCACACTATGTGGGGCATGGATTACACAGCTCTTTTGAACGCACACAGCACCTGCTCTGCATCTCCATCACATGGGGTTTCTGCCTCATCAACCATAAAGGGAATACAGTCCAGTCTGTAATGTGCTCCTGTTTTTATAAAGCAGAAAACACTTCATTTTACAAAACTAGATTACATATTTTAAATCAAGGTATTCTCAAACACTTTTTGTGATTTTTGTAAACAATTTACAAATATGCTTGATAGCTTTTTATATAAACAGGAATAAATTGCTTCAATGAGATTCTAAACAGTATTTTGTTTACACATGAAGTGTAGTCCAGGTCTATATTCAGTAGTATTGATAGAAGCGTAACACAAACTACATTGATGAAAGACTTCTTGTCAAATTGTTTGTCTAATTGATAGATTTTAATTGGCAGGTTTGTTTCAGCGAGCATAATTAAACATGCCTGCGTTTTAGTAAATCTGCTGCTGCTACTTGAACTGCTCAGGTCTCATAAACAGAAACTGAGCCGTGTTTATTCCCTCAGTAAATGCTAGTCTATGTGGTTATACATGTGCCCCTGAATGTAAACTCTAATTCTTGTGTGTGTGTCTGTGTGTATGTTTGTCTAGGTGAGTTGTATGATGGATTTGATGAAGAGTACCAATGCCCTATACTGGATGAAGATAGGGTGAGTATGTCTTATAAAAACATCATTTCAGAATTTCATTTCTTGAAATGTTATAATTCAGCAGTGACATATCATATGTATGACCTGGTTGGTAAATGTTTTGGAGAGCTGGAGAATGAGGCAGGCTCTTTCTATTCGTGCTGCACAAGCTGATTATTCAGTTATTCACATTGAGCTGTCTGCAGAAATCAGGTGCTGACGGTCCGGTGAGGGTCATTGGTGTTGATTAGGCTAATTTACCATTCCAGGTGAAGAAACAGCTGCTTGGGTTTGTGATGACTGCTGATTTTCTTAAGCCCGCCGCACACAGCCCGACTCAAGCCATCCCGACTCATCTCATCTGTGTAGGCACAGATTCTGCAATCAGTTGTGCTCAGTTTGACGTCACAATTGAGTTTTTCCTGACTGGGTGTCGCACACTGCTAAGACTGAATTACTGACCACAACTACATACTGGTGATTACTATGTATGCCAATTTAATTAATACGACCCTGTACACATTTTTGTATTAACTTAGCCCAAAATGGCGACCTCCAGATGCATGGCATCGTATGCTGATTAGATGACGGAGACAGCGCCGCGAGGCAACCAAAAAAAGCACTTAGCCTATTAATTTAGCTATTGACCATTTACACCATGCAAACGTTTCAGGCAGTGTTTGACTTTTTATATAGTTTGTCTACTACACTTTACCCTGTGGTAAATAAAATCCAACCTGTTGAATTTTATTTGACTGGCGTTTTTTTCTCAGCGTGTGCGGCTTGTTACCTACTGGAGATCGACACACCGGTTACTTCTGTTTTAGCGCAGTAAGAAAATATAGGCTGCCAGTAGATTAATACCGGTAATAAAAAGGTAAATTGATAATTTACCTTTGATTAGTAAACGCCTAAAAAAGCTATTCAAATGTGCTCACATCTGGTATTTTTGAATTCGGGACGCTCTGAGCAATTCAAGACTAATGTATTTTACCTTTGCAACTAAAGCTGTCAATATTCCGCCATCTTGCATGACAAATTACATGACAAGCTACGTCACTTAAACCTGCTTCACCATTGGTTGACACCCTTATGACTAATCTGTCTCAGTCAGTCTTGGTCGGCAACCGCCGCACACAGAGAGACTGATCACATCTGAACAAAACTGTGTCTGAAAAAGATTCAACTTTCAATCTTCAAATCTGAAGACATCCCGACTGAAATCTGCATAATCATGGTTTTAAGGGCACGCACACTGCTATGATTTATCCAGACTCTGTACGGCCAGTTGAGATGAGATGAGTCGGAACGGCTTGCATCGGGCTGTGTGCGGCGGGCTTTAGACTGTGTGGAGAACAGCAATCCACACAAACCCAGGCAGCTGTTTCTTCACTTGTTTCACTCTGAATGGTGAATCAGCCCGATCAACACCAATGCCTCTCACTTGACTGCCGGCACCTGGTTTCTGCAGAGAGCTCAATGATCACACGGTGCAGCACATGTTTATTATATTTGATATATTTTGTACACTGACGAATGTGTTGTAAACAGGAATAAAGACCGACATTCATTAAGGCATGAAGAATTCATATGAAAAAGATCAGTGTATTAGTTGTGCAATATGTTTGCCTAATTTGAAACTGTGCTGGTTTCCAGGTAGTTGATGAGCTGGAAGACAAGATGGGCGAGGGAGGCATGATTGTCGATTACCACGGCTGTGACTTCTTTCCTGAGCGCTGGTTTCACATCGTGTTTGTGCTCCGCACTGAAAATTCAGTCCTCTACAACAGGCTAGAGAGCAGGTGAGCACAACCCAGGGCTATTGATTTGAAGCGTTTGTGTACACACCCTCTGCATTACTATGTAGAAGTGTTGCTCTCTGTTAAATATACGTCATTCAAGAAATTACTTGTCCATTTGGGCACCTGCTGTACACATTCTGTTCCAAAACATTTTCAGAATGAATCCTGCCCAATTTGGTCATTAGCTGATTTTAGCAACCGGTGCCCTCTGCTGGTCAGTAACCTAAACTGCAGTTTTGTCGGTGATGTCCTTTTTAGACCAATGTCTTTTTCTTATGCAGCTGAGGTGCAGTCATCAAACTATACACAAGATGTTTGTTAATGATTTTTATTAAAAAGGCTTGTAGGGTTTTTTCTTTTTTTTTTTTTTAGGGATCCTCATTCAAAATATGATTACACTGATCATCTGTTAAATAACTGTGTGTGTGTACGTATGTGTTTTTTTAAAATTTTTTAAAGGGGCTACAAAGGGAAGAAGCTTCAGGACAATATCCAGTGTGAGATTTTCCAGACCATTTACGAAGAGGCCATGGAGTCCTACAAAGAGGAGATCGTGCACCAGTTGCCTAGCAACAACCCGGAGGACCTGGAGAGGAACATGGAGCAGATTCTGCAGTGGATAGAGCAGTGGATGAAGGATAACAACTGAACTGGACCTGCTGTTCCACAGAGGCCCCATCGTCGCTTCGCACAGTCACCCAGCGGCGCTCCCTTGTCTTGCGTTGCAGGATTTGCTGTCATCTGTTTCACAGACCCTGATTAGCAGTAATGCTGAAGCTCTTCCGGGCCTGTGAAGCCTGCCGTTGTCGTTCTATTAATATAGCAAGCACACGACACACAATATTATCTTGAACGCTTACCCCAGGGTCACACTTCATTTTAAGGGTTTATTTACTGTCAACAACAGCAGCTTTAATCCAAGGTTCGTTCATGTTTAGTGACCTGTTTCTAAAGTAATTGAAAGTAGTCGGCAAGTCATTGGAATTGGGTTTGGTTGGCTTGAAAACAGTTTGAGTCAGGAAGAGAGCAGGTTTTATGTGATTACAGACTTTGAAGACATACAGGAAGCCTTTTTCTCAAAATGTGTGTTTCTTTTAGTGTTTCTAAATGTACCACTATTGAGTCTTTTACAGTTTAGAAATACTAAAAGAAACTAATGACAAACATTTATAGTTCTGGAAGATTTAGGAAACTTGTTGTTCATGTAAAACAGTGCCTCTAAAAAGTGTGACATGCCCAAACAATCAGTTTAAACTTGGATTCATATCTATCGCTTTTGGGGCAAGAATTATCTTTTTTTTCATATTTTATAATATTTAAAACCAAATTATTTACTTTTTTATGTATATCAAGATAATATTTGTGTGCATGTATTGTATTGCTTTAATGTAACGCATGTCAGTGGGAGTCTAACCACTATTTTTACATTAGACTCATTCATATTTAGACTGCATCTTGTATAATATAAATTATTTCCATTAAATACTAGTTTCGGATAAAGAGAGAGACATCTATTGCATACAAATGTGTATGGTTCGACTTCACTCAATTGAATTTGATAATTCCTCAAATTGAACAATGTGTACTGCCTCTGTATTAGAATGCATTGTATTACAAAAATTGTGGGGAAATTTTTTGGAAATGTAGTAAACAGAAACGTGAATGGCGGTGCCTTTTCTGGTTTCTTTCTATATACAAAACAACGGCCAGCAGAGAACATGTGACAAACCATTTGTGTCTTTTGAAGAGGTGTTTATTACACTTTTTAATCAGCTGGTTTCACAGACCCGATTTAGCATTAATCTTGGACTACCTACTTTTGCTTTGGAAAGGCAGTCCCAAGATTAGTGCCGATTGGAGTCTGTGAAACCAGTCCTGTTGTGCAGAAAGAGTAGACTTAACCCTTTGCAGTCTATTTATTCAACGCCTGTCAGGTGCGTCAGGTCTAATTTATTCTCACACAAGCTGTTTATTTTACACTCACAGTTTAAAAGTAATTTTATTCACAGTAAAACAGGTTTAAAAAGCACTGCATATCAACATGACACTCACTACTGCATCTCCAGCCCCGCCCCAACCCTTGTTCGCTGTATTTTTCACATACCTCTTCATAGTCGTGCAAACTGATAAATCATCTCCTTATCACTTGATTTATCACCAAGCTCCTCAATAATGCTATCCAAGTCATTATTTTATTACTATAACATCTCAAAAAGCTTGGCAAATGTCCGTGATATTCATTGAGCGTTGGATGTGGAAGCAGCTGTCTTGTTTGTTTATGTCTGTGTTATGTCTGTGGTGAAGGAACTGTGTATTGCTCAGATCCGCCTCCATTTTTTTTCCCGGCTTCTCTCAGCCTAACTCGGCCATTTAAAGCTTTTCTCTGCTTTTTCCGGAGAAAAAACGACTAGGGACCTGTTATTGATGCCTTTTTGATGATATCGGACAGCCACAAAGGGTTAATGGAAAAGTACTGTTATCTGTCAAGTTGGCACAGGTGAATAAACACACAATTTGTAGGTGGGGCTTTTGTTAGTGATCTTCACCCCACTCAGACCCCCTGCTAATTACAGTGCTGCACCTTTAGAACGCTGTAGGGAAGAGACTGTGCTATCTCACTTCCACCTAATATAAACCTAGCAGAATTGCCTAGTGGAGCAAAAGGGGAGCCAAGACTGCCTTATAACCAGTTGTGCAGTATAAAGGGTCTCCTTATAATGAGGGAGCAGAGCCCTGTATAGCAAGAATCATGGATTCATAGCTCCTTTCACTGCCAGCCTTCCCAAAACACTATACAAAAGAAAAACCTAAAAGATAATTCAGTAAAACAATAAAAAAATGCAGCAAACCTAACGAATAAAGAAGCCTTTAGCTTTTAGTCTGGATTTAAATGCATTTTATGCAGTTCGACAGTAAAGGAGCATAGAAGCTGAAAGCTCCCTTTGAGTGCAGGGGTATGGAAAGTAAACCAAGCTGCGTGGAGTGAAGTGAGCTAAAGGGTTTAGAGGGCGATCATCTCATTTTACTGGACCTGACTCTCGCCGATTACTCACTGAATGTGTTGGTATCCCTGAATATATCTTTATTGTCTGTTCTTCAGATGAGTTTAACTTGCAAGCCCTGGTGTTGTGCTCAAATATGTATTGCATGCCGAGATAGCTCTGATTACTGATTTCCAACCTGGAAATAGGGCAGTTACTTGTAGAATAGCGGACACTAAGAATGGCCCACAGAAATCCACAGAATTCTTTAAAAATAGTAAGTTTACTGCACTATGTTTACTTTTCTTTCACAGCTGAAGAAAGGATTTTGTTCAAATGTCCTGAAAAACTTTTTTTTCAGTCATTTAAATCTTTTGTGTACATAAAGTTTATTTTGGGTGTGCATTTCATCCTCAGAAAGCAGCCTCTACTGGCAGGATGAGTTCTCTTCAAGTGATTACTCTACACCTGTTTTACCACTGGTGATCAAAGTAAAGAAAATGCTTTACTCAGCTTCAGATGTGAGTCTCTGTTGCTGGATCTGCTTAGATCATTATTTGACAGGCAGACTAACTAACTTTCAACACAGGGCCTGCATTTGAGAAGACTGAAGTAAGGTGATTTTACAAAGGGGAGTGCATCTGTAATCTCTGCTGTCTCTGCAATATACCAAGCTGTGAATTAGTACATTGAAAATGGGGGGTGGGGGTTGAAAAAGAGACATTTTCAAATGTGTAATGTTATATTTATAATGTTATTGTACAGATGAGGAGCCTGGCTCACAAGGGGAACGTGACACCCGCATGGAGAGTGTGTGGTTGCCCCTACTGTCACACACACACACACGTTTTATGACCCATGCTGGTCGATGGTGTGTGGGAAAATCACATGGTCCCCCATGGAAAAGATTAGCAGGTGATACAAATTGCCATGGGGTGCAATCATCATATAACATGGTCGTGGTATAGAAGGAGCTGTTCATCTATGTGCTGGCACTGCCACCATGCCATGAAGTGCCCTAGTGCAACACAGTGGGACTGGTGAAGCCTCTTACCATGGTGTGGCAGGGTGAAAGCCCTGCCCGTGCACAGGTGTGGGAAATCGCGGGTGGCAGGGAGGGGGTTAAATTCCTCCCTGCAAAAACCCGTGGAAATGTGGCTGGAGCCGTGAATTGAATAAATGATTAATTAGGCTCCAGCCACAGGTGTATAAAATGGATGATCACGGGTGTTAGTTTGGAATTAGTGTTGAGAATGAATATCGGTGTTAGTGGGTGAAGGCATGTCTGCTGTGTAAATATATGTGTAGGTAATTATCGTTGTGTGTAGGGAGTTTATGTAGCCGTGTTTGTTATGAAAGCAGTGACTCATTCTACCACTGCGGTGTTTAAAATATATACGTATCTACTGTTTTGTTTCAACTGTTTGTTTTGGCCAAAGTGCCTATTTGTTTTGTTATAATTTTCTTATTAAAGTGCGCACTAGCACTTTAAACTTGCAAGTTGTGTCTCTGAGTCTCGCTTCCTGGTAGTAACAGCCTTGCCAGTGATGCTGCCCTGTCACATGTGGTTTCAGTCATTGGGCTGCAGGCTAGAAAAAAAAACTGGTTTCCTTTGCTGTTGTGCCATATTACTAAAAGTGGTACATTTAGTATAATTGAAGCTCTTAATGCATGATTGTCTTTGTAACAAAGGTCTGCTATACCAGGTGGTGGGGTAGAGGCAGACTGTAGAGTACCCTGATCAAAATGGGGATGTAGTGTTATAATACAGAGAGTCAGGGGTCTAGAAGGAAGCTTCTTTATTCCAAGTGTGCCTGTCCTGTACACTGTATTAAGTAGACAGCATATGACATACAATCTTACTTGATATTTGATGCTTTATTTTTAAACTTCACATGCGCAGTCAGTACAAATGGAGCAAAGTTCAAAAGAGCAGGAGAAAGGGTCACAGCATTGTGACACCCCCCAAACTTGACCGTATGTTGCAGCAGTAGTCAAGCTAGTCCTAATTGTGTATTGTACTCATTTTGTGTATCAAACCTTTATATGACTCATCCCTCTATTCATGTGACATGTTTTTCATCTGCTTCAGGAAACATCTTTGAGTATTCTACATCCGAGGTAGCCTGAGTCCAGAAATCAACAAATTATTTCACACAATGGAACAAAAGACTTCAGGCCTGGGCGGTGGAGGTTATTTATTTGTGCACAAGCGCTTTTACAGGATATATAACAATAAACGACGGTAACTGGAGGGGTTTACATACACAGTAAAGGAATCGCACACCAATCATTTTAATTATTGGGTTGTCAGCTCTATAGTACACATTTCTTTTCAGCATTTTACAGTACCTGATAAATTCCCCTGGATTGCATCAACTACCTAAATGTGGATCGATTGCCGATGCATTCCTGGGTGATCTCTCAGAGCAGGAATAACATGAATGTCGCTGCTGCTTATCCTGGTGAGGCACAGTTAATTAGATCAACTCCTAAATCTGTTCTGTGTTTATAGGTAAGCATGTGGGCTACCTACAGTAACACTGTACAAAATTGTATCAGATCACATGACTGTATTATTATTTTATTTAAAATATGTCCCAATACTTTGTTTGGGCTTACAAAAATATAAAATTCACACTTTTATTACATTTTTGTTTTGGTTTTGTTTTCCCTTTTTTTATACTTGCTGGATAACTTTTTTTTGTTTTGTTTTTAGAAGTTCAGTCAGAGCTCTGGAAACCCTATTGGAAATGCCACAGTAAATGTTGACTGGTTTCCTGACTGTACCCAGCAGGTACTTAAAATGCCCAGGTTTACAGCAGTTACATTAAATTAGAACTGCAGAAAAACATGGATTGACTTCAGAAGTACACAGGTGCTTCTCTCTGTGTTTTCATGAACCAATTCTTCAACCAGCTTTTGGGTTACTGAACCAGTATGACCAGTGAAAAGCAGAAAACCACCAGGATAGATCATTACTGTTGAATTTCTCACAGGGAATTCAAAAGATGCCTAGCTGTGAGGTTTCACAAGATTACTGATATGTGATAGGAGATTGAGATTAACACAAAGGGGTACCTCAGCCAGGTACCCCACGCATGTCAAATTGGTGATAACAATTGCAATGCATCTCCTCCTAGCAGCTGAAGAGCTAATAACACTGCATCAGCATACACCACATACTAATAACACTGCATCAGCACCCTCCACATACTAATAACACTGCGTCAGCACCCTCCACATACTAATAACACTGCATCAGCACCCTCCACATACTAATAACACTGCATCAGCACCCTCCACATACTAATAACACTGCGTCAGCACCCTCCACATACTAATAACACTGCATCAGCACCATCCACATACTAATAACACTGCATCAGCACCCTCCACATACTAATAACACTGCATCAGCACCCGCCACATACTAATAACACTGCATCAGCACCCTCCACATACTAATAACACTGCATCAGCACCCGCCACATACTAATAACACTGCATCAGCACCCTCCACATACTAATAACACTGCATCAGCACCCTCCACATACTAATAACACTGCATCAGCACCCTCCACATACTAATAACACTGCATCAGCACCCTCCACATACTAATAACACTGCGTCAGCACCCTCCACATACTAATAACACTGCATCAGCACCCTCCACATACTAATAACACTGCATCAGCACCCGCCACATACTAATAACACTGCATCAGCACCCGCCACATACTAATAACACTGCATCAGCACCCGCCACATACTAATAACACTGCATCAGCACCCTCCACATACTAATAACACTGCATCAGCACCCTCCACATACTAATAACACTGCGTCAGCACCCTCCACATACTAATAACACTGCATCAGCACCCGCCACATACTAATAACACTGCATCAGCATACACCACATACTAATAACACTGCATCAGCACCCGCCACATACTAATAACACTGCATCAGCATACACCACATACTAATAACACTGCATCAGCATACACCACATACTAATAACACTGCATCAGCATACACCACATACTAATAACACTGCATCAGCACCCTCCACATACTAATAACACTGCATCAGCACCCTCCACATACTAATAACACTGCATCAGCATACACCACATACTAATAACACTGCATCAGCATACACCACATACTAATAACACTGCATCAGCATACACCACATACTAATAACACTGCATCAGCACCCGCCACATACTTACCTCTCAACTACAGAGCTTGCTCTTTAGTCAAATGGTAAGACGTTCATCTTCGAACCATATGGTTTGTGGTTTGTGTCCAGGCCTTGTCTTTCCATTCAATTCATTGCGCTGAGATGCCAACTCGTTTCATAATGGACAAGCCCATTTCTGGGTTAGCCAAAGGGCCACAGATTTGAAACAATATGCCCCCCGTTTTTAAAAAAATCGTGTTTGTTAATGTATTTATTTATTTTTTAAACTACTGATTTAGGGCCTATATATTTTTTATTTATGTTAAATTAATCGGGATGAATCTCATTGAAACGACAGAGTAATGACCAAAAATGCTGACAAAAACCGAGTACAAAAGCATTTTAACAAACATTGTTTCCCTAAGAAAAGTAACAAAAAAATGCCACAAAAAAAACAACTTTTGTCCAGTTTTGAACGACGTCCAAAGTATCCCCCGTTACCTAATTCGATTAATTTGATAGTTTGTGTTTTACCAGACTTATTTTATATTCGGATATCCATGCATAGCAATTTCCTAAGTGTGTCACTGATTTAAAACACAAAACAAAAGGAACCTTAACTGGTATGTCAGCAGGTTAACCTCACAACCCACTGGAAAAATACCCGGTATGTACTGAAACTCGGTGTTTATTCATTTGAATCAATAGTACCAGGTACACAGTGTAAACGTGAGCATACAAAGGGTTAATTTCGAACCAATCGAAAGAAGTATCTGATGTAGCATTTGTCCAGGATTACTCAATTCCAGTTTCACTTACCCTGCAGTAACAGCCTCTCTGCGCTCTTGGCTGGCCAGGTGTGTTTTACCTGTGAGACATCGGGTGACGTCATTCTCGGGCTGGGTCTGTCACGTGATCGATTCCCAGGCGGTTGTGTCGCTCGCCATGTTTTGGGTGATATAGGGAAAGAGAAGACAATTTAACAAACAGGTAGGAAACACCATTTCTATAACTATTAACCTGCCTGGTGGTGAATACTGGAGCATTTAATGGGGATTACGAACTTCATGAGACTTTACAGGGTTATTAATATTGATTTATGAAACTTTCGTTTTTGTTGTTAAAAAGAAAACCTAACGACACTGGTTTGTTATTTTCAGGGGGTACCGTAATTAGAGTTGTGTGTAGGTCAGTTAAGATGTTAGTACAGTTACGCACAAACAATGAGAATGAGGTTTAAGCTTTCGTTTCACGAAAGCGTTTTAAATGTGTGTAAATATATTTTTGATTTAGCGTAAAGTAGGTGTACTAGTTCTATACCGTGACCTGACACTGCAGGTGAATGGGAACTGAACCACGGCGTTCCTGTATGCTTACTAAAAAATACCGGGTGTGCATGTTTGAAAATAAATAATGCGTACCGGTGTTTGGTTATGTTGTTATATGTTGGTCTGACACTATTGCTGACGCCCGAGGCCAAACCAAATCAGCGCCATTCGATCCGAAGAGAAAATAGAAACTTCATGTTCAAAATCAGGAGCCTCACATAGAACTGTATTACTGGTTTTGTTTCGGGGGACAAGAAAGTATGCTACACTGAACTAAACAAACGAAGTCATGGATAAACCATGTTGTTTCTGTAAAGCGCGGCATTTTGAAGCATCAAGTTATTTGGTACAGTACTTTGCACGTAACCAAAAAAAAAAGTGTCGGGTATGATAAACATTTGGAAAATATTTAACATTCAAGGCTGTTATCGTGTGGCCCGAAACAAAATAACCCAAAACGTTTCTTTAACATACATTTGCAACCAACTATATGAATTTATTGTATGGAAATGCAAATCTGTTTGTACGTTAACATTTTCAACCAAATCCAGGTTTCAAATAAGGTTATGTCAAAATGATAAGGTTATGTCAAAATGATAAGGTTATGTAAAAATGATAAGGTTATGTTAAAATGTTCCCATTCTAAGATTTGAGAGATTTCAGAGATTGTCAACTTACCTATTAAAGAACTGCTTCATTGACACTTCAATACAAAAAGCGGGCATTCCAGGTTTCCCAGGATGCTTAGAACACATCAGTGTGATCTGGCAACAAATTCAATCAGCTAAAAAGGAGAGGAAGGAGCTCCATGTGACATTCCTGGATTTGGCTAATGCATATGGTTCAGTGCCACATGAACTTCTTTGGGCAGCATTTGATTTTTTCAGTGTACCATGACAATAACAAATCTAGTCAAAGCCTACTTTGGAGATTTGCAATTTAGTTTTTCAACTTCAGAATTCAGCACTACATGGCAATGCCTAGAAGTTGGAATAATGGCAGGATGCACCATTTCTCCACTGGCTTTTACCATGGCAATGGAAGTAATCATTAGGGCATCAAAATGGGTAGTGGGAGGAGAGCGCTTGGCATTCTGGAATACGACTACCACCAATTCGAGCATACATGGATGACATGACAACCATGACTACAACAGTAGCCTGCACTAATCGGTTATTGGGCAAATTAACTAATAACATTGAATGGGCACGAATGCAATTCAAGCCCACTAAATCAAGGAGCATCTCTATAATTAAAGGTAAAGTAGTAGATAAAACGCTCTTCATTAATGGTGAGGCAATACCAACAGTGTCTGAGAAGCCAGTGAAGAGCCTTGGGAGATGGTACGACGGGATCTAAAGGACACAGTTCGTGTGGGAGAAGTTAGACAACAAGCTGTGGAAGGGTTGAAGAGCATAGACAGCAGCGCTTTACCAGGCAAACTAAAACTCTGGTGCTTTCAGTTTGGCCTACTGCCAAGGTTGCTGTGGCCACTGACTGTGTACGAGGTTTCTTTGACAACAGTAGAGAAGCTGGAAGCTTTAATCAGTTCACACATCAGGAAATGGTTGGGAGTTCCACGCTGCCTCAGCAGAGTGGGACTTTATGGTAAAGGAATACTGCAGCTACCTGTCTCCGCCTAACCGAGGAGTTTAAGTGCGCCAAGGTCCGACTGGAAATGACATTAGTAGAGTCACGCGACAAATGCGTAAGGGAGGCAGCACCTGTGTTGAAAACTGGAAGAAAGTGGGTGGCAAAGAAAGCTGTGGAGGATGCAAAGGCTGCCCTTCGAATTGGTGATATCATGGGGCAAGTTCAGCATGGAAGAGGGGGTCTTGGTCTCAGTTCAGCTCCTCCTACATGGCACAAGGCAGCCCCAGCGCAACGGAGGAAGCTTGTAGTCAACGAGGTGCAAAAGCAGGAGGAGAGGATGAGGGTATAAAGGCCATTTCCCAGGGCAAGCAGGGAGAATGGATGAGATGGGAGAGTGTGGAACAACGCAAGATTGGCTGGCAAGACCTATGGTCAATGGAACAGAGCAGGATCAGTTTCCTTATAAGGTCAACATATGATGTTCTCCCATCACCACAGAACCTAAACCTCTGGGTAGGAGAGGATCCTCATGTCCTTTGTGTTCATCACCTGCAACATTAAGGCACATTTTGACAGGATGTAAGGTGGCTCTTAGCCAAGGACGGTTTACTTGGCGCCATGACCAGGTGCTGCGATGTTTGGCCTTAGCATTGGAAGACAAGCGTAACATGACCAATAAGTTGCCACCTGTTCCATCAAAACATTACACACAAAAGACAACATTCCTCCGCCCAGGAGAGCAACCACCAAGAAAAGGTGTTAAAACCAATCCTCGCCCAGGACAACTGGAAGCTGCTAGAGACTGGAAAATGCTGGCGGATGTTGGTCAACGGCTTATTTTTCCACCTGAGATTGCCACCACAAACCTTCGACCAGATATTGTCTTGTGGTCTGGATCAGCACGCCTTGTTCACCTGGTGGAGTTAACAGTGCCATGGGAGGATGCTGTAGATGAGGCGATGAGAGGAAGAAACTGCGGTATGCTCAACTAGCCACTGAAGCGGAACAGCGAGGATGGAGAGTCTGGGTTTACCCAGTGGAAGTGGGATGTCGAGGATTTGTGGCACACTCTACAACCCGGTTTCTCAGAGATGTCGGATTCAATGGCCAAGAGTTGCGCCGCACAGTGAAGAACTTATCTGAAGCAGCAGAGAGGAGCAGCAACTGGCTGTGGTTGAGACGGAAAGATTCTGGCTGGGGATCTCAAGCACAATAGAAAGAAAGAAAGGCTGATATACAGGTAAGTAAGCTGGGCTGAGTTGAGTGGGGACGGAGGGGGTGATGCTGGGACGCCAGAATCACCGTCGAGCCCTCTTGAGGTGTCGTGGGCTAGTCGACGAAACACCGAGGATGGAAGGTGCCCACTTGAAGACCCCAGAGATGTACCCTACTTAGCTCAATCCAGACGGTTGTCATGCTGATGCGCTGGGGAGACCGCAACTATGGTTGATCCCCGAGCCAGCATCGCAGCCGCTAGTGTGCTGGATGCGCTTAGGGAGGCAAAATAAGCTGATCCCTGGAGCCAGCATTACACTTCAGCCATCAACACCAGACAGAAGGATATCTACATCATCATATGGAAGGAAGCGCAAATGGATGGAGACACATATGGATCACATTAGTTTACTGTGAAGCTACGTCTTAGTTGGTGCTTATCTTGGCGAGAGCCAAGTTCAAATCAGCATGAAGTTTTAACATCTACTCTCATGTAATGGAAATCATGGGTATGTTGATGCCTGAGTACAATGAAGTCCCACTATATAGAAGTTATACACATCCAGACACAGTAAATACATGTAATCAGGAAGCAATGTGATTTACAAATCTAGTCGATAAAGCACACAATGAGTGCAGATACTGTAAGTAAACACATTCACGTTTGAAAAGGCATTATTTAAACGCAGAAACCAGATTATTTGATAAGTGTTTCCCAGTAACCAGTTTGATTTAAAGATTAAATGTAAAGATAAACATAACTTCAGAAAGCTTTAATCTGTGAAGGCCGCACTAGCTGAAACGTGTGTTTACCTAACTTACCTGCTTATAGTTTTACTCTAAAGAACACATATTGAAAAAAGAAAATAGATTTGACTTCAGGCCACATTAAAGCACCCGCATGGGTTCTGTTAAGATACATTGCATTGGTCATTTAAAAGTAAACCGGTCTTGATGACCAAATAAAGCAGGAATGGAAATACAACTCCTATTGCATAGCAGTTTCACCCATTCCAGGTTTTACATGCTTGATTAGCCACAGTGCATAGATAACAAACTCAGGGGTGTCTTATTAAACATAGTAAAACCAGGAATGGGGTAAACATCTGTGCAAAGGGAGACTTATTTCCATCCCTGTAAAGTGCACTCCAAATGCTGTCCTGTTGATGGGTTCATTTTGCATGGGGAAGTAAGCTTGAATAGCAGCAGATCACACAATAGCACTGATGTGTCTATTCACTGATGGTGTGTGAATATGAGTGACAGGTTTCACCATTATCTCTCTCTTGCAGGTGCTTGGCTCCTTGGTGAGAGAAAGCCCAGACATTTCCAGCAAGGCCATGTAAGTCCTGCTGAGTTGCTGCGTGCTTACGAGGTACTTAAGTGAAACCATTTTTATTAAGACTAACCCACTAATCATAATGATAAGCAATTTTATGCTAATAGTTCTATAGTAACAAAAAGAGGAGGTTGCATGCTTTGATTGATTTGAGCCTTTCGGATCATTCTAAATCACTCCAACTTTGAAATATGACCATGATGTTTAATTATAATTAACTTAATTCACCAGTACAAAAAATACAGTAATGACGTTTAAGTACAAAAATGTTGGTTAGCCATGGTCCACTTACTCATTTCATGCCAGCAGTCTTTCATCACAATTTTTGGTTTATTGTGCAAGTCAAATAGCAAAAGTAACAGCTGATCAAAACTAAAAGAAAATAATTGCTGTGTGGGATAATTAGTGTGGGATTATTCTGTGCTTTCTGTCCTGTAGCTGTTGTTTGTTTGTTTGTTTGTTTAGAAATACTAAAATTAAGTGACACATATTTCTAAATGGAGTTGAGTGTTTAATAGTTGTGGAAGTTGGTAGGTAAGTGTGCCTGATCTGTATGATTTGAGTCTTGAATTGTTCTTTAGCCAATAACCCATTCCTCCCTTAGGGAGTACACAGCTACAATAAACCGGCCTTCCCAGATAGAGAACAGCAATTTTCAGAACATCATTGTGGGAAAAAAAAAGCTTTACTATGCATTATCAATCGACCAGTTTATCTCGGCTGCATTCAGACCCCTTTGATAAGCTGAGAGGGTTTAGCAAATCTGAATTCCTTTCTGCTCTCATTCTGTCCTGTTTTATTTTGTGAGAGGAGAAAATTCCATGTTTTGAAATGAGAAGCAAGCAGCTTGAGTGCTGAAGAGGCATTGAATTGTTCTGCTTGGTGGTTTTACAATTATGTTTTAAAATCATCAGTTTTTTCTCCTTTCAAAAAACAGAAGTTAAGACCGGAGGAAGCGCTTTGAAAGGCACCCCTTTGTTTGTAACGGGCCCTGGTTCAGATACATGCAGAACATTGTACCGGAGGGGTATACATGATGTGCTTAGAAGGTGGCTTGGAATTGCTTGCTTTCACAAAACTGCCAAGTCATTTTCTGCAGGTGGTGGTTACAGAAAAAGTTGCAGTCATATCTTTTTGATAGCCTTTGTCACTTTTCCCTGGGACCGACTGTACTTAAGCACTTAAATGCAGGTAGGATTTTCAGTTGAGAGATGTTGTTCTTTAAGTAATGATGTTGGCCTTGTGGGTTATATGGTGGTGAGACTGCTGGATTCTTGCTTTACTTTATCACATAGTGCAGCTGGCAGATGATGTAATGTTAACACTTCATGGGTCACTTACTTGGACTGTTATGAAACACGGGCCATGCCAAAGCAGCAAACACAGACACAGTTTCCAGGGTCTCTCAGAATGTGATGACATCACCAGGGCATATCAAACAGTACACCATACTTTAATCCTCAGAAGCGCAGTCTCACTGAACACGTGCAAGAGAATATATTCTAAAAAAAGGCAGGTTAAAAAGGCTAATATCTTGTCAATGGGGCAAAATTACATGGGAGAGGATGACTCTGCGTAAACTGTAAGGCATCTATCTCCTGCAGCATAATGGACAGAGGCTGAATTCTGACATTGTGTATAACAATCCCTGTACACTATCTGATTTACCTCTATCTGAAAACCACAATGCTGTTCCTACCTATTGCTAAATGGGTCGCTTCACTTTCTAGTCATTATGCAAGCTACCCGCGTGCCTCCTAGTGGACCGTCGTGCCATCGTGTCCATCGTGCTGCTGGGTATCTTCGATGTCTTAGTATGATGGGTATGACATTTTCTCTCATTTTGAGATGGTGACTGGAGCCATCTGGTAATTTGCCTTTAAACACAGGATTAGTTAGTTGAACCGGTGCCAGTGAGTGATGGAAATACTCCAACAAGAGCCCCTTTTCACAGCCGTGCAAGACCTACTGTACTGTACTGACAGTACAGAGAAACAAGTCAAGAGCAAATGCCAGGAATTCCATTTTCAAGCAGATGGAAATGTTTGTCCGGAGTAAGCTAATTGCCTCCAGCAGGGCACTGTGTAGAAAATGAGCTTTACCGGGCTTGGTCTGGTTTGATTATCCAGAGGCAGAGCAAACAAAGCATCTTGACAAAGACCTAACAAAACAGCAGCTGGCTTTCCTCTTGGGAAACCTGTGTAACATGGGACAGGGAAACTAAACCCACTCCTAAGCAAACCAATTCCTTCAGGTTAGTGTTTTTCTTTCCATTAGTTTCACTAGGAAAAATGAATAACGTCTCCTCAGTTTAGTTCCCTAGTCTGGGGGGTGGTGTGGAGAGGAGAGGGGTAGGGGGATGAAAAAACATCTTAGTATTTTTTTTTTTTTAAGTGGTGGAGGTGAGCAGTTCTTTTGTATTGGGTCACATTGGGTGAGATTGTAAAAGATTGTAGGTGTATTAAAAACGTGGAATTACTGGTAATTGTACACCATTTTGTTTTCTGTAACTAACCATTTAAACTTGGGTACAGCCTTAATGGGGCTCTTGTTTCCAGATGAGGTAAAAACAAATGTTGTCCCTTCCTATTCCCCCCTGCAGGGCAGAGAATATTTCAGATGTCGTCTGGAGGAAATTCTTCAGTCCGATTCGATCGGATCCGGGGCCCTCGATATGATGAGGTTTCAGTGGACCCCCCTGTTCCAGTGGACTCAAGAAGGTCTTTGGATGAGCTGAGGGGCAGCGATTTGGCCCGGAGCTCTGACCCCCTTCCTCCTCCCCCGCTACCCATACACCCTCCTGTCGGCCCTGAATTTTACCACAGCGAGAGCGACGAGCCGGTCGAAGCCCTAGAACTGAAACCCGTGAGGCGGTTCATCCCGGACTCCGTGAAGAACTTCTTCCGGGGCAGCCGCAGCGAGCCGCAGCGGGACATGCCTGCCGCAGACTCGGACAGCCCCGTCAGCCGTGGGAAGGAGTGCTCCCCTCCAGCCTCCCCCTCCTTTGACACCCGCAAGATGAAGAGCTCGGCCGCCAGCTCCTACCGGGATCCCTACGGGGGCTCGGGGAGCAGCTACAACTCCCACCTGCCCATGCTCCCACACGACCCCTACGATTCCCTGGACAGGAGGACACACCGCACGGCCATGACCTACAGCGAGAGGGTGGAGGAATACCACATGAAATACTCGTACATGAAGTCCTGGCCCGGCCTGCTGCGAATCCTGGCTATCTTTGAGTTGCTGCTCGGCGCGGCTGTCTTTGCCTGCGTCTGCGCCTACATTCACAAGGACAACGAGTGGTTCAACATGTTCGGGTACCGGCAGCCTTACGATTATGGGGGGGGCAGCGCATATGGGGGGTACTACTACAGTGGGCCCAAAACTCCCTTCATCTTGGTGGTGGCCGGGCTGGCCTGGCTGGTGACAGTGATCCTTCTGGTTCTCGGCATGACCATGTACTACCGCACCATTCTCCTGGACTCCCATTGGTGGCCCCTGACGGAGTTCGGCCTGAACATTGCCCTCTTCATTTTGTACCTGGCCGCCGCGATCGTCTATGTGAACGACGCGAATCGAGGAGGGCTCTGCTCCTACCCGCTGTTTAACAACGGCATCAATGGAGCCTTCTGCCGAGTGGAAGGGGGGCAGACGGCAGGGATGATCTTTCTGTTTGTCACTGTGTTGATGTACCTCGTCAGCGCGATCGTCTGCCTGAAGCTGTGGAGGCACGAGGCAGCAAGGAGGTACAAGGAGCATAGGGAACATGAGGTAAGCCAAACTCGCAGGGTGTTCAAAGACACATTAGTGACCTGTTTGGCCTCATTCGTTTAATAGCTAAAAAGAAATATCTGCGACTTTCAAGAACTCAAGTTTATTCACCAGATACTAACAAAGTAAAGCGCTTTTGGACCTGAAAGTAGTGTTTATTCATATATTCACATCTAGGGTTACCTGATTTCTAGAGCAGGACACTTTTAGTTCGGCTGCGTTTACACTACAAAAAAAAGATCTAAGCCGTCTCAGAGACGGCTCAAAAGTGCTTAGTGTGAACGGTGTATAAGTAATAAAGTACTGAATTTGAAGGCATTCAGGTAAGTAAAGACCATGTGTCTTCAGAACAGTCAGTCCTCTGCACTAATGTACACCTGCTGTAGAAGGCAGCCTGCTGCAGAAGAACCCTGACTTGGAACTGTTATTGATCCCGTCTGTATGTTTCTGTTTAATATTTTTAGATGAAAACATCAGAACCTGCTGGACCTAAACTGACGGTAACTGTTTTGCTTTGTTCAAATTTGTACCTCCTTGATTGAAATGTATGGATCTATTTATCTGTGTACTGTATATAATTAACTATTTGAATTAACCCAGGGAGTACACGTTTCTAAACATGTTTGAATTAGTAGAAGTGTTAAATACATTGGGAAATGATGCTGAAAGCTACAATAAGACACAGATACCAGACATTTCAGTGGTTTAATAATATGTTCTAAGTTTCTCTGAACGGACAGTCCAATGAGGTGTTATTATATTTTGGATACATTTTGAATAAATGTATAATAACTTCACTAGCACATTTCACTTTGTAAAAAGTGTTTGGTGTCGGGTTCGCACATACTCTTTTTATTTATTTATTTATTTATATATATATACTCTAATCGCACACTTAAACTCAGGGGAGACGTTCAGGAGGACATAAAGATGTTTCGGACTCCTGTAAGTGGATCGTTCGTGCACTGGGCTTGCAACGTATCCAGATGATTTTTAATAATCAAGAAATTCACACAGACACATTTGATTTGAAGTTTTAACGAATCAGAGTAGTATTAGTACCCCTTTGGTTTATTAACTGCTAAAAAATGTATTGAGTAGTTACAGACTACATCGAATCCCAGCTGACAGGCAAACTGGGCAGTCCAGTGCCTTAACAGTTGTTAGCATTAATACTTCAGTACATTTATGGTTACAACATGTTTTGCTCTAAGGCTACGCATGCATAAAACTAAAGACGCCCACCGCTAAGTCCTAAAACATCCAGTATGTCATTCTGATAGACTAAAACATAAGTCATATACCTTATAGCAATGCATTAATATAGGAGAGAGATAGATTCCAAATCGTTCTTACCTCCCAAATTATATATGGAAGTGTAGAGTATAAGGTAAGGACAGGAACTGTCTTCAAAGGCAAAGACTTCTGAACACGACACCAACAGCAATCAGCTTGACCAGAGATCTTCAGAGCATGGATCACACAACTTGTAGTTAGCAAGTTGGTGATACTTGATTAAGATTTTACCTCGGTTTTTATAGAGTTTTTGCCTCGCTTCTTGCGTCAGAAGTTTAAATTAAGTCTTAAACATTAATCAGCCTTAACAGCTCCTGTCTTTCAAGTTAATAACATGTTTTTAAAACACCTGGTAACTCCCTTCATAAGATTAATTAGCCATCATACCCTAGGCCACCTCTGCTACATCTCCAAAATATGTAAGGTGAACTTTTGAACTGATGTTCTTCTTTCTTAGTACCAGAGAGGTCCTGAACACAGCATGCATGTGAATACAGTTCAGGTATATAACAATACATAGAAAGATGTGTTTTTTATTACATAACACCTATCCTGGTGTAATTATCCCAATAATAAGTCTATATACAGTACTGTGCAAAAGTTTTAGGCAGGTGTGAAAAAATGCTGTAAAGTAAAAATGCTTTCTAAAATAGACATGTTAATAGATTATATTTATCAATTAACAAAATGCAAAGTGAGTGAACAGAAGAAAAATCTAAATCAAATCCATATTTGGTGTGACCACCCTTTGCCTTCAAAACAGCATCAAGCATCAATTCTTCTAGGTACACTTGCACACAGTTTTTGAAGGAACTCGGCAGGTAGGTTGGCCCAAACATCTTGGAGAACTAACCACAGTTCTTCTGTGGAATTAGGCCATGGTGTATGACTTTTGACAGTAAACTATCTTCAGCAACCTCACCTTGTTAGCTGAGTTTGGCTGTTCTTCACCCAGTTTTATTCCTCCTACACAGCAGTTTCTGTTTCAGTTAATGATTGTGTTTCAACCTACATATTGAATTGATGATCATTAGCACCTGTTTGGTATAATTGTTTAATCATACACCTGACTATATGCCTACAAAATCCCTGACTTTGTGCAAGTCTACCTAGAAGAATTGATGCTGTTTTGAAGGCAAAGGGTTGTCACACCAAATATGGATTTTTCTTCTGTTCACTCACTTTGCATTTAGTTAATTGATAAATATAATCTATTAACATGTACTTTTAAAGCATTTTTGACACCTTACTTTTGCACAGTATATATATATATATATATATATATATATATATATATATATATATATATATATATATATATATATATATATATATATATATATATATATATATATATATATATATATATATATATATGTGTCCCTTTTAACATCAAAGGACCTTCTCCTTATTTGGTTGGCTTCATCACATGCATAGATGTGGTTTAACAATTAACTAAAATATATTGGATAGGGGCTGGTAGAAAGCTTATAGCAAACTTCTTAAGCAGGCAACTATATATTCAAGCATTCTCACTTAAATTAAGTCTATCAGGAACATAATCAAAATATAACAGTCTCATTTTAGCCATTCAGTGCTTTAAACTAAAAGTTACCTCTCTGTTTTTTTTTACAAAAATCCTGTTCAGGCAAGTTCTGAACCACCTGCTTCTCTATCAAGGTCATCCATCACTGATAGAAGACTCTTTTGTAATCATCTTCTCAGATGCATGGTCCTATGCTATGGCCCCCCCCTCTCATCTGTTCCAAGAGATATTTCTTATATGTAATAGATCACTCATTATATAAACCTTAGATTCCAAACCCCCAAACTTCAACCTCCGCCTGGTACTATAAACAAGCAAGGGTCACCAAGATGAATGACCTTCTCTTTTGCAAGCTTGCGGTATGCCTTACACAGACTGGTACCATTCTGTTTTGAATAAAATTCTTACTTTAAGTAAGAATTTTACTTCACTTATACACTTCATATTGTTCTACCTTACAGTAAAATCACAAACCATGATTTCTTTTAATTCAGTTTTAACTGTCCTTACACTATTTGGGTTATTTTCATTTTACTTTCCTTTGCTTTACTGGATTGGAATGCTAAGAAGGCTCCATGTATATTTTAGAGATCCTACCCCCTGATAAGAGAGAGGCCCCAGACTTCAACATGCTAGCAGGAGTTTCTATCAATGAACCGTTTTACACAGACTCAATCCAATTCCATAATAATATTGTTACTGGTTACAAAGAATTATTGTTAAACAATAATACAGTAGATTAATAACAAGATACATAGTATATTATTGCAAACTAACACAAAGAATATAGCATAATACATGTATAAGTAGGGTACTTCAACATCTTAGATTCTCCCATTGATGTCAAGCAAGTCAGCCCTGCTCCAGCAGGATTCAACCTCTCTCTCTGGTTCAGCTCTGAGTGGTTCTGTGAAGGCCACGACAGGATAAGGTAGCCATCTTTTCACATCACAGGTATGAGGGACAATAGCCTCCACTTGATACCTGCAAAATATCTGGATACGTCTAGCAGGAATACCTTCTTCGCATTCCAGTTTGCTCAAATGTGGCCATCTTACAGTATGATCAGTTTCTGCTCTCAGTGAGTCTGTCAAAACCACCACAGGTGTGTCTTTAAAAGCTTGATACCTGCAAAAACTTGGGAAGTGGGAAGACTTCAAATAAAGTGTTTCTATCAAAGAGACATCTATCTCTGCCGCATACACCTTTCACTCAAAAAAGGTGATCGCACCTTGTACAAGGGAAGAGGGGTTTTAGATTCATTTGTGACATTGGTTAAGCACAAAAATATGCTGAAATCGTAAGGTGAGTATTTATTTCTGCCATCAACTATGGCAAAGCATGCTGCCAGTTTAAAAAGCAGCCGTCTCTGCTGTGTTAGTTCTGTAGAGACTTTCTGACGGACAAGTTCAAGTTCATATTGCAGATCATTTATTTTACCCGTGGTGTGTGGGACACTCCCCCAAAGTTAACACTTGTTTAAGTGCTGACTGTGTTCAGGACAGGGAGGTTATTATTATTATTATTTGTTTATTTAGCAGACGCCTTTATCCAAGGCGACTTACAGAGACTAGGGTGTGTGAACTATGCATCAGCTGCAGAGTCACTTACAACTACATCTCACCCGAAAGACGGAGCACAAGGAGGTGAAGTGACTTGCTCAGGGTCACACAATGAGTCAGTGGCTGAGGTGGGATTTGAACCGGGGACCTCCTGGTTACAATCCCCTTTTCTTTAACCACTGGACCACACAGCCTCCGGTTATACGAAGGCATCTGTCTTTGTAAGATTTACATTTCTACAGTACATACGATGAATGTGCTGCGGTAGGTCTTGGTTGTGTACCTTTTCATGTTCATGATTGGATTAAGGTATTATCAAATTCTATTCAGTACAGTGCAAACCAAGTCTTGGCCGTATATTGAGTAGTCAAGCCAGATCTTGTAGTACTCAAGTATCTTTGATGTTTTTGCGTTCCAGGCATTGCTCTTTACTAAAGGTTAGCATTTTCTGGTTGAAAGTGTAGATAAACACCATTCATTGTCACACTTCGCTTTCAGCCCTAGATGTTTGCTTATTATAATCCAAAGGCCCAGGGCAAAGGTTATTATTATTTGTTTATTTAGCAGACGCCTTTATCCAAGGCGACTTACAGAGACTAGGGTGAACTATGCATCAGCTGCAGAGTCACTTACAACTACGTCTCACCGAAAGACAGAGCACAAGGAGGTTAGGTGACTTGCTCAGGGTCACACAATGAGTCAGTGACTGAGGTGGGATTTGAACCTGGGACCTCCTGGTTACAAGCCGTTTTCTTTAACCACTGGACCACACAGCCTCCACACAGGCAGTATTTGTTTGAAAACAAAAAATAAGCAAAACACAACATTCCAGGTAATGTCCCCTGGCAGCAGGACTTCCTCGTTAATCTCGAGTTCCTGATACTGAAGTGCGGTATGAATTTTGCCAGACTAACCTCCTCCTCTTTGTCTTGTGGTTGACCTTTAACCTGCTGTCAGCAATATCAGTATTGTTTTTGTGCTCTGACAAGTTTTTACAATATTCTTTCAAAATGTAAACAAATCTTTTGAATATTCTTTCATTTTGAATGATCTAGAAAATGATCTAGTATAACTTGTACTGTATTACAGTAAAACAATGCTCTGGAGTACTCCATCACATTACCCATTAATGAAATGAGAGGATCACTCTTCTGTACAGTAGAATGGAGGTGTTTATTTGTATATGAAAGTCATCCTTTAAATGTATAACCCAGATTTTTCCACTGACTTGAATTCACATTTTTATTGAATGTAGTAATATTAATTAGGTGGGTCAATAAGAAACCAGCAGGATTAATATAGTGATGAAGAGTGGAAGTATTTGGAGCTGTCTCCTGTAGAGACCCATTAATCTGGACAGTTGACCCTTTAGAATGAGTGTTAGTGTTTTATCAGCTTTACAATGCTCTGCCCGAGACCAAATATGAATAGCCTAATACACTTCTTCCTGAACTGATTGTTACTTGCAATTACAAGATAGCAGCCATGTATTATTGTAAAGCAAACACGATTGCATTGTTGGTGTATGTTTGCTGCCATTTCGGCCAATAACTCAACAAAAAAGCTAATCAAATCTCAGTAGCCTAAACCTTGTTTGATATACTGTATCACTGTTTATATTTTACTGTGAGCAAACAGTCACAATTCTGGCAAGCACGATGGCCTCTAGAGTCTACAGGTCATATTCACAAAGCAGTACTTATAAAAAGACAAACAAACGGCAAAGTTTACACAACTAGCAAAGAACAGCTCAGGGGCACGCAGGAGCTCCGTAATGACTATGTGAACTTATTTATATGAAGCATTTTAACATGAACAGCTCAGGGGCATGCAGGAGCTCCGTAATGACTATCTGAACTTATTTATATGAAGCATTTTAACATGAACAGCTCAGGTGCATGCAGGAGCTCCGTAATTACTTTCTGAACTTATTTATATGAAGCATTTTAACATGAACAGCTCAGGTGCATGCAGGAGCTTCGTAATGACTATCTGAACTTATTTATATGAAGCATTTTAACATGAACAGCTCAGGTGCATGCAGGAGCTCCGTAATTACTTTCTGAACTTATTTATATGAAGCATTTTAACATGAACAGCTCAGGTGCATGCAGGAGCGCCGTAATTACTTTCTGAACTTATTTATATGAAGCATTTTAACATGAACAGCTCAGGTGCATGCAGGAGCTCCGTAATTACTTTCTGAACTTATTTATATGAAGCATTTTAACATGAACAGCTCAGGTGCATGCAGGAGCTCCGTAATTACTTTCTGAACTTATTTATATGAAGCATTTTAACATGAGGGCGGCACGGTGGCGTAGTGGTTAGCGCTGCTGCCTCACAGCGCCAGAGTCCTAGGTTTGAATCCGGCTTAGGGTACTGTCTGTGTGGAGTTTGCATGTTCTCCCCCTGTTCGTGTTGGTTTTCTCCAGGTACTCCGGTTTCCTCCCACAGTCCAAAGACATACTGTCCAGGTTGATTGGTCACTCTAAATTGCACTCTGTGTGAGTGTGTGTGTGTGGTGCCCTGTGATGGACTGGCGTCCCGCCCAGGGTGTAGTCTCGCCTTGCGCCCCGTGTATGCCGGGTTAGGCTCTGGCTCACCGCGACCCTGTAAAGGAGTAAACGGTTAATGATAATGGATGGATGGATGGCTTTTAACATGAACGTTTGTGAAAAATATGGTTTAAACATAGCATGGTGTCAAAGGCTGGAAACATTGAAAAAGTATTGCAGATGTTTCTAGTTTCAGTGCAAAACACATTCTTCAAGCTGTAACTAGTTTGTTGAAATGTTCGCTTTGGTTCCTCTGTGGTAATGCATGATCCTGGCCAGAGGGGGTGTACAGTAGGGGAGGCTATCAGATGTACATCTGGTGATCCTGTCGTATCATAACAATCGCGTAGTTGCAAAACCTGGCATGGGTATTCATTCGTTCTTGATGGCATGGTCATGGTGACCTACCTATGAGTGCGGTCAGGCTTGAGAGTGGTGATGTTATGAATCTGTTTATCTTTTTTTATTTCAATGATATCCTATATCTGCTTATTGACTTGATCATCTGAGCTTTATCAAACTGTGCACAGACTTATGTTAGAATACATTAGTCAACATACTATCTAGTTCACAGCATAGGGGAAAAGCATTCAAAGTCACCTGTTTTTTTCGTATTAATGTTTATCATTTTGCAGGGGGTATGTGCGTAACCTGTTAGATGTTTATCCTTTGGAGGTTTGCAGGCAGCCTTTAAGATCACTTCCACGTCGTAAATGATAAACAAAAATCCTAAACCCCACAGTAGTTTACTAAAAGATAAACAGTGTTTTGAAATAAATACCAAAAAAAATCAACATTAATATGAATATAAATACAGGGTGATTAGAAAGTTAAGTTTACCACATCAATGCACCGAAAGAGTTAAAGGGTTAATGTAGTAAACACAGCTTCTTAAATGTTTATTCAGCAGGGAGCTGTGCTAGGAGACGGCAGGACGGGAGCACCTGCAGTAATTCACAAGGAGTTCAGACCAGTCGACATGAAACCAGGGGTTTTAAGCGGGCACATTCCTGCAGGACACATTCCTAAACCTTTAGTCGTGCCGGACTATGTTGCGTAAGTACTGCAGATACTGATCATGCATTGTTGCATATAGACAAGGCACCCTTACTGTAAAACACATGCTGTTCTGCTCTCAAATGATTTTGTTGTCAATTTAGGTTTACTTTTGAAGGCAAACATTTGCTGGCAAAATCGATGATTCTGCTTTATTTATTGTGAATAATAATCATAAAGTGGACTATTTAATGTCACATTAACCGCGTCAAATTATATTTTTGGCTTACACTGGACCCTATTTTAATTAATCGTTCAGATTTTAACTTGTAAATCCTAGGAATTCTGCTTTGAACAGTAGCAGCCATATTTGTGTCCCCACAGTAAGTACCCTAGCATCAAGACTGATGACGAGCGAGACCGCTACAAAGCCGTGTTCAATGACCAGCACTCGGAATATAAAGATCTCCATGCTGAAGTCCAGGCAGTCCTGAAGAAGTTCACTGAAATGGATTCAGTGATGAAGAAGCTGCCACGTTTCCCAGAAAACCAGATGGTTAGTGCAAGAAACAGACCCAGTTCAGTAGGGGTGGAACAATCCGCTTGTGTCACAATATGATATATATCACAGTACATTTGATGGTCCCGATGGGGTACTTGTGAGATGATCAAACGATCATTTAACAATGGAATGTTTTGTTAAAAGATAACAAATTAAATGAGAGTATGTTTTCTCACCAGCTATAAAACACACGTGCTCTTCATTCAAGAACCATTTAGTGAAGTATATGAGTGATGCACACCTCTGTTATGATGCGACATATGGAAAGAATCAGGATTCATCGATACATGATTAACACAGAGAGCAGTGTGAGGAAAGCACTGAACGTCCTACACTGCTTTTTTTTAAATGTATGTTACTGTACTAAGTTATTGATTTGGGAGTGCTGTACATGTACTTTTTAATTGTGCATGACGTTTCCATTTACTATGAACATGTATATAATGTAAGGTGGTATTTCAGTGCTGAATTTAGAAATACTAAAAGAAAAACATATTTTAATTTACTAAGTTTCTTTTAGTTTTTCTAAGTTAAGAAGGTATGAAAGCTAGAAGAAACTCTTCACTATATGTTTCTGGGTTCCTCCCCTTTGAAATTCCTGTCCTCTTGCACAATGAGTGTGACTCAAGTCGAGGCTAGCGTACCTCCTGGTACTACATGCTAAAACATGCGGTTTGTTGTCCTAGATCCTACTTGCTTGTTTCTAAATCTAATTGTATTGCCGTCTTCAAGCAACATCTAATAAACACTATCTTCATTTTAGGAGCATGACCGGATATGTAACATTTTTGGGGAATATGAGAAGAAAAAGAATGTAAGTATGGAGGCCAGCTTTTAGCTTTTTAAAAGAAAGTTCAAAGCTGTTTGTTTTTATACTTACACACTATTTAATGCGGAGATCTAAACCAATGCAGGGCTGTGTCTTCATACTAGATTCTGCATCTACAGGATTATGTAACAGGAAATTGCAGACACATTTAAAGCTGTGCTACAGCTCAGAATTATAAAAAGTGATTATCAGGAGAGATGGTATTTTCAACTTGATACCCCTTAAAGTAGCTTTTACAGATTTTCAACTCATAAATCCATTCATTTGTTATTAATAGGAAATTATACATTGAGTAAAATGCCATGTAATATCCTCAAACAAAGGGTAGTTTTCACATGCCTTAAACTTGTGATTTTTTTTTATTTATTTATTTTTTTTATATAAATTTAGTCATCGCCAATGTTTTTTTTACCCCAGTTTTCTCCCCAATTTTATATGCCCAATTATTATCTGTATCCTCGGCTCACCGCTGCAACCCCCTGGCGACTCTGGAAATGGAGGCTGGAACACACGTCCTCCGAAACGTGCTCCTGCCAATCTGTCATTTTTCTCGCTGCGGATCCACAGATCTGATGGCTCTCCCTATCGGCCACAGGGGTCGCTGGTGTGCGGTGAACCGTGGATTCCCCTGCCGACCTAAGCCCTACCTACCCGGGCAGCGCTCGAACAATTGTGCGCCGTCACCCCCTAGGAACCCCTCGTCACGGTCGGCAATGACACTGCCTGGATTCGAACCTGCGATCTCCAGGCTATAGGGCTCATCCTTCACTCCACGCGGAGCACCTTTACCGGATGCGCCACTCGGGAGCCTGTGAATTGTTTAAAGAATGCTTTTTAGAAGTCAGTGTTCATAGATTAAATGTAGTGTGTGCATGGAACTTTTTTCCATGCACACACTGTTGAGGAAACCAGCAGTTCCATGATTATCAAAACTAACTTTTAAAGTTTTTTTTTTTTTTTTTTTTTTTAAAGAAAATGCTATGTATGTTATGTATGTTTGTTCATCCGTGAGTGTAATTGCATCCAGGTATGTATTGTTGAAATCGCTGTGTATTCTGTTTTGCAGGACCCGGCATTCCTGGAGAAAAAGGAACGCTGTGAATACCTGAAGAGTAAGCTCTCCCACATAAAGCAGAAAATCCAGGAGTATGACAAAGTGATGGGCTGGAATGATGGCTACAGTAAATAACTTGAGGGGGGGAGCCCATCATTTCATTATTTAGTCTGAGAATGGGGTGTTTCTGCAATTTTATACATAGCTGTTCAGTCACTTTTTTTTTTTTTTTAACTTGTGTAATTTCTATTAAGTACTTTTGCTCCAAACCCATGTGGAGGACATTCATGCAGAAAACCAAAACATGTTTCAAATTGTCTCCAAAGCTCAAGGATACCCGACGTACAGTTGTGCTGGATTACTAATTGGGATTTGTGAAAACAGCCAAAAGAGTTTTTATAAGTGCTGTATTCAAAGAATGTGTTTATGCACGGTGTTGTCTTCAGGAAAAAAACATGTAGGATTTGTGTTGATTTAAGGAAAATATTAAATGTTCTGTGTCCAGCATTTCACATAGATTACATTTTTTTTTTTTTTTTTTTTTTATATATAAAGTCTAAGCCTGGTAAAATGTCTTTATAGGAAATTAATGAAAAAGCCCTTAACTGTGGAGAAATACATTTAAAAAGCTCTTCGCTTAATACAGGGATCCTTTTATATGTTCTAGATAGGGTGACTTTGTCCAAAAACATTGTGAAGAACTCTGAATATGTGTGCTTTCATTGATAGCCTTTTATCCATTCCTATGAGGTAAAATGAAATTATTGTGATATTAAACCAAGAGAAACCTCTTTGATAATGAAAATGTAACAGGTATCTGGGCTTCTGTCCTCCTGGAAAATGTTAATAAATAAGTTCTTAATTTCTTTATCTTATATATATATATACAGATACATATATAGAGAGACACACACACTCTAAACAGTATGTGTTTACTTAGTAGAACAAATGTATTTACTTTGTAGAAATGCATGATGTTTTTCCTTTGTCTCTTAAATCTACGTTGTGTTTCTAGACTATTGTGTTTGGTTTTTTTATGTGTTGAAAAACTGAAAGTGGTGTGTCCCTGTGGAAACATGTGTCCTGCTGTTTTTAATGTGCTCTCCTGCATGGACCTGTATACAATACTGCTTATTTTCACCAGTCAGTGTGGAATAGTACTTAAGGCCTTGAAGCAGACTCAAACAAACCAAAGAGACCACTTTTTGAGAACTGAGTTCATTTGGAGGGCTCACATGTTCTTTCAAACTAACTTAAGCATACTCAGTTTAAAACTAACCAAGTGTGAATTTCCTAAATGTTTACAGTTTAGTATTAAACATGTTTAACAATTTTAACTTGAGCCGTTTTAGGAATCTTAGCAACCAGTCAGAAAGAAATAAATCTCCATTAGAGTGCTGTTAGTATTGCATGATGCCCTGCAACATTCATGTGTACTGCATTCGCATATGGAAATGATTTTTAATAACCTTCCTTCATTTAGAACGGTCATTTTGTGTGTTTATATTTTGACATTTTACTGTGACACCTAATATGTGATATAAATTAGGGTCTCTGATAAATAAACTTCATGAAAAAAGATTGACTATTGCTGTTGATCCAATTGTTCAGTAAACTTGATGAAATACCATTTTGAGCTACTTTTGCTAATGTAAATGGCCGTATGCTGGGCAATTCAGAAGTTTTAATTTAAGTTTTAATCTCTAAAATGAGCATGTCTGATTTTTCTTGAAACTGAATATAAAGGCCTTAACAATATTTGTTGTTCACAATTTAAAACCAACAGCTAAACCTTTCTGGCCGTCTGTTTCTCAAAACCGAGCAAAATACACGTGGTCCAGTTTGAGAATAACCCAATGTTAAAGACTTGCTGTCCAACACCAAAACATGTCCCTGGTCAAACTGGTTGTTTAGAGCACTGTAATGAGGTTTTTAAATAATGCCTGCCTTTGTATTTGAAACCTGCATTTACTATGGAAACTGTTTGAGAATGGGACTTTGATTTTGTACAGGATGTGTATATACATGTGTGGTCGGAATTAAATATTTTATAGTCTTCTTTTTTTTTGGTGTCTTTCTTAGTTTATGCACCGAATGCTACAAATGAAAGATCAGTAACATGGAGACTGGGCCACGTTTGACGAAGGGGGGATTTACCTGGTGGACTTCAATAAAACGACTTGTTCTACAGACTATTACCTAGAGAGGCAACATGCTTCTCATACTGATCCCCTGCATTTTATTATGAGAAATCAAAAGGGTTACTCTTGAAACCCTGAAGCACATTTCAAACAAGACATTCAGAAGTGTGTGAGCTGGAAAAAAGAAAAAGAATCCTCTGCAGGTTTCCTTATATTCTTATACACTGAAATTTAAGCAGTTCAAGTCCAGTGAATAACCTGAAATGGTACAAAGGTAAGCGGTAAACTGCCAGAGGTTAAAAAAAAAGTTTAGGTTACCAAAAACTGAAAAATAATGTACATTTCAGAGTTATACAAAAAGGCCTTTTTCAGGGAACAAGTAATGGGTTAACAACTTATAGCTGTTCTGCAGCAATGGAAGTAAATTAAGCCTTGAAAGTTGATGCTAACAATTCCTACAGGTGTCCCAACTTTTGTTGATTACTTACAAACCCTCTGTCTGTATAAAAGCAGTGTTGGAACAGACTGTGTTACTACACCCTCTTAAGCATTATTTGGACAGTATTGTACTGCAGGAAGTAGTATATTGCTATCATAATGGCGAGAAAAAGGCAATTAACAAAGGAAGACAGACAGACCATTATAACCCTTAAAAGTGTAGGTCTTTAGAGAAATTGCAAAGAAAGCCAAGGTGTCAGTGAGTACAGTTTCCTACACCATCAAAAGGCACAACAGAATCAGAAGACAAGTTTCTGAGAGTCAACAGCTTGCGTGATAGGCGGCTCACAGGACAACAGCTTCAAGCACAGCTTAACACTGGTCGAAGTAAGCAAGTCTCAATTTCAACTGTGAAGAGAAGACTTCGAGCTGCAGGTTTGACAGGTCGAGTGGCAGTAAGAAAACCATTGCTAAGATGGCAAAATAAGAAAAAGGCTTGCCTGGCCCATGAAGCACCGCCAGTGGACTACTGAAGACTGGAAGAAGGTCTTATGGACCGATGAATCCAAATTTGAAATCTTCGGTTCATCACGCAGGGTTTTTGTACGCCGTTGAGTAGGCGAAAGGATGGTTCCTCGGTGTGTGACACCAACTGTCAAACATGGAGGAGGAAGCGTGATGGTCTGGGGCTCTTTTGCTGGATCCAGAGTCGGCGACTTGCACAGAGTGAGTGGCACCCTGAACCAAAATGGCTACCACAGCATTTTGCAGCGTCATGCAATACCCGCTGGTATACGCCTAGTTGGTCAGGGGTTCATCCTACAGCAAGATAATGACCCAAAACATACCTCCAGGCTATGTCAGAACTACCTTAGAAGAAAAGAACAAGACGGTAGGCTTCAAGTCATGGAATGGCCAGCACAGTCTCCAGACTTAAACCCCATCGAGCTGGTTTGGGATGAACTGGACAGAAGGGTGAAAGCAAAGCAACCTACAAGTGCAACACATTTGTGGGAACTTCTGCAACAGTGTTGGGAAGAACTTTCCGAACAATATTTGATTTCCATTGCAGAAAGAATGCCACGAGTGTGTTCGGCTGTTATATCTGCAAAAGGTGGCTACTTTGATGAGTCAAAAATTTAGATTAAATTTTGTTAAACAAAACGATTCCATGATTTCTTTTTTATCTCCAATTGTTTATTGGTTCTATGCTTTAATTTCAGAGTACATTGAGACATTAAACTGCGTAAATTTCAATAAAAACTGGAAAAATGGAGGTGTTCTAAAACTTTTGACCGGTAGTGTAAATAATGTAACCTTGCTCAAAGGGTAGTAAAGAAAGAGCCTTTTGCCAGCCTGTAGAGATCATCAAGCACGCTGGCATAAAAGCAAAAATGCAGCCCTATAGCTGGCATTACACAGCAGTGACACACGTGCTGGGCATCTGTACATGTCCCCTGCTGAGTGCAATGTTGGAAACTTCCTTTCCACTATCTTGGAAGGGGCTTTTATCACAATATGATTAACATCTTCACTAGTTTCTTACAGTTCAGTTCATACCTATTTAAATCTGATAGTTTACTGATGTTTTACAGACCATAACCTCTTTTTCCTTGTATTAGACTTTTTTTTAAAAAAATACTATAATTATAATTATATTGGCGTTCACACAATAGTTTTAACATCGACTTTATACTATGAATATTATTATTGCTCTCCTTTTTCTTGCCTTGAAGATCCTTTCGTTCTTTGCTTTAATTTAGAATATACCAATTTGTATCCAGTTAAACAGCGATTTTGCTGGTATCTAACCGCTCTGTGCAGTAGGGCCTATGGTATTGTAGCGTACACAGGGCGATGCAATCCACACACAGGCGGAGGGCAGGCGCGAAACCGGGACCATAGCATAGCGCCGATACCGCTGTGCAGGGAGCGTATCGAGCTTCTGTCTTCGTGTGTGATTACGTAACCTGCCAGCCCTGCTGCTGCCTTCCCCCGTGCACGCTGCAGTATAATTGCAGGTACACCATGCGAGCTTAGAACTGCTCCGTCACAGGGTGTGGTTTTGTAACAGGATGCAGAAGTAACTTTTGTGCCTTTAGCATTGTTTGACATATCTGCATATTCAAATAAAAAAGACCCATAAAATATTCAACACAAGAAAATGGGGTGGGGGCGGTAGCACTGATGGTGCTGTGAGCGGTAAACTAGGACGCCGTTGTGAACGAGCTACCTGAAGCTCATAAGGCCTATATATATATATATATATATATATATATATATATATATATATATATATATATATATATATATATATATATATATATATATATATATATATATATATATATATATATATATATATATATATATATATATATATATATATATATATATATATATATATATATATATATATATATATATATATATATATATATATATATATATATATATATATATATATATATATATATATATATATATATATATATATATATATATATATATATATATATATATATATATATATATATATATATATATATATATATATATATATATAATCATATTGGCAATGTCGAAAGAAGCAGATTTACTGACAACACATTTGAACTGTTGCCGCCGATCACCTAAGGGGCACAAAACAAGCACCTGTTGGGTTGAAGTAAACAAACAAAAAAATAAATAAATAAAACAATAACGCGAAGCACCTGTTGAAATATGAAGGATAAGCCGCCCGAGCCTAGGTTTTGTAAATGCACGTTAATAATAGGCCCTATAAATATTAAGGAATTAATACACATTCAGGAGCTGTTAGTAAAAGCGAGAGTCAAAGGTAAAAGTCATAGTGCGTTTCATTTTAATGAGTCACTTGGCCAGTACAAAATCCTGTCTGCAGGATTTGTTGTATACAGTATTATCTCCAGTACAAATTCAAACATTCCGGGGCTGAAGAAAGGGAAATGGGTAGTTATAATTAAGAACTTGTTTGTGCAACTAGACTGGCAGCACCGAAATCAGATGCATTCGTGCCAGTAACAAAATCATACGGGTAGTGCTTTCGTTTAAAAAAAAAAACCTTGAATGTTTTTGGTGTTGTATTATTACCCACTATTTAAAAACACACACAATTTGATCTAACTCCTTGTCCTTTATAATATAAATACAGGTACTGTACTTCTCCTTGAATGTGCCTCAATATTACCTTGTGGAATAACCTGTTGGAATAGCTTTTCACGGTTTACTTGATGCGCGGTACTAATGGGAAGCTCTCATGAGCCAATGAAGGAGCGCAGCTGGCTAACAAACCTGTTTTGCTTCTCGCTGGGGCAGTAATGTGAAACCTGGATCCCGCCCCTGCCCAGTCCTTCCTCACATCGCTGCAGGGTGTGCCGTCTCATTATTACATTACTCATTAGCATAGCTTACAAGTTTCGAGTGAGGACGTAAACAGCGGACAGGTGTGTTGACATTGAAACACAGAGCATCAGCTAACGAACCCTGTAAGTGTATTCAACAATGTATTTATTTACAATATTTGATGGTTAATTTAAAAAAGATGAATAATCAATCGTAGGTTCTTTTTAATAAGTGTGGAAGAAGTTACGAGTCGCATTCACGTTGTGTTGGTCATTTTAGAATAGCTCTTTCCAAAAACGGGGATGCATTCAACACTAGCGTGATACTGTGTTGCTTATGGATCCGTGTCTAGTTAAAGTTTGTTTACTCTCTTTAGTTGTTTTGGTTTGATACTAGGCGACAGGGATAGAGCGCCCCTTTGTTATGCTACGGGAAAGGTATGGAGTTTGTGATGCTGTGTGGTATTGTTTACTTTATTGTGTAAGTTAAATGCTGTAGTGGTTCAGTGGAGTCTTGGAAGAATGCGTTTATTCAGATAACTAGCGAAAGCCTTTTCTCTTCAGGTAACTTCGCAGTTAGGTAAAGTCGGGGTGCTGTGGAAGATTTAGGTAAGTTTAAAAATGTTAACTAGTTTGACTAGGTACATGACTAGAAGTAGGCCTACTTATTCATATTTCTAACAACATAAATTATTGCTTTTGCTGTTGTAAAACATCATTTTTTCTGTGTAGTAGAATATGCGACTTACACACATTATCTTGTTTCACGTGATATTAGATTTTTTTTTTTAGTCCAGTTAATTTCCTTAATAGCAACATTTACATTTCTTTGTGCATTAATATTGCATATCCTGCCTGGTGATGTACGTACAAACTATAGAGCGGCATCTTCGTGTTAGTTCGTGTTTTAAAATATCAGCACATTTCAGAATTGCTATTAATTTTACCTCCGTGTAGGGCTACAGTACAATGCAATCAAATATATTAAAGACCAACTGTATGATGGGATTGCCTGTAATGGTCTTTATTTACTGTTCCACGTGTTACATACAGACACTTAAGGCTTGAGTGAGTACAGATCTCTACTGTAGAAATAAAGTCGTGCGCAGGAGCAGACCTGTAAGCGAATGCGGTCCTGGATTTAAACAGAGTTTATAAGTAGACTTACCAATATAAATAATACTAAAATGAGGAATCATTTGTAGTGTTATTTGAGACGATTACTTGCATTTCTTATTTAAGGAAAAAACAGTCCTGAGGCTTTTGTCCCTGAGTGTGGTGGCTCCAAGGAAACAGGTTTAGACTGGTATAGACCATTCCTGTGTGCATCAGGTAACCCCAACCAAGGAAGTTAAAGCAAAATACCTGGAAATATATTAACAAAGGTAATGCAACTAAGGCAGGTAAGTGTGCTGTGACTTAAGCATCGCCCCAATAAGAGTAAAAGGGGTTCAGTGTAGGTAACAGGAATACAGAAAGTGGGGTTACCTGCCAGAGAAGACCCCCCAAGGTTACCAGCTTTCTATAAAAATAAATAAATAGAAACTTGCAATGGCCCTGCACCCAGTCCTGTGTTTCAAACAAACTCATTGAGGTACATGGGACAGGTGTGTCCCACAAATAAAAATAATGTTAACTTTTTTTTATTTTTGCAGTGAGGCGCAAAAACAGGGTTTAAAATGTACTGACAGGTTGGATCTGAAATCCAGGACACGTGTGAGTTTCCAGCCCTGCTGATTTGTAAAGTGCATTGCTTGCTTGATGCATGTAGTTTACAGGTGTTTTGTAGCTTATTGTTGAACTGGTAAACCTCAGCCGTGTGTTGTAAAAAGCTTAGTTTTTTCTCGTATTCATGTTTGCTTTTGAGGTGTCTTTACACTTGCAACTCGGACCTGAGCTGGTTTATGGATGATCAGATTAAAAGATTCTTCTCATTTGAGCCATCTGTTTACACTTGAGCACAGACCTAGGGTGGCCCTGTATGCTGGCCTACAGCCCCTGAACTGTGGTGCATGACCTATGACATCATATTGACCACCCCTTGTGTGAAGACATTCCCCCAAAACACAGAGGTGACCCTGTTTAAATCAACAAGCCTGCCATGTGTCACTTGTATACTCTACTTCAAGGTGGCCTGCCGTGCTAATTTAAGATTTCATTTGCCATCAGAAATGGAGTGAAGCATTGAAAACTTGCTTATTAGTACCGTCTACGACTCCTCTCATAAATAAAAAATAACACCTGTTTATTTAAATTTCCACTTCCAGTCTCCTTCTGGGGTATGTGGATATTTAAAGAAACAGGTGTTATTGTCTATATTTTCACATCAGTATGACAACTCTTCTTATATGTAAATGTAAACAAAAGCAAAACTAATTCGTTTTAATAGCTGTAAAGAAACATCTGTGGCTTTCAATTGTGTACAATCTCCTCCCAGAACTCAAGTGTATTCACCATATGCTAACAGCTCATTACTACCGATGACACTTTTAAATAACCAAATAAAGCCTTTCATAAATCAAAATCATGCTTAAAAAAAGTTTTTAAAAAAGAGCAGAGCTGGCTTAAGTGGCTAGTGCAAACAGGGTGTTGAAGTCATGTGCTGGTCAGGCTTATCTTGCTGAAATGCAGACCCCCTATAGTGTCCCTCTTCTTTACACAGTTGATTACTTTGCTGGCACATCCATTGTAACTACTATTAAGCCTTTACAAATACAGATCCTGTATTTATCAGAGGCAATCGCTACATCTGACTTATCAAATTCTCAGAGGACTTCTTCAGTATTTCTTCAGGATTTCTTCAATATCATTTGTTCATTTCTTTTTAACAATAATAAGCACTCAGGTTTCAGGTACTTGAAACTGTACAGAGTTTCCCAGTCCGGGACTAGTCCCTGAGAGGACTAGAATTGGAAACCACAAGCGATCGGGTTATTTGTGTTACTTAAAAGAGCAAAACACTTACGTCTCTGTGTGCATTTTTAGTATACGTGATATAGTCAGATAGATATGCTGCAGAATCCAATATTGAACCTGTTTTCTGGATTTTAGGAACTGCAACACTGAGATACTGAAGAAATCAGGAACGTTTTTCCAGTCGAGGGGAACCAGCTGAAGTTTCTGGGAGCCACAATGTCTTCAAAACCATATGGAAGCCCTCCGCCCTATCAGCCTGGGAGTGGATAGTAAGTAGCTTTTATTTTATAGAACAACCTGGTCCTTCTATATGTGAAAATGAGTTAAGAACATAAGGAAACTTACAAACTATAGCCATCCAGCCCGACTGACCTCATCTGGTTCCCAGCAACTGATTGATCTCCGAACTGTCATGTTTGGTCTTAAAGGATCCAGGTGATTCAACATCACCAGCGTGGCTCGGTACTTCCAAACCCTCACTCTCTGTGTGAAGATGTGTCTCCTTCCCTGTGCCCTGAGTTTTTAACCAAAGCCAGTCACTTTAGCTACTGATTTCTTAGCCTTTAATGAAAAGCCTTGTAGATTTAAGGTTTCGTGTTTCTAAATCAGAGAGTTAAATCAAGACAGCTTGAAACAAACTGAATTATTGCAGGTTCCACATGCACCGGGCTGTAGCGCTGTCTTCCAATGAGAACACACAGTACCTGTGACAATTACCAAAGCAAAGTTATGAGTTTTGTTCATCCCAGTCCGGTATCTTTTACACAGAAGTTGCTGCAGGCAGATAGCAGCAACATACAGTCTCTTCTAAAAATAAGGGAACATGATCGATCACGTCTACAGTGGTTCAGGATAAGTACACCCAAGTGTAGTTGCCCATGTGATCTAGAGATACAGGTCATTCTGACTAATGTACATTGACTAGTCAAAATTGAATTGGCAGTTGAGCTCATTTTAAATCGTCTACAGTACACTGAAGGATCACTACCTGTGCAGCAGGTATAAGCGTCCTATTGATGCCTGACCCTTAAAATCCTGCTGTATATGCAGCAAAGCGAGTTTCATGTTTCAGGTAGGGACCTGGTACCTGTAGCACAGGAAGTGAATCAGTGTGGTGGCAGCAGTGTTAAATGGACTTCACCAGGTTAAAAGTGAAAATAAAAAATACAACTTAAATATTTCTACTTTTTGTCATAGTGATGGGATGCTCCAAGTTTGTATTTTTTTGTAATTGGGGAAATAAATACTTCTGTACAGTATGTGTATTAAATATAACGTAGGGACTATTTTGGCCAGCAAGATTGAATAACAATTTATCCATAACTTAACACCCAATAATACATAACAGACCCTGATTTAGCACTAATCCTAATGTTACTTTAGGTAAGATTGTCCAAGATTAATCATTATTTATTCAAGACATCTTTGTCAAAACATTTGTCTAAACTTATTGCTAAATGTATTTTCGCTCAGTCATTGTATTGATCTGAAATACATTTTTTTGCAGCAACCCATCAAACTATGCACCGAGCAGAGACGTGTACGGGGAGCCGATGGGTTCCCAGCCTGCATTCTCCTACTATCCAGAGGAGGAGCAAGAACAGAATTTCTACAAGTGGACCTCCCCGCCAGGAATCATCAAGATCCTCGCCATAATCATCGTAATCCTGTGTGTCGGCGTCTTTGCCTGCGTAGCTTCCACACTGGCTTGGGACGTAGACATGGCCAATATGGGGGGCATGGGCACAGGAATCGGAGGATACGGGGGGGGATACGGGGGTACGGGGCGGATACGGGGGCGGCTTTGGCTCGGGATCCTCATCCTACGGCGGCTACAGCGGGGCAGGAATGGGCGTCGGAGGCAACTACACCGACCCTCGCACAGCCAAGGGCTTCCTGATTGCCATGGCCGCCATTTGCTTTATCGGGATGCTGGCGGTCTTCATCATCACTGTCTCCAGGTCGAACATAGCCAGGTCTCGAAAGTTCTACCTGGGTGTGAGCATCTCCTGCGGCATCCTTGCCGTCCTGATGTTCATCGCCACCATCGTCTACCTCATTGGGGTGAACCCCACTGCGCAGGCCGCTGGCTCCGCCTTCTACAACCAAGTGCTCATGCTGTGCGCGCAGTTCCAGAACCCGCAGCAATCGGGGATCTTCATCAACCAGTATCTGTACCACTACTGCGTCGTGGAACCACAAGAGGTTGGTAAATTGCAGTTTATTTGACATTACAAAGCACTCCAATAGTGGCAAAATTAGAAATACTAAAAAAAGGGGCTCCCGAGTGGCGCATCCAGTAAAAGCACTCGCTGGAGTGCAGGATGTGCTCTATAGCCTGGGCGTCGCCGGTTCGAGTCCAGGCTATTCCACAGCCGACCGTGGACGGGAGCTCCCAGGGGGCGGCGCTCAATTGGCCGAGCGTCGTCCGGGGGAAGGGAGGGTTAGGTCGGCCAGGGTGTCCTCGGCTCACCGCGTACCAGCGACCCCTGTAGTCTGGCCGGGCGCCTGCGGGCTTGCCTGTAAGCTGCCCAGAGCTGCGTTGTCCTCCGACGCTGTAGCTCTGAGGCGGCTGCACGGTGAGTCTGCAGAGTGTAAAGAAGCGGGCGGCTGACGGCACACGCTTCGGAGGACAGCGTGTGTTCATCTTTGCCCCTCCCGAGTCAGCGCAGGGGTGGTAGCGGTGAGCTGAGCCAAAAAATAATTTGGCATTTCAAATTGCGGCTGTGTTTTCCAGTGGTTAAGGAAAAGGGCTTGTAACCAGAAGGTCCCCGGTTCAAATCCCACCTAGGCCACTGACTCATTGTGTGACCCTGAGCAAGTCACTTAACCTCCTTGTGCTCCGTCTTTCAGGTGAGACGTCATTGTAAGTGACTCTGCAGGTGATGCATAGTTCACACACCCTAGTCTCTGTAAGTCGCCTTGGATAAAGGCGTCTGCTAAATAAACAAATAATAATAAATTGGGGAGAAAATAATAAAAACTAATTGGCAACGACTAAATTAAAAAAAAAGAAATACTAAAAAAACTCAATAAATTCAATGTCGAGCGGTTCAATGCTGTCATTTGAGTTTCTTTTAGTTTTTCTGATTTACTTCAAAGATGGCCCAAAGCTGGTTGCACAAGCTGATTTCACTTTTAATCTGGTGTTCTCAAAGCATTGTCACCACCTATTATGAATTGGGAGTACCTTCTTTCGGAATTGTTGGAAGAACTTGCTTGCCATGGCGTGTGGGTTCAGTATTTACTTTAAGATGTAATATAAACTGCTGTATCCTTCCAAGCCCTTTTACAATATGTGATTGTCACACAGCAACCACTGCTGGTTTGACTGCTATTAAGAATCGTATCGAGCTCTCCTGTTTGCCAGCTGGATCCTTATTCCAGACCAGGGTGAATTGAGTCAGTAGAATAGGAGGCTGTGGTCCGGTGGTTAAAGACCTCACTGTGTGACCCTGAGCAAGTCACTTAACCTCCTTGTGCTGTTTCGGGTTAGATTTTGTAAGTGACTCTGCACCTGATGCATAGTTCACACACCCTAGTGTCTGTAAGTCGCCGTGGATAAAGGCATCTGCTAAATAAAGAAATAATAATAGAATGCCACATTCTAATTAATTGACACAAGAGGTCCCCAGTTGGTGCCCATGAGCTGAAATGACCTATATAGGAAATGACAAACACGTTTAAGAAAGAACAGAAATTGCTGCAATTTTATATTGAAGCATTACGGTGTTTAACTAACTGTTAGAATGCTGAGTTGAAATACAAACTCATACAATCCCTATTTAATTAGTCTTTGTAGGGGTTTAAATTGTTGCTCCGTGGGTATTGCTGTAATGGTGTTTATAAAGCAACGTGACGTTTGTACAATTTTTTAGTTGAACCCCGAATTCTTTTTGTCTTTCAAGGCCATTGCCATCGTTTTTGGCATGATCGTCACTGTAGCATTGGCCATTGTGATTTTCTTTGCTGTGAAAACACGCAGCAAGATAAATAAATATGGGAAAATGAACATCAACTGGGAAAAGGAGCATGTTCCAGTCGAAGGAACAGCCAATGTCGAGGATTGGGTAAGTCACATTATTACTTGTGCATCTCACACAATAAACCTTGGTGGCTGTAATTTGTTGCATACGCTACTCACCAGTATTTAATTAAGTGCTTGTAAAATGTGTGGTTTTTTTTACAAAATTCTGATCTGATAGAAGCTGTGAATATATTAAGCATTAGATTTGCATATTATTAGCAAGCATGCATAAAGTGTTAATTCTGTAGCTGATATTACTTGTAGCAGCAGGAGGGTTTTCCAAGTGATGGTAAATGCATGTTCCCGGTGAATAATCCCACGTGTGTTAATGCCGGGGTTGAAATGTGGTTTGAGGTAGCAGCCGGATCACTGTGGGCTTTAAACATGACTGGCCTGGAGATGATGAAAGGCAAGGTTCATTGCAAGGAATGCGGTGAGAGTTTCTGGGTGTGGCCTGGATAGTTTCACCTATCGCTATGTTCTATAGTAAACAATGTGGCAATCATTCAGTTTCCAGGGTATTTAAGTACACTATTGCAACAGTTTACAACTATTACAACTAGAAAAACTGAATCGGACTATAGCATTATTGACTGGTGAAGTTTTTAGTCTGATGTGATACGGTGTCTCTTGGTTTTATTATTATTATTATTATTATTATTATTATTATTATTATTATTATTATTATTATTATTTTCTGTTAGTCCTTTCTGCTGCAGTTTAATATAGTTTTGATTAACCCCTGTTGCATTTAGGTAAACATCATGTTGGATTAGGTAAAGCTTAAATAATTGAACAAGCTGATGTTTAATTAATTTGGTTAAGATGAACATCACAAGGGGCTCCCGAGTGGCGCATCCAGTAAAAGCACTCGCTAGAGTGCAGGATGCGCTCTATAGCCTGGACGTTGCTGGTTCGAGTCCAGGTTATTCCACAGCCGATCGTGGACGGGAGCTCCCAGGGGGCGGCGCACAATTGGCCGAGCGTCGTCCGGGGGGAGGGAGGGTTAGGTCGGCCAGGGTGTCCTCGGCTCGCCGCGCCCCAGCGACCCCTGTAGTCTGGCCGGGCGCCTGCGGGCTGGCCTGTAAGCTCCCCAGAGCTGCGTTGTCCTCCGACGCTGTAGCTCTGAGGCGGCTGCACGGTGAGTCTGCAGAGTGTAAAGAAGCAGGCGGCTGACGGCACATGCTTCGGAGGACAGCGTGTGTTCATCTTCGCCCCTCCCGAGTCAGCGCAGGGGTGGTAGCGGTGAGCTTAGCCTAAAAATAATTGGGCATTTCAAATTGGGGAGAAAATAATAAAAACTAATTGGCAAAGACTAAATTAAAAAAAAAAAAAAAAAAATGAACATCACAATTGTTCAGCTCTACATTAACCCCTTGACTGCCATCCTTCTTTATAATATTTCCTGTTATGGTCTAAGTTAATTGATTTAGTTTATTTTTGCTAAAGGACCAATTGCCAAAGTGAAGTTGATCACTGTCATTATCTCCTGTCAGTTCAGGGCGCTTGTTTCAGAGCTGAGGTTTTCAGTGTATCCAAAGCAAGATCGTGTGCTGAGTGGTTATGGATACAAATCATTTCAGAATGCCGCGGCCAAGCATGTTCAATAAAAGCACATGTGTTATCTAAACTTTTTTAACGTTTTAAAATAGCTAAATGCCTAATTTATTCTCATATTTAATAGACCAATGAAAACTATAAACGAAACCAATGACTGAACAGTATATTCATATGAATGTGGTTTTATTTAGCATGCTTTGTGTTGGCATTCTCCTATATTCGGTATGATTTTTAATTCATCTTATTTCCTTAAAATAAATTCTCGCTTATCGGAGAAGATCTTTTTGCTTTCAAAATCCTGCCTACATGGCAGCACGCAGTGCTATGCTTGCGTTGAACAGACAGGAGAGAGCGAGTGCAATTGAATACCTTGACCGATGTCCAGTCCCTTCATAAGTTAAATAAAACAATCAAGGGTAATTGAAGAATAATAATTAGAGTAGCATCGTGGCACGTGGTAACTTTATAATCACAGCCGTGGCGGGAGACGTATGTTCCAGACATAACTGCACACCTTTCCTTGAAGTTCATGAGTTTATCTAATATCCACGGACGGATCTTATTTGTTTTGTAATGCATTAGGGACTCGTTTCAGTTGCTTTACTCCCTTGCACCAGCCTAACTGGTGATTCTATCGGCCAGGTGCTTCAGTTTCATGCCTGCTGGCGAGCCTGTAGAACAGGTTTAGAAAACCGGAACAAACCGGATCAAACTTCAGCAATACCACCATGGGCTAGAACACTGCCAGTGTTGTACCAAATCGTATCAGAGGAAGAATAGTGTCTCATTTGTAGTACGAACACAAGCGCAGTCATGCGACTTCACCTGGAAGGCAGCAAAGTACAGCACAGAACCCACCAGATTAGTCTTGAGTTTTTTCTTTTAACAGTTTGACACCTTAATGAAAAGTTATGCTTGTCATGTTTCATAGAGTTGGTGTATTAGAATAGTCCTATTCCGTGTGTGATCTGCTTATAGTCACATACGTTCCAGTAATGAGTGTTTCACTGTCCGCAGTTGTCATAGGTTACAACAATAGTAAAATTCATAATTCAATTATAATATCAACAAACTAAAAGTAGTTATTTTAAATTACCCCAGTGTACAAAAATAAAAAAAATCCTAAAAAACAAGGCTTAAAAAAACCCAGCGTTTGATCGGAAGCGATACTGAACAGACGTCGTCGATTTGGGAAACCCTTTTAATTAAGAAGAGGAAGGTAGGGTCTACACAAGCCATCGAATGAAATCATTGAAATAACATGAACTTTAAGCTATTAGACTAATTAAATGCAAGAGAGTCACTGTATATAAAGCAGCCCAGTTTTATCCACCTTGTTTTACAGCAGAGTCCCTGACGATCATCAGAGCTTCCTACCAAACATTGGAAGGGGTTTTAAATGTTGTTTTTAGGATTTGTCCTACATTTGAGTAATCTGAAATTATATATAAAAAATTCATATTCCAAAAACAAAGAACGCAACACAATTAAAATATCAAATCAACATGATGGTTGTACAATCTGTTGCACATTGTTACTTCAGTCGTAATCTTCAATGAAACACAATTCGCTGGTGACACTGTGTGGCAGGGAGACAGATTTCGCACTCATAGTGCCAAATACTGCCATGTGTCTTTTAACTCAAAACTACACTGAACCTATGTGTTAGCCTGCTGATTTTTTAAAGAAAAGTAATGATTTCAGTGTTGCACAACCAGGCACAAGCAACCTGGAAGATAAGTTTAAGGGCAGAAAAGTGTGCCCAAGTTGTTTTGCAAGTTCAGGCAAAGGCAATTTTATATACATATATGTGTGTGCGTGCGTGCGTGCGTGTGTGTGTGTGCTTCCTCCCCATACCTTTGCACGTGTATCAGAATAATAGATATATATTAAAGTGCAAATTGTTATAATTCCAGTTGAATTTATTTATTTCCTTTTCTCCTTTTGAATAAATTACAATTGATCTGGAGAGATCACATTTGCAAAGTCATCTGAGGTTTGGTGTTGAATTTTTCTGCAAAGAATGACAAACATAGGCTTATTAATAATGTATTGCATAGCAGTTTCACCCATTCCAGGTTGTAAAACAAGCTTGATTAGCCACAGTGTATCGGTAACAAGCTCAGGGGTGTCATCTTAAACCTAGTACTATGTGAACTGTGATACTAGATATATCTATATGTATATATCAAGGAGGCTGTGTGGTCCAGTGGTTAAAGCAAAGGGCTTGTAACCAGGAGGTCCCCGGTTCAAATCCCAGCTTACTCACTGAATCACTGTGTGACCCTGAGCAAGTCACTTAACCTGCTTGTGCTCCGTCTTTCAGGTGAGACATTGTTGTAAATGACTCTGCAGGTGATGCATAGTTCACACACCCTAGTCTCTAAGACGCCTTGGATAAAGGCATCTGGTAATTTAAAATATATATATATATATATATATATATATATATATATATATATATATATATATATATATATATATGTGTATATATATATATATATATATATATATATATATATATATATATATATATATATATATATAAAATCTCCATCCACTGCCTCCCCCTTTTTTAGCGTTAAAAAATCAAGACAATACCTGTCTTGATTTTTACATCAAACTTTCTTGTCATTCACTAGCCCCTCCCTGCCGCCCCAATGCTAGGTTTAAGAGTTTGTAACACAACTCAAGCCCTGGCATCAAATGTCTGAGTTGTTTATTTCCGGTTTGGTAAGTTTATTGGCTGTGTTATTACAGTGCCTAAAGGTTTGCAGAAAGCCAGGTTTTCTTTTTCCCTGGTGGTTGGAGTTGTGGTTCAGATGTGTTTGTAATTCTGAGGTTCACAGACTGCTGATTAGAGAAATGGAAAGGCACAGAGACACACAAAGGGACGAGGAAGGAGTGGCTTTCTATTATTGGAAGCAGGTTAAGGGCCTCTGGGAATCTGACACCTCAACTCAACCCCCTCCCCCGGGTAACGCTCCTTTCCTGTAGGCCCTCTCTCTATTATACCTGCCTACCTTCTACTGGATCACATGAGTCCCCTGAACCTGCACAAATCTACCGTCTTGTTGCATTGAAAACAAGACTTTTCTAGGCTTGGTTCTGAAAAACCAATCCCTTATAATGTATCGACCGAACTGCGTTTGCACCACTTGGACAGTGTTTCAGACTACTGACAATGCAAAGAGAAAAATCTTCAAATATTCATACAAACACGACTTGAATTGTATTCGGTAGCAAAAATGACTACGTTAATGTAACATCATTTATAAATGACTGTATCAAGAAGGTATTGCACAAATGAAACCCAAACCAATGGTAAATGATACGCATTATTGTTAAAGTCAAAGAATATTCAAATATTATTCTACATGTTCATCCCAGCACTCATTATGTAGTATTTTACAAAAGGGTAGCAGCCAATGTAAATCTCATAGGGTATACAATACACAATACAGTACTGGTGATAAAACTACATCAAACAACTCATGCATGCACACTTTAATGAATAGCTGTGGCTGTATGTGGTGTTTATTTATTTGTAATACAGTGGAGTAGTTGTCTGTTGTATGTATTGAATTGATAATTGGAAGTAATGATCATTCTCCCCACAGGTAAACAATGTGACGGGAGAGCCGGATGATCTGGTGTCCGACTATCCGGAGAAATTCAACGGCTCAATGTGCGTAGTGGATGAGGAGACCAGCAGAAACCAGTCCCCTCCGTGAGTGCACTGTCTCACTCTCACTGCAAAATAACAAGGGCTTGTGATTGCTTGGAATTGGAGCAAAGATGATGACCTATAGAACTGTAATTAGTTCATTTGCAGTGCAAAGTTTTGCTGCCTGTTTTTTAATAAACCTGCACGTGAGCCACAGTTTAACATGGCGCTGAGTGCAAAACATACCAGCGTTACAAGTTGAGGTATGCTTGCTTGCTTGCTTGCTTGCTCACTCGCTATCAAGTCAAAGGCAGTAAAAGGTATTTAAACACTTGCTCCAGATGCTTGGCTGCTTTGCCTGTTGAGACATGGTGTATGCTATGGATTAAAGCAACACTTTTCACCAGAGTTTGTGTCTGTAAACAACAGTGATGAAATGAAATGTGCTCAGCTTTTCGGGGTTTTGTGCTTCGTCCGCCAGAGCTTAACATTGTTGTTCCAAACCGAGGGTTTGTTGATTTTCTGGAGTGTCCTAATAGCATCCCAGCAAGGTGTTTATGGTGGCACTGTTTTAATGTACAGTATTGTATTGGTGACCAGCAGGTGTATAATTTGAGAGCAGGAATGTATGTCGTAATTCCTCAGAAATCTGCCATGCAAGAATACTGTGAGTCAGTCCCAGGTTGAAAGGTAGCGTTGGGGCCGTGTGCCAGAATTTCTGGAACTCTTCTCCGCGGGGAGGGCGGGCTTCCCCCGAACACATTGCAGGTGTGTTTGTTTTGCGTAGCTCATGGAAGTTATTACGCGTTCTGAATGGATTTATTTCTTGTTTTCTCAACAGTCCTAAAGTGTCGGCTCCTCTGATGAGCATGCCGCCCCCCAACGTGTACAGCAGCAGCTCAGAGGGCCCGTCGACTCGGAGGCAGCCGCCCAAGAAGAGGAGACCAGGCCGGCCCAGGAGAGCAGACACACAGGACTACGAGACGGACTACACCACAGGAGCGGAATCCGGGGAGGAGCTGGACAACGACGACCTTGAAAGGTAACCATGCTGCTACAGCAGGGACACGCTGCAGATCACAATCCATGAAACGCTTGGAGGAAACCAAGTGTGTTTCACTTAACGAGGGGGAAGTGTCTCAGTGTCTTCATTCCAGGGCTAGGATCATTCCTCATTCTGTCTGAGGACCCACCCCACCCAATGAATCCATAGAAATGTAACACTTTGTTCTCAACAGTCATCCCCTTTTTTCTTGTAATATGGCACCTGCAATTAGTTTGGGCAGTGGAACTGTAGGTTTATAAAGGTGCAGTATGTCAAGGTAGTACCGTTCATGTTGCACTGAAAATCATGTAACCCCAAGAACCGAACTGCAGCGTTCGTTTAAGTCATTAATCAGTTACTGTGATTGACACATCGTTAACTGCACTTGGCTAGTTTTTCATTAGAGATTGGTGATGCTGATGTCTGTTTGGTTGCAGCGAGTACCCTCCGATCAGTGGAGACCAGCAGAGGCAGGAGTACAAGCGCGAGTTTGACGCAGACCTGCAGGAATACAAGAAGCTGCAGGCGGAGATGGACGAAATCAACAAGGACCTGTCTCGACTGGACAGACAGCTGGACGAGCTGCAGGAGGGGACGCGGGAGTACGAGGTGAGCATCTCCCAACCTGCAGGAAAGCGAAAGGCTCTGAGTTCACACTGAGGGGATAACCAGCATTTAGGGATGGAGAGCGCTGAGGAATCCAGGGCTACTTGTGTCCAGACTTTATTAAATATGCATGTAATATATTAATGTTGGCATTCGTGTTTATACAGTGGTAACTAAACGTTTAAAAGTAACATAGTAGTATAAATGTTCAAAACTGGACAGAATTCAACATGCTGTCCTGGGGCTTCATCTATAAAGTGGAATTGAATTTGATGCATTAATTTACATGGGGAAAAAGTGCATAAGCAGTTTCCATTGTGTGTGTGTGTGTGTGTGTGTATATGTGTGTGTGTGTGTGTGTGTGTGTGTATATATATATATATATATATATATAAAATCATTTTTGTTTACTTCTGTTAGATCAATATTTTTTTTTTTTCTTTCCCAGTCTGTTGCTGATGAATTTTACTTATTAAAGGACAAAAAGAAAGTAAGTGTTTTTAAATTTAAAAAAAAGAAATAAAATATCTTCAATTACGAGATGTGACACAAAGTGTTTCATGTATTTATTTTTGTGTGACCTTTTTCTGTTAGTCCTGTACATTTATATCCTGTGTTTTACTGCAATTGATAGAACTATGCACAGGTCAATGTATTAGGATAATGCTAAACTAATACTTCATACAAAAAATAAATACTTATTTAGTAATTCACGTGATACAAAACCAAACGGCACATGTATTAATTGTATTAGTATTAATATTATTAACTAATATTCTTTTATTTCAGTCTGCCGATTATCAGAAGAAAAAACAGCGCTGCAAATACCTGAAAGCAAAACTCTCTCACATTAAGAAGGTGGTCGCTGACTACAACCGATCATGAACATCCCAATCTACAGTCTACCCAACACAGCCTCTGTGATAACAACCTTGAATCTGATCTGTGAGGAGGACGAGGAGCAGAAAACACACACACACACACACACACACACACAGGCCATTCAGCTGTGTGCTCGTGATTTGTATGCCATTTTTGTATGTGGTTTTAATGAATGAATGAATGAAATAAATAAATAAAATATTTGGAGAAAGATGATCAATAAAATGTTATAGTGCTTGCCTTGTTTTCTAACCTGTCCTAATTAACGTTACGTGTGATCTGTTAAAAAGAACACAACTGTTTTTTGTGAAATCACATAATTGAATCTTTTAGCTGACAAGGTAACTGGGAGGGTTAAGGTTATGTAGACTTTCACAACCTTACCTTTGTGTTCTGTTAGAATGCAGTGTGTAGCTTCTTGGCCAGTGTATTTGGTTATGAGTTGTTTTTTTAAATTTTTATTGGGTGTACATTATTGGAGATTAACTCTTTTTTAAATATATTTGGTTACTGACCATTGATTGACCCCGCAGTCCTCAGCCTCCACAGTCTGCTCTGCCTGTCATGGTTTTTTCACTGAAATAAGGATCGTTTTGCCACGTTTAGTGCTAGCAGTAGTTTGTAAAGACAGATGGAATCTTCCTCTGTCATGAGTTTGTTTTATTTTTTTGAAATAACTGGAATTGAACACATTTTAAAGCTTTGTAAATACAAATGTACGATTTGATATTTCTGATTTATATTTTTAAAATGTCCATTTTTAATTGCCTTTTATATTTGTTGTGTACATATTTTTTTTTAAATACATTGGTGGTGTTCAGCTGTTTTTTTAATTTTTTTTTATGCCACCTCTTTGTATAGAGCCAAATAAAGTGTTAGTTTAAAAAATAAAGAATATGTGGACAGAGGGATGGGTCAAATTACAGCTGTTGCAGTCTTCAAGGAATCATATTGTAGACATTGAATTACCTGTAAGGTACGGTTTTCAGTAGATGTTTTAGCATTATATGTGATATTTCATTAAATCTGTATAAAATTTCAAATCTGTGCCATTTGTCCCTTTGTATTACAGGGATTTTTGCATTTGATTTGCAGTTGCATTTTAACATTCCAAATTTAAAATAGCTGTTTGTGTATCATTAATTGATGGCCCGATGGACCCATGAGCCTTATTGTTTTGTGTTTATAATGATCCTTCAGTTAGAGGAACATCTGATATGAAAATAAATGTAAGATTTATGAGCAGAAGGAAAAAAGTTAAACAGGAACAATTACAGAACGTGTGAATAGAAGTTGTGTCCTTGTTTTGTCACTTTTATTACAGCATTTAGGAAATAGGGTCCATATTCCTTAAATGTTTTTATTGTGGACTTCATTAGCCTAACGGGTCCCTATAATGGCTGATGGAGAGGGTACTCGATACCAATCTCATATGTGCACATCGATAGCAGTGCCGACCCCAAGACCACCCTGGAGAGCTGCAATCCTGATCGCTCCTACACTAACACTTTTAATAATGTATTATTCTTAACATGATTTATTTTTGGCCCATTTGTCATAAATGTATTACCGTCTAATTTGCATACATCGGTCTGGGTTGGTTAATAAATACTTGAACCGTAGTGCATCGACTTTAATAGTTAGCGCCATCTGTTGGCAGACCCCAGAACGGTCACAATACCAGTTTCCGGCAAGAACACAAACTGATCTGTTTTCGATTCACACTATTCTAAATGCTTCTGTTGCATATAATTACATTTCCCTGCTGTTTTAAACAGTAAGTAGTTGTCTTTTCCCTTACTATTTTATGATATTTGCAATTATTTAGATTTTTCAAGTCTCTTCTAACCTTCCTTTATTGTACAGCTATGGCCAAAGGTTTTGCATCACTCAATAGAATGAACTGAATTTTCTTAATATAAAGTCGAATGAAACCTACTGAATTATGTTACATTAACATATTAAATTAAATACTGCTTTGCAGTTTTCCATATAGTTATCGAAAAGCTGACACAAGTGTTAGCCCTGTGATTAGTCTGGCTGCTCTGCTGTAGGCTTTCCAAGGCCACGATGCTCTTTTTTATTTCATGGACACTTGAACACAGAGCGGTCCCAGGAGGACGGTACACAGCCACGTCAGAGCTTCCTTTGATTTGAACTGTCCACTTCTGAGTCTACAACCAAGCATGCTGTCTGCCTTTTGTGTTGCTTTCCTGCCCGGTCTGGCTGCACACAGAGATGAGTTCTCAAACTTAACACATTCATTCCACCGTCAGAAATGCATACCGTGTACTGACCAGTACATACAGCACCACAGACACGGTCCTGTCATTACTACACCACTGGAAATACAAGTTATCGCGAAATGTCTTCTTCGGTATACTGTCTTGCATTTAGAAATGCAGGAATGACCTGCCGATGTGTGTGTGGTGTAGGTATATGGAGATGAGTTGGTCCTCACTCTAGGTTAGGCTGCCCTGAGTCCATCATCACGTATTAATATGGTCTCTGACACGTTGTTGGAGCCTTTATCAGGGTTTTTACATTTATGAAGATAATATCATGTGATACTCAATAAGGAAATTCAGTTTTTAACATGTTTGACTCGTGGTCATCGCCAACAACTCTGCAGTTTCTTATATATCCAGCAGGTGGTGCAGAAGTGCTTGTTATTTCGGTAAACACAATGCTGCGTTTTAAGTTAGGATTAACCATGACGAAGAGGTGTTTCCAAATGTAATTTTGCATTCCCCAGTAATAGCAATGCTGAACATGATTTCAGAGGAATAAAACGCAGTTAGTGTATTCGAATTTATCTTCTAAGTCAGAAAACTGTATAAAAAAAATACAGAAAGTTCTGCAGGCGGAACATTGATGCACATTCGTTTGTTTCCTTGTTGCTTCAGGATCAGTTTTGCAGAGCCCCCATTGCTTCTTGTCAAGGTGAGCAAGAAACTGTTCTTCATGCACTTTGCTTAGACACATAGTATAGCCATAATATTAATACAACGATGAAGTATTGATTGGGATGCTTGTAAAATGGTAATAATAGACTGATATTTAAGCAAAGAGATGGGATGATACAACCTGCCGTGTATTAATACCGGGGAACTAGTCTAAAGTTTGAACTGCGTCAGAAATGATGTGCAAACAAAGACACATGTACCCGATGATGGTGATGTGTGATAGTGATGATGGGGGGGATTATATTTAAATCAGTAATTCATTCTCACGTTTATTCTTTGGGGATACAAAACGTTTTGTTATGTATTGTATTATAGATTTGTGGCCCAGAATGTACGACTGTGATTGATAGTGTTGGATAAATTAATGGAGAGAGAGAGAGAGAGAGAGAGACGGTTGTATTAGGGTTAGAAAGCACTAGGAAGTAGGCGAGCACACCGCTAGTAGACTATACCACAGTTATACTGCTGGTGACGATTGTTTTTGTCCATGATGTGATTTAAACACATTCTCTTCTCCCTCCTCCTACAAAGGGAGTAAATCAACGCATTTATACCTTCTATTGTCGTTTATGTTTTAATAAAGTCAGTTTGCAAATGAGAACACAAAGGAATATTCGTGCATTGATGTCTTTCTGTTTCTCTCATGAGTTTTCTTTATAAAAACAGTTTTTGGTACTCCGGATGAATGAGGTCTCAGTTTGAACCCAGGTGCTTCTCTCTCTTTTCAGTTAATAAAGAATCAGGTTGCTACTAGAATCGGAGAACTAAAATGGATGAAGAACCAGAACGAGCCAAACGCTGGGAAGGAGGCTATGAGAGGACCTGGTAAGCTCAGACACAGAAGTACAACCCAGTTTCATTATAATGGGGTTTTGAAAAGGGGGTCTTCCTTCATAGGAATCCGTTTCAGAGCTGTACTGTCACAAAGACAGCTGATTGTATTACTACCAGTACAAACGCAACACAAATTCTAACCCTGTCCTTCTCTAAACTGAAGACTGATGATAAAATACAGCTTGGATAACTACCTTTCTTCAGACATGCATTATATTGGAAACAGTTTAATGGTGGTTCTTACTGGCACTACAGTAAAACCTGTCTAATCCGGCATTGCTTGAGACTGGAATATCGTGCCGGATTATACAGTGTGTTGGTTTACAGAGGTGCTGTAATACTGTACCCAAAATAAAAGTATATAAGAAAGCTTAAAAACTGAGCACTTAAACTACAGTAAAAGTACTGTTCTGGTATACCCTGTAACTCTAGTATTGTAATCATTGAAGTTGTACTTTCTCCATTATGTAAACATGGATTTTACAGTACCATGCAGGCAGACATAAGCGTATATACACAGCATACTTGATTATAAACTTACAAAAGAAAAGTCTCATGAGTTGGTGCTGGACTGCAGTCAGATTCCCATTGATTTTCAGGCAGACAAGATTTATAAATCATGCTGGACTCCAGAATAGATATGCTCTGGGTTGCAGAGGGGATCACACCATTCATTTCAATAGGGATTTTGTCGGGACTCGAATATGATGCTGAATGAGACAATGACGGTGTGTAAAGGGGCTGGATTAGACAGGCTTTATTAGACAGGCTGGATTAGACAGGCTGCTTGCCAGCAGTTTGTTCCCTGGCTGTAGTAACTCTTGTTTGTTCAGACCCAAAGCTTTGTGTTTTTACAGGGAAATCCTTAAAGAAGATGAATCGGGATCCCTCAAGGCAACTGTGGAAAATATTCTGTTCAAGGCGAAGAGAAAACGGTAATAATAAACACAAGTAAAATCACTACCAGGGTTATTTCAGCTCAAGTGGAACACATTCTGTGGAGCTGTTTTCTAATCTGCACAATCACAATATCAGCACAGATTTAGAACAGGGGAGGTGTTTTGTTCTTTGCAGATGTATTTCTTGATAAATCAGGGGACATGTTTACAGTTTATTAGAATACGAAACTTTACCAGAACACAGGTCAGGTTAAGGTCAGTGTAATACTTATTTCATTTTCTGTGCACGTTTTCAGGAATTGAAGAATTGAAATTGTGGTGAAAATTACCTTTTCTTTTGTTTTTGAATTCTGTCTCACAAAATTGGGAAATTGAGTCGGTGTTTCTAGTTACCATGAAAAAGTGAGAATTGAAACTCTGACACAACATGAAATGATTTGATGTTCTTCAATTAAATACTCGCATCGAGTACATTTCATTCGGGGTGGGGGGGGAGGTCGTGGGACTGGAGGAGGAAACTGAAACATTCATACATGAATTACACTGGCACTATAACATCTGGGAATGCTTTTAATAATAACATGATGATTATTATAGTCTGTACTGACTGTTCATCTTGAGGTTATCAGTAACGGTAGAAACGTGGGGGTACACTGCAGTGGTGCTGTTCAAGTGCAATATGGGGGTATTTCAGTTTGTATATTTCACAGTTTGATGCTGTAGGTCTCCAGAAGCCTTGCACAGTACAAGGTGCCGCGGTATTGTATTGCTGCTGTAAGAATGTTTGTTCTCCCCTCCAGACCCATTACTCCCCCACCCCGAATGCTATGTACTCGATATGAGAATTGAATGGAAGAACTAGATGGTAACTAGAATCACTGCCTCCGTTTTCCAGTTTCATGAGAGCACTAAAAACACAACCATGGTCATTTTTACCATCATTTTAGTTTCTGCAAACATGCGTAGAAAGTGATAAGCGTAAATGGACCAGGTTATGCTTTTTCATGAAATGTTATGAGAATGTTTCCTTTCTAGAACCCATTGACACAGCTTTTACACTTGATTTATGTAAAGACTGCTTTTAGTAATAATAAAGTTTGATATTCATTTTATGAACTTGGAAGCATTGTTTTTATAAAGTTTTTTTTTTATAATTCATGAGTTAAAGCTTTGTGCACAGGGTCCTCACTATTCAGTGTTAAAAAGTTAAAGTTGGTGTTTATCGGATACATTTTCAATATGCTTATTTCAGAGATTTCCCAGTTGTTCCGTTCAGTGAACCCGCTGTTTTTTCTCTGCAGAGTGTTCGAGCCCCATGGACAGGTTAGGCTTGGGATGGTGAGTGGTTTACTGTTTTGCAAACAAATATTTTTAAATTATCCGACACATTGGTTTCAAACGCATACCCTTATTTTACTGTGTGCCATTGTTTAAATGCTGTACAGATGCGTCACCTGTATGTGGTGGTTGATACTTCAAGGACAATGGAAGACCAGGACTTGAAACCCAACAGACTTACAAGTACACTAAAGGTGGGGTATGACTTGCTACGTGCCATATCTTGCAATGCCATGTGTTTTATATTAATATTTATTGATAGATTTTCATGGATTTTATACTCCCTGCACTCCAGGGTGGTAATGTCATTACTCGAGGAGCCACTGGGGACCTTTATCCCAAATACAAGGTTCATACAATGGACCGAAACCGGTACTTTAAATGCCTCTCCTTTCTGTGGATGAGAACTGTAACTGTAATTGTTTGACATGATTATTTCGATTAGTGTTTCCTTGTTCATAGTACTGTATATGGTGTGGCTGGGGATGAAAACAGGTACTTGTTTACTAATACTGTATTGTGTTCACTTTTGGAATTTCAAATAAGATCCAATTAGTTTACTGGTATTTCGTAGGACTGTTCTCTTGGGTTAAATTTGTAAAGAAACATTTTTCACCCCTATAAAGTTTCAGCCTGGATACTGAATCTGTATTTTCTCAACAGCTCTTGGAATATTTTGTGGAAGAGTATTTTGATCAGAACCCAATCAGCCAGGTAAGCCCTCAGTATTGTCTTCAGTGCAGTAGCATTCTGATGCACTTTTACACCAGATGTGTGCAGAGAACGGCTTATCATCCCATTGTAATGAACTTGCTGTGGAAATTATTTAGCAAGTTATTGAGAGTAGCAGATGGCATCTGTCTGCATGTCAGACTTCACATTTTTCCAGGCATGTGGTGTGTGCAGGGCTGCATCTTCATGTTCCTGTGACTGTCTCTCTCAATGATCTGTGTCCCTGCATACTTCTTTCTTTCTTTGTTCAGATGGGAATCATTACCACAAAGAACAAAAGGGCAGAAAAGCTGACAGACCTTGCTGGTGAGTTACATTTCTAAACACACACAAAACTAAAAGCTTTCTTTTTTTCTTCAATTATTACTGTTTTTTTGTGTGGCAGTTTCATTGCCTTCATTTTCTTGCGACATGCAGATTTTGCGTTCCCATGATCTTAATGTAACAGTGGATACTATCGCTTTCTGCGAGTCCATCTGTTTCATATTTACTTTTACTCTTTAGTAACATTCAACTTAAATGAATTCCACATCTCCTATGAAAAGAAAAAAAGACAAGAAACACGCATGCTTGTCTTGGTGTTTATCAGAAATGTTTTGGGATACTGTCCCCTGATTAAGCATGGAAGCTTGTGAGAATATCTATCATTTTAAATGTAATATTATTTGCAGGAAACCCAAAGAAGCACATAGCTGACTTGAAGAAAGCTAAAGATACCACGTGTGTTGGAGAACCCTCCCTCTATAATTCACTCAGTCTAGCCATGCAGACTCTGAGGTAAGTGCAGTTTGAAACAAAACCGCCTCCTTAGTTCATTCCTTCATGCCCAAACCTCATGGCAGGTGTGGCAGATACTGACATTGTAAAGCATCAGGAATGCTTATATAAATACACTTTAACAATGAAGGTAATACATTATTGTCTGAGGGATATTGCATGCACAAGTGAACCCATGTATTGAAAGTCTTGTAACTAATGAATATAATAGTTTTCTTTCCTTTCATATTCAGACACATGCCAGGCCATGCCAGCAGGGAAGTGCTGGTGATATTTAGCAGTCTCACAACCTGTGATCCAGTCAACATTTATGACTTGATAAAGGTAGGTAAAGAATATCTATTATATAGTGATATGATCCAGACAATGTTCAATATAGTGCTGTTTTTAACCCTACTTTTATTTTGCGTGAATGTATTTTATTATTAACCTCTGCTCTGCCTGGAATGCTTATCCTCCTGTTTCCTGGATGTCAGTTTAACATATATCCACGGCTTGTCCAATTCTGATGAAACTTACTAACCCTTTAGCTCAAATTATCGAAGTGTAACGCAATCTGCTGGGGGTGTGTGGACACTGTCTGTCTGATGTCACACTTTCAGCTCTTGCCAAACGCTTTGCATCACCCTATAGACCCTAGAGAATGAACAAACGAATAATGTTACGTTAACGTACCGCGTGGTAGTTTTCTATATACTTAATGAAAACTGACAAAAATTTCAAAATCTGACATGAAATACTGTGCTACTATCTCAATCCTAAAATTCTAGGTGGTGCAAAACTTTTGGTCGTAGCTGTACGTTTCTGTATATTTCTGTATTTTTCTAGAGAGCTGTGTATAGTAGCATCTTGTATTTCCAGCCAGCTGTAACTGGTGAATTGTTTCCTCACCCTGCAGAGTCTGAAGGCTCTGAAAATCCGCGTGTCAGTGATTGGTCTGTCTGCTGAGGTGCGGGTGTGCACTGTCCTGACTCGGGAGACTGGTGGTATGCACTCGATTGAATTGTATCTAATGTGTGTCTGACTTTAAACTCTCGACCACTGTGTGTACCGTACTTACAAAAAGAAATGAAGTCACACATTATGGTTAGTGCTGACAGAGAAACCGTCACTGTGCACTGTGATAATGAACATTTCTTTGTCTTATTTTCTGTCTGGACAGGAACATACCATGTTATTTTAGATGAAAGCCACTTCAAAGAGCTGCTCCAGTATCACGTCAAGCCCCATCCTGCCAGTTCCAGCTCCGAGTGCTCCCTCATTCGAATGGGTACATTTCCTGTCTCCTTGCCTTTGGATGGGATTTGAAATCATTCTTTTCGCCATTACTCAAAAACGTTTCACTGATATAATCTTTGGTTAAGTGTTACAGAACCCCTTAGAGTTCACAAGAAATACATTACTTTGTCTTTGCTGTATCCCGTGATGTCCATATCGCAGCCTTATTTTGTTTTTGACATTGCAGTGTATCCAGTTCATTCCATCTCCTGCAGCAATACTGGGGCTCTGATATAAATGAGTGGCGTTTTGTGAGAACAGAAAACTGGCATTGTTGCAGGAGGGGGGCGGGGGGTGTGATCTGGATGCACTGCAATTCTTAGAAGACATTTCTTTTTCTCTTGGAGAAATGCAACGCTGCAATACAGACAACACGGGACACAGCAAAGGTAACTGTTTCTCGTGAATGCAAGCTCGATCAGCCCAAGTTTATACTGGTTAGTCCCAGTACCTTTTCCAGATGTTTACGATTATCCATTAGCACTGAAATGTTTATTAGCTAATGATTTATTGCTTTAGTAATTCTTTTAAGTATTTGAAGGTTTTCCTCAGCATACAATTGCATCCACGTGTGATCAAGATTCCAAACCGTCTTTCAGCATGGCGTGAGTATAGAAAAGCCATTTTGTTATTTAAGAACATAAGAAAGTTTACAAACGAGAGGAGGCCATTCGGCCCATCTTGCTTGTTGGGTTGTTAGTAGCTTATTGATCCCAGAATCTCATCAAGCAGCTTCTTGAAGGATCCCAGGGTGTCGGCTTCAACAACATGTCTGGGGAGTTGGTTCCAGACCCTCACAATTTATTTTTTCAGGTCGAAAAAGTCCCCTGGGTCGACATTGTCAATACCTTTTAGAATTTTGAATGCATGAATCAGATCACTGCGTAGTCTTCTTTTTTCAAGACTGAATAGATTCAATTATTTTAGCCTGTCTGCATACGACATGCCTTTTAAACCCAGGATAATTCTGGTCGCTCTTCTTTGCACTCTTTCTAGAGCAGCAATATCCTTTTTGTAGCGAGGTGTCCAGAACTGAACACAATATTCTAGATGAGGTCTTACTAATGCATTGTAAAGTTTTAACATTACTTCCCTTGATTTAAATTCAACATTTTTGGAATAGGTCATTCAATATTACCTTTCATTTAATGTGTTCATTTTCATAAACTGCTTCAACAGTATAGCACAAAAACAACAACAATCACGCAAGTAAGTCCTGTTTGATGTGCGTTTAAAACACAACGTCTCCACAACATGGAGAATGCTATCTTGTGTTTTAATAAACTCCCACTCTGATTCGAGATGAGATGAAGGAGGCAGATCAGTTTGGCAGTTTGGGGTGACCCTGGACCCTCCTGTGCCAGCCCTCTTTTTAACGCCTCTCTCTTCACAGGCACCTGGACAGCAGTGGCAGTGGGCCCAGTCTGACACTGGGAGGGTATTACTGCCCTCAGTGCAGAGCTAAATACACTGAACTGCCCGTGGAGTGCAAAGTCTGCGGTGAGCTGGGCTGCAGGACGAGTGGCAATTGGAAATGGCCTGCTGTGGATGACATTCATTGATTATTGCATTGATTCACCAGGGATGGACATAAGACTCCAACTGCATAGCAGTTTCACCCATTCCAGGTTTTACTTTGAGCTGGATTAGTCACAGTGTATACTGTAGGTAACAAGCTCAGGTGTCTTAATAAAACCAGGAATGGATCAAACATGCTGTGCAATGGGAGTCTTATTTCCATCCCTGATTCACTGATGTAAGCTAACTGGTGGCAGGGACAATGCTCATGTTATAAAACTAGCAAAAATAACGTTGTTGTTTGAATGGAGGTTCTGAGATGCAGATGTGTTTAAGTGTTGCAAGCAGACTGGACATTGTTCTTGTCAATGTGTGGAAATTGCAGGTAACTTCCACACAGACACACTTTACAGATTGTTTGGTGAGATCGGTTTCGGTTACAGTTATTTTGAAACTGGGAAGCAGTATCGCATGCCTGTAGAATATACCTAGGGTTAAGGTTAGGGTTAGGGTGTAGTTCTATAATTCTGTAATTTGAATATTATACTTTCTTCATTTTTTTGAAAGGTCTAACGTTGGTGTCTGCCCCTCACCTGGCGCGGTCTTTCCATCACCTTTTCCCATTAGATCCTTTCACAGAAACACCTTTACAAGACTACCAAGGAGAAAAGTATGTTTCCCATTAGATCCTTTCACAGAAACACCTTTACAAGACTACCAAGGAGAAAAGTATGTTTCCCATTAGATCCTTTTACAGAAACACCTTTACAAGACTACCAAGGAGAAAAGTATGTTTCCCATTAGATCCTTTCACAGAAACACCTTTACAAGACTGCCTTATTTTTCCTGAACTATAAAAGAAGTCATTTGGCACGACCAGCCAGACCTTGTTGGTAACATGATGGGGATCTGGGTCCATTTCATTTAAGATGCCCTTCCGTAGGCTTTGGATGTGTGTCAGGAAACTCATGGCGTTTTAAAATGCCAGTGCTGGATTCAAATGACTGTTGTTGCAAGATACAAACCTTGAATTATTCTGTCCTGGTAATACATTGGCATTGGTATGCAAGGTGATTGGTACTAGCAGCTTTATTAAAATGGGTATTGTTTTTGTTTTGATAGGTTTTGTCAAGGGTGCCAGGGAGAACTCAAAGACCAGAATGTAAGTTATGTGTTTCTTTTCCACATGCAATGGGTTGGATGATAGGTTGGTGTGCTGTACTTTGCAGTTTTTTCAAATGTGTTGTCTAACCCTGTGTCTTCTGTACCTACGTTTTGTTAGTATAATGCAGATATGAGTTCTGCCTCCTGTCCCTATTTTCATGCAGCAGGGCTGCAAATAAGACTCCCATTGCATAGCAGTTTGATCCATTCCTGGTTCTACTATGAGTTTAATAAGACACCCAAGCTTGTTACCTATACACTGTGGCTAATCAAGCTCCTAATAAAACCTGGAATGGGTGAAACTGCTATCCAATAGGAGTCTCATTTCCATCCCTGCACAGTATAATGTAACACAACACTGCTATTGTTCTTGCTGTTGAATAGTATTCTTATCCCACACTGGGGATGCAGATTGGAGATGTAGGTCACGGTGTCCAGACTTTTTCCTGATCGTTGTGGTGGAGGGTGCATATCACCAGCAGACGTTTTTCAAAGGGACAAGCTGTAGCCAGGAGCCATCGTTACAGTAAGCCTCATAACAAGAATGCACTTTGGAAGCCATGATCTTCCTGCATTGTAACCAGGGAGCAGAGTAGGGAGCATGGTGTGCTTTGAGGAGACTTCTGTGCGCCTGATGGCTTTCTGCTTTGTTCTCTCCAGGTGTATATGTGCACGTCCTGCCAGAATGTGTTCTGTGTGGAGTGTGATCTCTTCATTCACGAATCCTTACACTGCTGCCCCTCCTGTATACACAGCCAGCCCAACCCTCCAGGCATCTGAACCATCATTTTTCAGCTGGACCCCAGCATGAGACAGTGAAAACCACCAGAATGTGCTCTTTGATAAACCCCTGGTGCCATGACGATACACCATCATCATAATAGTGTTAATCATGGACAAGTTCATGGACATAGGACCAAAGTAAACCCATAAGTACTGGAGAGAATGCAAGCCGACCAACAAGTAAATAGGCAATGGCTTATGCTCGATGTGTTTTTAGGGTCCTCCCTCCAAAATATGGACTCTTCTGTACTGTTTGTCTTTCTGTCACTACATGGTGTACACGATAACTGCCTTCATTTCTATAAACACAGACTCCCAGCCACCTGGTAGAGACCTTTCAGATTGTGTTTGGGTGTAATCCGATTAAACTGCTGATTTTATACCAAGATTCTATGTGTCATTTGTTCATAAGTATCTGAGATGAGAATGGTTCACATTTACCCAGTGTCTATAACGGAGACCCTGTCCTAATACATGCAGCGCTAATGAATACAAACCAGCATCAGACGGGTTGACATGATTGTTTTATTTAACAGTTGTTCCTGATCAGACACATCAACAAAAAGCTCACCCTCCTTTCTCTTCTGTCACGTGGTACAGCACACACGTCATCATTCACATTTCACAAGAGTGTTCAGACCACGTCTTACAAAACGAAAAGCAACTGGAGCTGTGCCGTGTCAGGAATACATTCACCTATGCATGTGAATTGTAATGTTCTTTGCTTGCTTTTCAAACGGTACACTTTTAATGTGGAAAGCATTACGGTCTTGGTAACTGCAGTGAAATCACTGCAAAATAAATGATCTATACTATCCTACACAAAAACTGTCATTTAAAAAACAAATGATTCTTTAAGCAATAGAAAGACAACCCCGCCAATTAAAGAACTAATCCTGCCTGCTTTAATCATATCCACAATATACAAGGCTGGTTTATAAACCATGAACCTTATGAAAGAAATGACAAAACAAACGTGTTTGAAGTGAGATCCAGCAATGCTTTGATTCCAGGTAGCTGCTGGAGGACATGGTGCAGAATGCGGGTGTGATGTTTGCACCTAGTTTTGTGCTGTATCTTGTCTGTAATAATGTTTTGTTTCAAAGAGGCGTTGTTTATGAACCACCCTGTGTACACTAGTAAGCAAAAGGAATACCTATTGGTATTGCTAGTTTGAAAGAGAAGAACGCGGCTCTGTGATAAACAGACTAATGTAATTTTACTAAAACAGGCCCCCCCCCCCCAAATATTAGAGTAAAGAAGCTAACAACACAGGAAACATAAGCAGTTTTGAATGCATGCTTTAAAACAAGGCACTTTTTTGGCAAATAAAATTAGGCATCTTTACAAAAGTAATGCTTTCGTTGGAGAAAACAGAAAGTTCTGTGCATCAGTGGTTCACATTTATGAAAAAAACTAAACAGATCTTCAGCTTTTTAGCGGTACAGAGTTTCATATTTACAGGCTCAGCTGACAGCAAAACACAGGAAGTCCCAGGGCAAGAAAACCTTGTTTTGTTTTTGATAACCTTATTGTATAATTTAAACAGAAAAAAGAATATCCTTGAATTTTTAGGAAAGGGCTGCAGTTCTAGTCTGCTTGCTAGACGGTTGCTAGCCAAGCTCAAATTACACCGAAAATGCTCAGGACACAATGATACTAACCAATGGGAAAGTGAAGCATTTCTCAAGTGTCAGAAAATCTATAAATCACATTAACATCTAGTCTCTGTAAGTCGCCTTGGATAAAGGCGTCTGCTAAATAAACAAATAATAATAATAACAATAACATTATCAATCCTCAGCAGAATATCTGATCAATGCTACTGAGGTCACAGTACAGGTCCAAGGCATTCAAGTCTTGTTTTAAATACAGTCTGCAGATGGCCACACCACCTAGATTATAACAGTAAAACATTTTTTTTATGAGTTTGGCTGTTCATAATTCATGTTCCTACAAATGCATTAAATATGTTTGTGTTATTTTTTTATTTTTTTTAAAGAATTGTCTGCCTGGTGTGTGATTTTCTGTTTTATTCTGATAAATGAAATGAGTCCCAAAGGAGGATGAATGCGGGAGAGAACAAAACCCTTCCAGCCTCTGATCATTTTGAATTGTACATTCTGGGACCACAACCATCAGGACTTCGGTGTCAAATTAAAGCTGGTCTGAAACTACCTCCCTCAGTCCAGCTTTCGAGAACCTCTTTACAGGTGATTGCGCTGCAGCCAGCCCCTGACCTTGTCCAGGTTCTTGTCCATCCAGCGGATGTTCTCCTCGATGCTCTCCACTGCCTGCTGGACACAGCGCAGCTGAGATCCACTCTCCTCCAGGGCCTCGAAGAACCCTCTCACCTGGGGGAAGAGTCTGCTTTAGTACTGGAGCTGACCTGCCGCTCTGTATTCAATCCTGATCACTCACAACAATACCACTACTGGAGCTGACCTGCCGCTCTGTATTCAATCCTGATCACTCACAACAATACCACTACTGGAGCTGACCTGCCGCTCTGTATTCAATCCTGATCACTCACAACAATACCACTACTGGAGCTGACCTGCCGCTCTGTATTCAATCCTGATCACTCACAACAATACCACTACTGGAGCTGACCTGCCGCTCTGTATTCAATCCTGATCACTCACAACAATACCACTCCTGGAGCTGACCTGCCGCTCTGTATTCAATCCTGATCACTCACAACAATACCACTACTGGAGCTGACCTGCCGCTCTGTATTCAATCCTGATCACTCACAACAATACCACTACTGGAGCTGACCTGCCGCTCTGTATTCAATCCTGATCACTCACAACAATACCACTACTGGAGCTGACCTGCCGCTCTGTAATCAATCCTGATCACTCACAACAATACCACTACTGGAGCTGACCTGCCACTCTGTATTCAATCCTGATCACTCACAACAATACCACTACTGGAGCTGACCTGCCGCTCTGTATTCAATCCTGATCACTCACAACAATACCACTACTGGAGCTGACCTGCCGCTCTGTATTCAATCCTGATCACTCACAACAATACCACTACTTCTACACCTACTACCAACAAGAGCCAATCCATGTATATATTCAACAACTGCTACAATCTGAATTTTGCGCCAGATCATGTAAATTGTAAAACTACACTCTTGATTCTAATCACCAATCAACTGGCTAACCCCCACCCTGCCGTTAGATAAGTAAGATGTGTCGTTACCTCCTCGAGCATCTCCCTTGTGGAATACTGGTTAGTCACTCCAGTCACCATGTGTGCAATCGAATGGGAGCCCAGATCAAACCTTTACAAGGGAAAAATAGAAAATGAACATGACAAGGCGCCACCTGCTGGACAGGTAAGGAAACACAGCGTCTGTCTGAAGTATAAAGCTGTCAGTTTTTCATGCTGCAAACTATCCTGATTTATAGCTTGAAGCACGTGCTGATTGATTGATTGATTGCACTTCTGTGAAAATGTTCCATTCTGTTCTCCCTGGTTACATAACATAAGGTTGTGTCTAATTCTGATAAGACAAAAAAGACCTTGGAGTATGTCTGATTTTGAAATAAAGTTTGGGGGGAGGAGGGCACTTCATAGCCCCTCATATTTTAACTGAGAGGGTGTGTCGTGGTTAGAAGGAAATCTGAAAAAGGGGAATGCTTCTAAAGTTGCTAACGGGCAGGATCTTTATATATACTGACGCATTTGTAAATAATTGGTTCCTTTCTGCTGCGATGATTGCATTAAAAATACAGTAAAGTAGTCTAATACACTTTGAGAAGTTTGCTTTAATAATGTAAGTCCACAAAGGGACAAATTATATTATCAAAAAGAGTAGCGCTGTACAGATCTGCCATGGATATTTGAAATAGGATTCACAGTAGTTTTACTGTAAATCATTCTTTATCAGATTTCTATGTGACATGCATTTATCAGCATTTCAGATTCCAAGACTCTCACACAATATATCCTTGATCAGTGTAAACGGAGAGCAATTCTGACATTTTTTCAGAGCAGAACTTGTAGAAAACTGCATAGCGCTGGTTTACAAATCAATTGATCCGCCACCCTACCTAGAGTCTCGACTATTCATTTGGCAAAATATGACAAAGGCATTAGGAGGTAACTAGACTTTTCAATATGGTCCCTTTTAAAAGTATACTGTGGTTTACCATGATAAAAGCATGGAAAAGTGCATAGAAAAGTGAATTCATAGTTTAGCATGGTACCCACCCTCCCCCAAACAAGTCAGAAAATAGATTATTCAGGCTACTGTCGACACACGCAAAGTCACACCCCACATACTTTTTCACCAGCGTGTGCCAGTTAGTCTTCAGGAACTCCCAGGCATGTTTGTGTCCGGCTGGATTCTTGCTGACGTGCACAACAACGTAGGGCAGGTCCTGCATTTTCAAGGTGTCTCCTTGAAGGCTTTGTTCCATTATCCTGAGGGAGCACACAGAGCAGACAGCATACTGAACACTGATCAGAGCAGCGTTTATAATACACAGAGGATACACAGTGATTCTGAATGCAGAACACAGAGCAGACAGCCGATATACACAAATCAGTATGTTATCAGGGGTTGGTGTACCATCTGTACTGAGAGAGAAGACATCTTTGAGAAGAGGCTGCAGCGTCCGTGTAACAACTCTTATGATTTCCATTTCTAAACACGTTTTCAGAAATTGAAATTAGGGTAAACAAAAAATGAAGCTTTTTTCTTTTTCTCTCTCACAAAACTGGAAAACTGAAACACTGATGGAGCTTGAATTATTATTTTTTCTTCAATGAAATGCTCACAAGAGGGTTATACCATTTGGGGCGTGGGGGAGTCAGGGGTCTGCAAAAGGAAACTGGAATACACAAGGTGGTGAAATGTTACCAAACAGGAAATTCTCACCACTGAAGCTTGTGTGGCATCCTGCTGATGGTCAGAGCTGACTTAATCTGGCTCTTCACTGCGCTGAAGAGGGACCGGCGGTACTGCTCGAACAGGAAGTCCCACCCTTCAGGCGTCTGAGCTCCGACAGAGTAAACCGCCAGCACCACGTCGCTCGGCAAACTGGGAACAGAACAGAGAGGGCCGGGTCAGCAGCAGCCAGAACCCAACAAGTCTTAAACAAGCAATCTGTTACACAAGCAAATGAGTAACGGTACAACTTTAAAAGCACAATGTGACAAAGATGTTCTTTGGGTCTTTCACAGCTGATAGCTGACAATCACGCAAATGCCTCTTTAGGGACAGTCGCTTAGCAAGGACCATTTTTTGATGGAAATGTAGAAAGCACAAGCATACACACTTTTAAATGTGGATTCATTCGGGGAGGGAACCTGAGCAGTGATCCTAACTGTATGTCTTTGGATATGGAGACTGGGGAAGTCTTTATCTGAACTAAGGTAGTAATATAGCCAGGCACAATTATTTGGCTTGTTGAGAGTACCAGAGTTGAAAACAATGCTCTTCTTCAAAATGGTCCTATTGGGATCTTCTCTGTGTCAAGCAGACCATACATGCTTTATCTTTTCTGTGTTCAATATTTAATTGCACTTCTCTGTGCAGCAAACAGCACTGTATTACTTTAACTTTAACTGCTAATGCTTCTTTGATCTGTCAACGTAAGCATCCATGGCTGTCCCAGACGAGTGAGAGGGCTGACCTTAGATTCCCATCGGACTCCTTCCATTCCTGGAACAAGTGCTCAGCCTTGTCCACGCAGGGCTGGTATCCGCGCACGCAGGCGAACATGAGCAGGTAACTGCGTAGCATCCTCTGAGACACAGAGCCCTCGTCACTCCACGTCTGCCTGTCAATCAGCTCTCTGAACAGCTGCACTATGTAGCCCTGAAAGAACCACAACCAGAGGAACACACACGCTTGTTGTGATTAATCTGCCATGCAATGTGCTTTATCAAATTGACTTTTCTATTCTGCACGCCCCAACTACTCTCGCTATATGTATATGCAAAGCTGGTGGGGCCAACAGAGTTCAAAGGTCACACTGTCACATGATTTAAATGCAACAAGGAAATCTGTTCAATGCCCAAGCAAGCTCACAGCCAGATGGACTCTGGTAAAGTTGATAGTAAGTCAGTATTGGAGCAACAGAATCTAGAACGACTGAGAATAACTGAAAACATTGTTTTTAAAGTAGTAAGTAAATTAAAATGACCTCTTAAGTGTGTTTGACAGTAAGCTACAGCAAGTGGGGCAGTCTGCTTCCATCACATGGAGTCTAGTCTGTTGCTGGGGTCAGAAACATAAAGCTACCAAGTCTTCTTTGTTCAGAATAATTAACGTTCATCCCTGCAGACGTGTATACAGGTCTATCAAACATAACCACTCACTCAAAACTGCACCCACTCAATAGTACAGGAAAGATGACTCCAACTAATCTAGTATACTAACATGCATATTTTAGCCCTTTTTCAGTATCTGGCACTGAAACTATTGAAGTAGTCTTTCTCTAAAGTGTCTCAGTGCTGAACGAGTTGATGAATGCGATCCTACCTTCATCTTGTTCTCCACATCGCTCATGTCTCTCTTCTCCATGAGCTTGTAGAGTGGGATGAGCTCACTCAGGCCCTGCGTCACCGGCATGATCTCCGTCTCGTGCTTCAGATAGAGTGTCAGGTCCAGGGCCTTGTCCAGGGGCAGCTTCCCGATGCTGACAAACACAAACGCACGCACACACACACACACACACACACACACACACACACACACACACACACACACACACACACACACACACACACACACACACACACACACACACACACACACACACACACACACACACACACACACACACACACACACACACACACACACACACACACACACACACACACACACACACACACACACACACACACACACACACACACACACACACACACACACACACACACACACACACACACACACACACACACACACACACACACACACACACACACACACACACACACACACACACACACACACACACACACACACACACACACACACACACACACACACACACACACACACACACACACACACACACACACACACACACACACACACACACACACACAACCACACACACACACACACACACACACACACACACACACACACACACACACACACACACACAAACACACACACACACACACACACACACACACACACACACACACACACACACACACACACACACACACACACACACACACACACACACACACACACACACACACACACACACAGACAAACACACACACACACACACACACACACACAACCACACACACACACACAGACAGACACACACACACACAAACACACACACACACACACACACACACATTGATAAGTTGCTGGGATTTTCAAAACACATCTCCAGGTCATATGATAAAGTCAATAAAAGTCAATTTGCAAATCCCATAGAAAGGTAATTGTGAAGCTTCATTTGAAGCTACAGTGGCTGCTCTCGAATGAAGGGTGTACTGCTGCTGAACTCCTCACCTGACCAGCTGGAAGGCGTTGTTGAGGAGACTGGCCCTGTCATTGCTGCTCAGAGCCGTGTGGTTCTTCTGAAGCAAGTTGATCAGGGCATCCCAGCCCTCATCTTCGTAGTGCACAATGTAGTATCCGTTCATCCCCACATTGAACTTGATCCACTCCACCTCCTCAGGGAGAAAGAGGACATCTAGGGAAGAAGCTTTCATTGAGTAAACACACAAACTGGGGGCTCCATGCACAACGCTTTCAATCAGGAGTTTCTTAAAGTTTTAAAGTAGGGGTGTTCAGTCTTGAGTTTGGGTTTGAGCAAGGGTTATATTATTTCATTTTCAAGATTTATACAGTGCTGTACACATACGCATTCAAATTCATGGGGTCTTCTGTTTTGTCTAGTTAGTTTTTCTCCCCAATTTAAAATGTTCAATTATGTTCCCTCACCACAGCAACTCCCCACACATCTCAGGACAACTGAAGGTCAGTGGGAGTCCTACGACCCCACTGCCAAGCCTCTTTACACCCAGGAGCTCGACAACGTGGCACAGCCAGGAACCTGCACTCCCCTGACTGTAGGACTCACACCCGCGCCAGTGCCTTCACCAGGTGAGGCCTGGGACCCCTACACTTGGAATCTTATATTCTATTACAGGACTTCTCACTAAGCCTGCAGGTGCTGTGCTGTACCGTACCGTTCTTGGTTTTAAGCAGGAATCTGTGAACTGTGTTGGAGTTACTGGTAATGTAGGTCAATGGAACATGCCACAAGTACCTGGAAAGCAAACAATACACTTTTTAGAAATAAATAACAATTTAAAAACTATTTTCCCCAGGCAGCCCAGTAAACTGTGATGCTTATTCAGGGACCCTAATGTTACAAATCAAGCTGGTATTGTTTTCTTTAAGTAAGCGTATGGCATTCAAAATACAGTGGGGCTAGTGGGGCTATCTTAACAGGTAGAAAATTAGCTGGCATAAAATACCTTTTATTTTTAAAGGGAAAAAAATAAGATTATGGGGAATATTTAAGAGTGGCGAACCTCAATACTAAATGTCTCTGATTTTCAGAGGACCTCCTTTCACTGTATGTTTATTGTATTGAGTAATGTTATTAAACTGCTCAAGAGAGAAAACACCAGCAGGAATAATAAAAGACAACAGTATGAAGATCCGCCACCACGGCTGAGATCACTAAACTAGTTCACATGTATGAGTTCACACACAAGTTCAGTCTGGGACCATTCGTTAAATGTCGGTAGGCTAAATGGAATGGCTCCAGTGGAGCCCCAGCACATGTGTGGGTCTTACTGGGAGGACTGGGAGGGGTCGGAGCCCTTGAGGTATCTCTCCTGGCTCAGGCGCACCTCCTTCCCGTGCACGCTCACACTGATCAGGGGGAAGCCCTGCTGTAGGGTCCAGGTGTTCATCATGGTCTTCACATCCAGCTCGTCATGCATGTACCATTTCTGAAACACACACAATTCACAATAAGCTACCCAAAGCACTGCTCTGATCTCTTAGGGCTCTGCTGAAAGCATCAGCATTAGAACATAAAAACATAAGAAAGTTTACAAACAAGAGGAGACCATTCAGCCCATCTTGCTCGTCTGGTTGTTAGTAGCTTATTGATCCCAGAATCTCATCAAGCAGCTTCTTGAAGGATCCCAGGGTGTCAGCTTCAGAAACATTACTGGGAGTTGGTTCCAGACTCCCACAATTTTCTGTGTAAAAAAGTGCCTCCTATTTTCTGTTCTGAATGCCCCTTTGTCTAATCTCCATTTGTGACCCCTGGCCCTTGTTTCTTTTTTCAGGTTGAAAAAGTCCCCTGGGACTTACCTTTTAGATTTTTGAAAGCTTGAATCAGAATGCCGCATCGTCTTCTTTGTTCAAGACTGAATAGATTCAATTATTTTAGCCTGTCTGCATATGACATGCTGTGGCGGATTGTCCCGCCCCTATATATATATTTATTATTATTTGTATTTTTGTTTGCGGCGCAGTTCAAAGCGCCGCGTATTTGTTGTTGTTTTTATAATTTAAAAACCTTGTGAGGATGCGTGGCTGATCAGCTACTGATTATTTAACTAGCTGACAGTCACGCATCCTTACTAAACTCGTGCAGACTGTGGCCGAGGGGTAATAAGATAATTAACAGCTAGTTAACCCCTCGGCCAGAATATAAGAACCAGCAGCTGTCCGTGCTGCAGGGGAGAGTGTACAGAGGAGAGTACGGGGAGCGGAGAGAGAGAGAGAGAGAGAGCGAGAGCGAGAGCGAGAGCGAGGAGAGAGAAACTCCATTTAAAAACAACTGCCAAGTATCGTGCTGGTGCTAAAACCAGCACTCTTTATTTGTTTGTTTATTTCTTTGGCCAACGTGCCCTTTTGTTTTGTTGTTTGTTTAAATCTTTTGTTTTGTTTTATTATTTAATAAATACGCTGACCTTAGTAGCGTTCAGCTTCACCCGCCCATCCACTGTTTGTTTCTGGTACTTCCTGGTCCGTGACGTCACCACACACGCCACTCAACAGCTGCTCGACCACACATGCCTTTTAAACCCGGGATAATTCTGGTTGCTCTTCTTTGCACTCTTTAGCAATATCCTTTTTGTAACAAGGTGACCAGAACTGAACACAATATTCTAGATGAGGTCTTACTAATGCATTGTAAAGTTTTAACATTACTTCCCTTGATTTAAATTCAACTATTTTCACTATACATGTACAGTACTGTGCAAAAGTTTTAGGCAGGTGTGAAAAAATGCTGTAAAGTAAGAATGCTTTCTAAAATAGACATGTTAATAGTTTATATTTATCAATTAACAAAATGCAAAGTGAGTGAACAGAAGAAAAATCTACATCAAATCAATATTTGGTGTGACCACCCTTTGCCTTCAAAACAGCATCAATTTTTCTAGGTACACTTGCACACAGTTTTTGAAGGAACTCGGCAGGTAGGTTGGCCCAAACATCTTGGAGAACTAACCACAGTTCTTCTGTGGATTTAGGCAGCCTCAGTTGCTTCTCTCTCTTCATGTAATCCCAGACAGACTAGATGATGTTGAGATCAGGGTTCTGTGGGGGCCATACCATCACTTCAAGGACTCCTTGTTCTTCTTTACGCTGAAGATAGTTCTTAATGACTTTCGCTGTATGTTTGGGGTCGTTGTCATGCTGCAGAATAAATTTGGGGCCAATCGGATGCCTCCCTGATGGTATTGCATGATGGATAAGTATCTGCCTGTACTTCTCAGCATTGAGGAGACCATTAATTCTGACCAAATCCCCAACTCCATTTGCAGAAATGCAGCTCCAAACTTGCAAGGAACCTCCACCATGCTTCACTGTTGCCTGCAGACACTCATTCGTGTACCGCTCTCCAGCCCTTGGCGAACAAACTGCCTTCTGCTACAGCCAAATATTTCAAATTTTGACTCATCAGTCCAGAGCACCTGCTGCCATTTTTCTGCACCCCAGTTCCTGTGTTTTCGTGCATAGCTGAGTCGCTTGGCCTTGTTTCCACGTCGGAGGTATGGCTTTTGGCCTAAGTCTTCCATGAAGGCCACTTCTGACCAGATTTCTCCGGACAGTAGATGGGTGTACCAGGGTCCCACTGTTTTCTGCCAGTTCTGAGCTGATGGCACTGCTGGACATCTTCCGATTGCTAAGGGAAGTAAGCATGATGTGTCTTTCATCTGCTGCAGTAAGTTTCCTTGGCCGACCACTGCGTCTCACGGTCCTCAACGTTGCCCGTTTCTTTGTGCTTCTTCAAAGAGCTTGGACAGCACATCTGGAAACCCCTGTCTGCCTTGAAATTTCTGCCTGGGGGAGACCTTGCTGATGCAGTATAACTACCTTGTGTCTTGTTGCTGTGCTCAGTCTTGCCATGGTGTATGACTTTTGACAGTAAACTGTCTTCAGCAACCTCACCTTGTTAGCTGAGTTTGGCTGTTCCTCACCCAGTTTTATTCCACCTACACAGCTGTTTCTGTTTCAGTTAATGATTGTGTTTCAACCTATATATTGAATTGATGATCATTAGCACCTGTTTGGTATAACTGTTTAATCATACACCTGACTATATGCCTACAAAATCCCTGACTTTGTGCAAGTATACCTAGAAGAATTGATGCTGCTTTGAAGGCAAAGGGTGGTCACACCAAATATGGATTTGATTTAGATTTTTCTTCTGTTCACTCACTTTGCATTTAGTTAATTGATAAATATAATCTATTAACATGACTATTTTTGAAAGCATTCTTACTTTACAGCATTTTTTCACACCTGCCTAAAACTTTTGCACAGTACTGTATATCTGAGCATTTTGTTGGCCTTTTTTTATAGCTTCCCCACATTGTCTAGATGAAGACATTTCTAAGTCAACATAAATTCCTAGATTGTTTTCATAGATTCCTTCTTCAATTTCAGTATGTCCCATATGGTACTTATAATGCACATTTTATTGCCTGCGTGCAGTACCTTACACGTTTTAGATAATTTTGAATGACCTTTGCTGCTGCAGCAGTGTTTGCCACTTTACAAGTTTGCTTACTATACCAGAATCTAAGTCATTAATGTAGATTAGGAATAGCAATGGACCTAATACTGATGCCTGTGGTACACCACTGGTTACCTCGCTCCATTTTGAGGTTTCTCCTCTAATCAGTACTTTCTGTTTTCTACATGTTAACCACTCCCTAATCCATGTGCATGCATTTCCTTGGATTCCTACTGCATTCAATTTGAGAATATATCTTTTATGCAGGACTTTGTCAAAAGCTTTCTGGAAATCTTAATAAACCATGTCGTATGCTTTGCAATTATCCATTGTCAATGTTGCATCCTCAAAAAAATCAAGCAGGTTAGTTAGACACAATCTCCCTTTCCTAAAACCATGCTGACTGTCTCCCAGGATACTGTTACCATATAGGTAATTTTCCATTTTGGATCTTATTATAGTTTCCATAAGTTTACATATAATAGAAGTCAGGCTTATTGGTCTGTAGTTACCTGGTTCGGTCTCCCTTTTTGTGGATCGGTATTACGTTTGCAATTCTCCAGTCTGTCGGTACAACCCCTGTCTCAAGAGACTGTTGCATGATCTTGGTTAGCGGTTGTAAATAACTTTTCTTTTCATTGGATGCAAGGATGCAAACCTGGATTGCAATGCAAAGCAAGAGATGCTGAAAGATGTTCCTGCTGCTTTATAACATAGCTATGTTTGCTTTAATCCTTTTTTTTTCTCCTTTTAGACTGCAGTAAACACTTTGATAATAAGGCCTGATATCATGTGCTCTCTTACCGCGGTTGCTGAAAGCTGCTGGTTTCTTGCACAAAACCCATCTCCCTGCAGACGCCCCTCATCCAGATCATCCGACTGGCAAATCTGCAGAGCAAACACATGCCTGCCTCTCAGCAACACTCATTCCCATCTCGATGTCACTTTGAAAGCGCTTCACAGGACTCCTAATCCTTTCACTCAGGAAACGTAGCAAAGAGTAAAAAGTTGATTCTGGGAGTTTGATTTCTCGTACATTAAAAAAAAAAAATTAATTCAGAAGGTTTAGTTTTATACTATATATTTCACAAGAATAATAAAAAAAAACTTGAAACATTAAAAATGCCCGCCCTTTATTTTCTTTACAAAATATAAAACTCCCAGAAGCTTCCCGCATTGCCTCGTCATCCCAGTAACCTAGAGCTGCTTTTCATATGGTGACGACTTGACTTTACATGACCTTTTGAACCAGGAGTGCAACACTGCAGTATCTGCACAGAGTCATCAATAATTATTCTTCACTAATAAGACTAGAAAACAAATCTAATTCAACATTTATTATTATTATTATTATTATTTATTTCTTAGCAGACGCCCTTATCCAGGGCGACTTACAATCGTAAGCAAATACATTTCAAGTGTTACAGTACAAGTAATAATACAATAAGAGCAAGATATTGTATTATTACATTTGTTTTCTAATCAATACATATTAGGTATGATTTGATGGAATCATTGAGTTAGCTCAATGTACTTTAAAAGCCCTATAACTGCTTGTGCAAAGCAGCCTTTCTATAGCTGTAAAGACACTGTTTGCAAAAACAGTGCTCGTTGCCATAGTACTGGTCACCTTGGACAGTCTGTGGCATTGATAAGGTAAATCGTTAATAAGGTGTAAAGAAGGATGATCTTGCTTACATTGGTCAGGCTTTCCCAGAGGTGTTCGTTGCGGGTGTTCTCGTAACTATAGCGACGCAGGTAGCGGATAATGCCGATTTTGAAAGCATCTGCAGTCAGGAAGTCTCTTAACATATTTAATATGCAAGCGCCCTGGAACAAAACAAATCAAACGATATTAAAACATGTCAACCTGTCAACGGACTACAAGATGAACTAGACTCCAAAAACTCCACGGAGGCAAAGAGAAAGAGGAATTCTAGAATGGTTTGTAAAACTCCATGGGGGCAAAGTGAAAGAGGAATTCTAGAATGGTTTGTAAAACTCCATGGGGGCAAAGTGAAAGAGGAATTCTAGAATGGTTTGTAAAACTCCATGGGGGCAAAGTGAAAGAGGAATTCTAGAATGGTTTGTAAAACTCCATGGGGGCAAAGTGAAAGAGGAATTCTAGAATGGTTTGTAAAACTCCATGGAGGCAAAGTGAAAGAGGAATTCTAGAATGGTTTGTAAAACTCCATGGAGGCAAAGTGAAAGAGGAATTCTAGAATGGTTTGTAAAATGGACATGTGGAAAATTTTGAAAAAAGTATTTATAAAGTATGCATTGTTAGACGTTTGTGGACAAAACAGTCCCTTTTCAGTGGGCAATATGAACAATAAGATTCCACATTTTATGACAATTGGATCTATTCAATGAATCTAAATGATACAGAGACACGCTCTGCTTGATGTTAGATTTAAAGAAAAGTTCAAAAAAGGCTCTACTTTAATGATCTAGTGGTAGTTTCCAGATCCACCACAGTTAAGATCAATTGAACAGACTCCAACACCTCAAAACCTGTAGCCTCTATCACTAATACGATTAGAAGATTCTTATTCTACCTTTTCATAGGACACATCATCGAACATCTCCTGGATCTGGGCGGGGTTCTGCACTGGAGTGGAGATGGGGTGGGAGGAGCTCAGAGCGTCCACCTCCATGGCATTGAAGCACTGTCCCAGGAAGTAATCCTCCTGCAGAGGACAGAACGACACTGTCAGCCAGAGTGTAATGCGCTGGTATCTCAACACATTGAACTGAATGGAAAGGCAAGGGTTGGATGCGAGCTGCAAACCACACGGCTCAAAGACGAACACCTTACCATTCAACTGAAGAGCAAGCTCTGTATCGAGAGGGAAGTGAGGGCCTTAGGCTGATGTCAGTATTATTAACTGATCAGCCGCTAGGAGGAGATTCATTACAACTGACACCCCTCTCTCAGGGTTAGCAGTATCATCATGACTCACACAGACTAGACCAGAGCTAACACGTACCTCCATATTCCTATCCTCTCAATATTAGTGATAAAGAGTGTCCTTACCAAGGGTTCTTGAGAATGGATAAGCATTTTCCACTCACCACCTGCAGCTCCGGATTGGTGATGTTGACAGACACATACTCCATGAACTTGGCGAAGCCTTCGTTCAGCCACAAGTCATTCCACCACTCCATGGTGACCAGGTTACCAAACCACTGCGAGAGACGAGAGGCGAGAGGCCTGGATTAGAACTCGCTCAACACACACCTGAAGCACTGCTCCCTGTTTGAAATGAAAACCCTTTCAAATGATTCACTTTACCAGCATTTGTGTTGTCCACAACCAAGACCAGAGTGCTCTCTTTGTGAGTTACAGAGTGCATAGCCTAATCAGGAATTAAACACACTTGTGTAAATTAAAAGGGAGCACAATACTGTAAAGACCATAGACAGAGGGCGGGAGGTGGCTAGGGCATTTTTTGTGACAATGGGTCTGATAGGCCAGGTTGCCTGGGGGTCGTTTACATAACTTGTCAAAATCATAGTTCTTATAATCGTTTGTTTAAAGAAAGACAACGGCTTGTCCTTTTAAACCCTTTTCAAACCCATTCAAATTGGATATTCAGAAGAGACATAAGTGAGCTCAATAAACCGTTTTGAGCTCAAGAGCCTGGATATGTTCACAGCCAGCTTGGGAAATGCATTCCAGAGAGAAGCAGTCCAGTCAGTTTGTGACTGAAGCAGCTGTGAATCAGAGCTGAATTAGTGCGTGCCTTTGCCCTCCGCCCTGCAGGAGCGAGCCCCTGGTACCTGGTGTGCCAGCTCGTGAGCGATGATCATGGTGATGCCCAGCTTCTCTGAGGCCGAGGAGGTTTTTGGGTTGAACAGGAGGGCTGACTCCCGGTAGGTGGTCAGGCCCCAGTTCTCCATCGCTCCGGACTGGAAATCAGGAATAGCAGCCAGGTCTGCAAAAGGGATAAAATGCAACAAAAAGAACTAAAGTTTTCAACAATGAACAATCCAATCAACCAAACGCATTACACTGTGTCAATTGTGGTCCTCCCAGGCTTTTAACCTTTGGACTGTAAGATCTTTATTTGAATAATTCACCAAGATGCAGGATCTTGTTTGCATGAACACCCAGTCCTCGGCTCATAGGGGTAGGGGGAATAACACAGTCGTTAACACACAGTATCTTACCTTGTTTCGGGAGCGGGTATGGGATTTTAAAATAGTCTTCATAGAAGTCAAGGAGTTTAGCTGCAGCTTCTAAAGCAAAATGCGCTTGATCTATCTTCTCCGGCACAGCATAGACGGAGATCTGTTACAAAGTGGTAAAGATAATGGTTACAAGAACAGTGGATGCATTCGCTCAAACATGGCCCTCATGCAAATGCATTGTCTTGTCACCTTTCCCAATCCATCCACAATAGTAGTCTCCAGGGGCCAGTTTTTCAAAACTGGATAAAAATGATTTTGTAATCCTATATTTTGTGATCGAGAGTACTTAAAAAAAACAGATTTCGTAATCGTCATTATTTGTAATCTGGATAAATGTAATCCAGCAGTGACATTTTCTGAAGATCAAAACTATCCAGATAAAAGTAATCTCGATCACAAAATATAGGATTACAAAATCCAGATCACTTTTATCCAGATTACAAGTTTTGAAAAACTGGCCCCAAGTGTTCATTGAAGGGGAGATCCATAACAGGACTTTTATGCAAATTTAGTGACCATCCACAATGCATTTTGCTGCCTGATCATCAAAGTTATATTGCATAATACATGTTTTAACAGACCAAACGAGAAACTGAATCACCTTCCAAGACAAAAGCCCCTCCACAGAACCACCAGTGTTCTGGGACTAACATCCAGCACAGTAAGTATAGTTGTTGTTCAGTGATAATAACTTTGATTACAGAAAGAGTGAAGGATTCAAAAAAGCAAAATGAACCTGTAGATGAGGAACCACCATCTCCCACTCAGGGTTGTGCCTTATAAGAATTCTCCCCAAACATTCTCACTTTACTGGGTCTGCACTCCGCTGCACGCATGCTACACGTTTACCTTGACTCCGTTATCGCTCATCTTGCTGACCGATACGAAATCGGATACGATAAACGCCACCAGGTAGGTGCTCATCTTCACACTCATGTCGAAATGATCCTCCAGCAGCCCGCCGCCCAGGGCCTCAGACTTCACCTGCAGAGAGGAACACAAGCAGGGCTGAATGCAGGAGAGGTTAGGGCAGCAACTCAACTAGGAGCCCCTGGGAGTCTCTGGCTGGGCAAGTCCAACGAGGCAGAGAGCAAGAAGGTTACAACATTGCTAAAACACCACAGGGGCTCAATCTCTAGTGCAAGAGCAAGTGGGAGTTGTAAGTGTTGGAATAAGGTTTGTTTTCTCCCATTTTCAAGTTTAAATGAAGAAGCTGCTGCACTGTCTGTACCAGGGGCATGTTTGACAAGGTGATGTGCTTGGCCTCTCTTCGGATCTTGATGGAGAAGTTGGCTTTGAAAGCAGGCTCGTCGAAGCAGGGAAATGCCAGGCGGGCCGTGGGCTCAAACTGGGTCGAGGCCAGGACTCTGTAACACACAAGGCAGGCATCAGATCACTATTAGATTACCTAGATGAACCCGAGTGGGAATAAGACTCCCATTGGAGAGCGGTTTGAAACATTACAGGTTTTACTGCAATGTTAATTAGGCTTATCTGAGATGTTCCTCTATGGTTTGCCTATTTATCATAATGTTATGTCCTCGTAAAATAAACTTTTCATTCACTTATATACAGTATAAAGTGCAATTCTCATGTTTCGAAACTGGAATGTGAATGAAGTGAATTGCTACTATGTGTAATGTAAGTTCAGTTTGGGAGGATGTACTAACACACACACATACGTTACGTCACCTTTCAGTCAATCGTAAAAGATATAAATCGACCTGTCACTCATCCCTCTTTTTGTTTTATTGATTCCCATTCTTCCACCTCCTCCTAGTGCCACTCTTATCAACTCCCCCGTGGTCAAATGTCTCATCCTGTACCATACTCCACAATCATCAAATAAATACCATTAATTTGTGGGTGTTGTAGGGGTTTGTCCTGAACTAATGTAAGGCTAGGGTTAACTGGAAATCAAGTTACACAACGGTAAGATTCTGCCGGTTTACCTGACTTCTCCTTCTTGTGTTCGATAGGTGCTTTTATAAAAGCCGTGGAAGCTCTCGGACAGGTTAGCCGCATACTCGATGGAAATCACATACAGCCTGTTGGTAACCAGAGGCGTGGCTGAAAGCAGTGCCACTTGCTCATACGCAGGGTATTCCAACACCTGCAGCGGGCTGGTCCCACCCCCTCCCTGCTGAATGGCTGCCTTGGAGATCTGGAGATGCTTGCTGTGCAGGACCACGAAGCCGGTATCCTCTTTGACCTCAACGGTGATCTTGACTGAGCCGGTGAAGTCCAGCGTGGTGAGATTGGGGTGGATCAGGAGGTCGTAGTGGAGGGGACTGACAGAGCTGGGAAGTCTCATCTTGTTCCAGGGGAAAGGCTGTCCGTTGGTGGCTAGAAGAGAGATGGTCTCACTGCTGCTCTCTTCACCCTGTCCTGCGCTTGCTGAGCACTGGGCTGTTAGAGCAACAAGCAGAGCTGCTGCCAGTAAGTGACGCCTCAGTGAGGCTCCACCCAGTCTGGACTGCATGCTTCAATATAGCTCGGCCCAAGGATCTGGAAATAAAGTACCGGACGTGAGCAAGCAGTTTAAGAGACAGATGCACAGAATCAGAGCAGTCACATGGTTAGTGCACTAAAAGGGACATCATGTCAAGTTCATCAGCTGATATTTGATCAATGAACTTCTCTTTTTTTCTAGCACATACCTGATTGTTTATAGTAATGAAAGTTGCATTTAGTATATTTATAATGAAAGTTGCATTTAGTTTGTTCTATGGTATGTTTTTCACCAAAGGCCTGATGAGTCTTTTAGTTTGTCTCCTTGTCCACAAGACTGACTTTAAGTGACCCATAAACAGTATGCACTAAACGTTGATGTATAAAGAAAATTGGTCAAATACACAAAAAACCATTAAGAGTGGACAGAGTGAAACAGGCTAATTTACCATCTTCTGATTTTGGAGGACTGGGTTGAACCTGGCTCAGGAAACGTGGATGTTAGTTCACAACACTAACACTGCACAACTGTCAACAGTGTGCTTGAGGGAGGGGCAGTGAAACTCCAGCTCATCCTAGGGTTCAGAGCCCTATATTCAGTATATTATGGAATTATTAGGAGCCAGGAGTTGGATGTTATATACACTAGTCCTTCTATATACTGCATGTACACTCCTGTTACTAACCCTACATAGACTCAGGTGAGACTTGTTCATGCTGTGATCTGAAGTGAGTGTTCGCACTTCCTCTTATCACTCAGCAGTTGACCTATTCATTTTCTTCATCTTGTAAAGCCTAACCCTACAGAGCCGCGTTGCCTTCATGTCGGCCTGCACCTATTCCAGCGCCTCACGCTGTCTTTTGCTGTGTCATTCTGGGGCAGGTGAATACACAGAGTTCTGGGCACGGTTAAAACTTCAGCCTGACAGTAATATCTATACTGTACCGTATAGATAGCCACCTGCATAATCATAGTGATCCCACACCATACTGGTGTATGGAGAGTGGACAATAGGATAGGGTTAGAGGGTGGAAAAAAGAGTCCCCTTTTCAACACAGACTGTCGGATACTTGGATATTATTATTATTATTATTATTATTATTATTATTATTATTATTATTATTATTATTTACAATTTACTTGTAACAAATAAAAAACACTTTGCACTGGGGTAAATACAAATAATTTAGAGATGCAGAACAATTATTGAATCTTAGTAAACAGATCGAGAACCTTCAGCCCCCATCAAATATTAAACACAACGTAACGGTGTTTCTGATTCGGATAAACGGCGTCGTAGAAAATAAAATAATACATAAACTTGGCTTTAACGCGAGTACAGTACCGACTGTTGTATTTCAGGAAATACTGAAAAATAAACGTCGTTTATTCCAGCTGGTTCCATATCGTTCACGGAACACATTATAAAGCGAATACAATGCATCAATTTAACCAGAATAAAATGTTACAAACACCTGCTATATAACTGTGGGCCTGTTTCTCTCTGCAATGACAAGGCAAAGGCCCCTTTCGCTTCAGGTGTTGTGTAGTCTGTCACTTAAACAAAACACAGATAGGGACAGCAACACGTAGTGTTGGTCATTAACGAAGCTATGCGCGTTGTTGATGGTTGGTTTAAACTTACCGAACCTTTCACTACAGAATACACACCGTGCAGGACGTACCGATCAATAATAGAATAAACGTGCAGAAATGAAAGACGCTTTGTCTCCTGCTTTCAAACGTATATTATGAAACTGAAAATAAAACTAAAAAGCAGCCTGACTAGTGGAGGCAACAGCAATGTGAAACAAACCCGTGTTTTATTTATTTATTTATTTAGGTTTTTTATTTTATATTTCTACGATGTGCTAAAAAATGCTTGTAACATACAAACATGCGTTTTGCAGAGGGTTAAAATATTATAATAATAACAGCTAATTTCAGAGGTCACTTAACCCATTGGTTGAGATTAATTGATACAGGAAGTGATGATGATTTCGGTACTTGCTAGAGGTGCGCTGCGGTTGTATTGCCACTAGGGGCGCTGTGTAAGTGTAAGGAAATACAACTGATGAGGTCGGCTAGGGTGTCCTCGGCTCACCCCGCACCAGCGACCAGCGGTTATTATTAGTTAATTTAATGGCATAAATAAATACAAATACAGATACACGAATGAATGCACGTACATATATAAAAGACAAATACATATAAAAGACAAATAAATAAGATGTTATTTCAGTGAAAGTCCACTGGGGTGTTACTCATCAGCGTTCTGATATGCGTTCTGGTTACTGTTTTTTACTGCAATTCATTTATAAAATCCCGTTCTATCAGATCCTGAAGTAAGTACATTTATTGGACTTTGTGTTGGCCCTGTTTGCGCTATAACCTTGCTGCTACAGGAGGGGGAATTCAAATCTACAGTGAACCACATGCCTTTTACACATGTAAGAAAGTCGTTAGCTTGTGTTGAATGTATCAGCTCTAGGCTGTTTGTTAAAATGTTCCAGTCCCACCAGGGATCTCAATACTCCCATTTTAACATCAGCCTAAAGAGGTCCTCCAAAGAACAGGTTTGGAAACTAATTAGGCAGTAATATTAAAGGAACAGAATATGTATTTCTTACCTGTTTAAATCCTATTGTTTGTGTGTGTTCAGTATCATTCACTGTTGCTATTCTTGCTTAAATTATTATCTATGTATTATTACATTATTGTTTCCTGCTTCTGAAAAGACTCCCTAAAGCATATTCTTCTGCAGTGAGGCGGAGTGGTATGTGATGATGCTGAGGGTTCTTCGCCTCTTCTCCAATATGGTCATTGCTTTCTAATATACCACAATTCCAAAATGAAAGTGATTTGAAATCAGCCCCTATGTTTCCATCAGTGGCAGATCCTTTGTCAGCCACAGGATTGGGAGTCTGGCAGAACTCCATCTCTTCAACTCGCTCTGATTACCTGCATCCAATGCAAATAATGCAACAGACTGGGAATGAATTATCAAGGAAATACTAAAGGAAGGTGAATTCACTCATAAATGGTAATTAGACAAAACCATGATAGATAGAAGCTATCTTTGACCAGTTGAAGACTGGATTGCAGAATGCTGGTGGAACCAGAGGTAGGCAGCCCCAGTTTGATACTGGTACAAAATGAGATTGAGTTTTACAGACAGGTCTCGTGGTGCAGATGGAAACATGGCATTATACAAAACCCTAAAGTGCGGCCCCACACTGATGGTTTAATAAACCATGAGCAGGCATTGTGGTTTTCCTGTTTCCTAAGAAAGGAACGGCTATGATAAGCCTGTACTGAAGCTATGCTCACGGCTTTCATGCACCACTCACAGTTTCTTCTAACAGAATGGCTCGCTGCTGGACTGGGATTCCTCTAATACTGATATACCTCCCTGCCTCTGCCTTCAGTAAGTAGGATTGTGTTCTTCGTATTCAGCAGGCTCTAATAGAATAGAGTGGACACAGTGCTGGAAGGTATAGGGGTGTAGCGATACACTCCTCTCACAATATAAGATAGGGATGTTTCCATAGGAACCATAAAACCTTTATTCTTCATGCGAGAACCATTTGGTGATCTACAATGAGCTCTGCTGTGCTTTTGGTCTTGTATCACGATACAAACGATACATACTTCTATTACGATACGATATATCATGCAAAGAAAGCATCATGATTCATGGATACATGATGAATCCTTACACCCCTACTGAGATACAAGCTGAAATCCACTCAACAAGAGAGCTTATATCTCACACAGCACCCAAACAATATTCCTTATGCTGTATAGTTACAAAAGAATAATTTAACAGTATAGCTCATTTTAATGGGGCATCATTCCCATCTGATACAGTTCAGATGGCAGTATCACATCAGTATCCGGGTCTGCTATACATTATACGGAAACCTTTGCATATGAAATGTCGCATGTCTCTCAGGTTTAATGTTTTTATACTCAGCAAGCAAATGCCCATCTTCTACATTTCAAGTGCAATGTCCTGGGCAGTACTGGGAATAAGAAACCCCCAAGAAGCTGCTGCCAGTAGATTCCAGTTACTGTTTTAAGAACAAGTCATATATAAGGGAGTTCAATGGAAGGGTATCAATGTGCCAGGTCTTTAGTAAGTTTTATGTGCTAATACTTTAGGATATATTCATGGCTGCTGTTTTGATTGCAAAATAATTGTTTCCAGCTGGCACTGTGGAGAATTATGCATATGATACTATTAGCTCATTACATACTGCCATGCAGAAATAACAAAGAAACATATAGAATGAATATAATAAATGAAGCTATGTTCAGCATTTAATTGAATATTGAAAAGACTGAATAGTTGAGAACTTTTAAACAAGTTTAACACTAAACTCTGAGCTCTTAACACTCCGAGCACAAGGTAGTGAAATGAGATGCTGCCTCATGACTGGAACTACAGTCTCTAAAATGAAGTCCAGTTTAACTTCTTCATGTTCACAATCCATACCTGTTCTACTTTAGCAGTGCAGATCAAAAATGTTTACTTCATCGAAGAGGTGAAGGGTGTCAATCTGACTGTCCCAAAAGAGATCGGGGGAACAGGATGGGTCTGGGAGTGGACCCCACATCACGGCAGATCGGAGAGGGTGCGGATAGCACAAGTAAAGCTGGGAGACTCGGACCACTCTGTATATTCCTGGAACTGGACTTCAGAAATAAACTGCGGCCACTTTGAAGCAGGTGCCCAGGGAAACATGTTCATCAAACCCGTGTTTGAAAATGCAGGCCTTTTTACTTTCAGACAAATCAAACCGAATAACAAAGTCCTGGCAAAGTTTGAAGTGTATGCTTTTAAATGTAAGTATATTATACAGCTGACAACAAGGTAGCACCAGCACAGTGTACTACTACTGGGGATTGCTTTCCAGGGAGCTGAAGCATTAATAATGCTGCTTACTGTAGGCAAGCCGCTAAACCACATGGCAACATTTCTTGTAGTGCTTTATTTTCACTTCAGTTACATAGCTTAAGAGATATATAGATGACATCTTTATACTTGACTCCATACCTGTTATTGATTTGCGGTCATGATAAATTAATAGAGCTGTGTCCAGACAGATCACAAAATAAACTGTTAAAGTCACCTTGTTACCTTAGTGCTTCACTTCATGTAGTTACTACTGTTTTATGGATAGTGAGTTGCTTGGTGTTTTGACAGTATGGGGTATTGTAGTTTTACTGATAAGTTCAATGCATACAGACTTGAATTACAGCACTTGTAAGCTTTGTCTTCTCATTTGAAGGAGTGGCTGAATATTAACAGGAAACATTGAAAAAGAAGGTTCACTGTCATGAGATGAACCAGCATATAGTTTTAGTTATACATTTTTCCCAGCAGACATGTTATATATGGTAAAAAGCCACATTGTTGTGGATTTTTATATCGTGTAGGTGTTTGTGTAACAGGCAGTCTTGTGTGCTGCTCTTACTGATTTGGTGCGATGAGGTTAAAAGCTTCCTTTTGCGTAAAGAGGGTGTGCATGGTCGCAGGTTGGCAGCCAGCCTCCGCCCTCTTAAATGACAATTACAGCGTAGGATTGCTTGTTTCATTGCAGTTTTTCCATTTTTGTGGGACCAGGTTAAAGTTGGAACGGATGTCACTCGGGTGTGCACCATTTCAAGAGTGAAGGAGTCAATGAAAGTCCAGTGGAAACACAATGAGGAGCCGTCTTCCGCCACCCAGTTTAATTTCAACACCACCACCACATTCCTGATGATCCAGAATGTCCAGGAGCTCAGTGCAGGGCAATACTCGTGCAGCTTGCAAATCAACCAAACAGTCCTCTACAGTGTTCACAATACAATACGACTTGAAACACGTGAGTGTGTTCACATATATACACTGCAGACTTTACATGGGCTATGTTTACAATGGAATAAGGGACTGCTACACAGTTGGCATACCGTTGTAATACGATGAGTTTCGATTTACCTGTATTTTTTAGGCGGGTTTACAACAAACTTGTCTGGCTGTGGCCTGAGGTGGGCATCATTGTATTTTAATTGAGGTTAGGCTATGCTAAAATGGAAGAGTTTAATGAAAGTTCAAATGAAAATATATTTGGGACACACAGTTAACCATGTAGCCTGTCATTTGTGGTCGAGACACAATGAGCTTTTTTTTTTTTAAGGGCAGTTGCTTCTTATCATGCACACCATACATGTTTCCTAAAATTGCCACTTTTAGCATAGACCTAGACACTTGTAGACAGTTACAGTTTAAAAAAAAAAACATTTCACAATGTTATACTTATTAACTGTTAGATATCATAACATAGTTTAAAATTCCATATTCGATTTTGGGTCGTACCACTTTTTAGCAGTGCGTTATAACAGAACATAACGCTTCGGGGTTGCTAGAAGTCATTGTAAATATAGCCATGGTACAGAAATTCATTACTGATTGGGCTGGGTTTTTCACTTCGGTGTCCGTCATAGATCTTCATTTACCAGTGATTGCAAAGAGACGTTTTTGCTGGAGTAGTAAGCATGTTAAATAATGTTATCTTAGTATAAACTATAGAGAATGAAGCATGAAGTTAGATCCAAGTTCGTTGTTCGGTGTTCGTTTTTTGAAAAACAAACAAACGAACCAGCTTTTAGTTTTGCAGTTTTTGAATAACGAAAAACAAACAACAAAGTGGTTCTTTTTTTTGTTTTTCAAATTTTGAAAAACGAAAAACGAACAGGTTATTTTTTCGTTTTTCAGTTTCTGAATAAAGGAAAACACTACAGTGGTTCATTTTCAGGGTTTTCTTTCAACTCTCAAATAATAGAAAAACAAACTGGTTACAAATTAAATGACAAATCCCACTGGGATGGGTAAGGTATTTAAAAACTCCACTTGTGACTGAGGGACCGGGAGAGAGACAGAGAGAGCCGGCCGGGAGCGAGAGGATACTGCTCGCTGCACGTGGAGCGCAACTGTGTTTCTAGCATTTTTTAATACTAACAATAAACACTTAGAATAATTGCAACTTATCTGTGGTGATTCTCGTTTCCTCCCCCACGTTATCATCTCTTAACATGTTCTGAAAACGCTTGGCACAGCGTTGCCAGATCTCACTGGTTTGATAGGAACTGGAATGCACTACCCGAACAGAAAACACAGCAGCCTCGGTTTCTGGGGTTGATGAGATTTATTAATGAAATTTATAATTAAAGTTCGGGAGGAGGGTCAGACACCAATCTCCGCGTCACCAAATTGAATTATTCAATTTACACATTAGCTAATTAAATTGTTAGCACTATAAATACCCTCTTCACTTATCTCTCAGTTGCGTTTTGTTGTTTTGATTTCATCGTAACCCACCACCTCCCCATCTCCAGCTTTCTTAATAACAATTTTTATGTTTTATCAATGGGGGTCTCAGCCTCGTCCAGTCGGCCAGGCAGCGAACCCTCAAACCAAGTTAGGTTTGATGCCAAATGAATGTGTATATACAGCATACTTTCCTGTAAAATCGCATACTCCGCATTCTCTACAATAAATATTCGTACTAAAACATTTTGTGATTGATGTTTGTCCCGAACTACTGAATTATTATTATTAGTAGTAGTAGTCGCAGTCGTAGTCGTCCAATTAAAGAACTCCAATGCAGTAGTTCATGCACTATTGCATTAATTTCGGATAATTCTGGAGATCACTGCCCTTATGAGCCTCATCACCAGTGTATATCGCAGTGCAGATTAAAACAGTCTCCACCGAGCCCAAAGAAATAAAGCAAACACTATTAACATTACACATATGTCTTTTCCATCCATTTAGGAAAATATGATGTCAGAGAGTGATAGAGAAAATACATACCTGGATATTAAACAAGTTACCGAGAACGTGCGAATATAGCATCATTACGGCACGGTACAAACATTCTTCTCCTTTTCAGCTGCGCAACCTGCGCACTACACCTTGTACAGGGACACTGCGAACCAAAGCAAAGTGCAACTCTACTGCAGCACGCAAACCAGTCACAACACAGTGGAGTGGTCCTGGAAAGCGCAGGGCTCCAACAGCGCTGCCCGCCGCATAGCGTCTGCCAATAGAAACCAACCCGCCGAAATCTCTCCGTCGACTCACTTCAGGAGGCGAGTGCGACCGATGGAGCGAGTTTCTGGACAGAGCCTCGCTCTTCACATCGCTCCTCCAACGTTTCAAGATGCTGGGCTATTCTTCTGTGATGCCGATTCTCGAGAATATATGAGCGTAACGCTTATAACATTACAGGGTAAGATTTTGTCATACTTGTTCTTTGAAGCTACTTACAGTATTCAGCATTATAGGAATTTAAATAATACGAACATCTGGGAAACGTTTTCCAGTAGACGCAATTTGATGTGCTTCTTTCTAGCACCATGGAGGTATACTTAGGTATTCACTGTTGTATGAAAATGTAGTTTCCTTCTGATTTCACATATTGATTCTGCTCTTGTGCCCCTTTTAATGATGAAGCTCTGCAAATTGACTAAGATGTTTATTTATTTGCATTACACCAGCATGGGTAAGTTGTGATAGTGAAATTGATAAAAGCCTGTATCACAGCCTTGGAGGTGGTTTTCTAATAGATTTTCACATTGTTCTATCGTGGCTTATCTAGCCGACGTAGAGTCCTGAACTTTGGTAGCTGCATAGAACAATCCATGGTGAAAACAGTAACTCAATGAAAAAGTGTACTTCATGTATCTAATTCACATACAACACCGAATGAATGAGAGGAGGTCTCAGACACACAGCTTTAGCTGCTCATAGTTCATTTATCATGTGCACATGTGGGTATCACCAGCGCCCCTATGGGTCATTTTTTTATTGCGACATGGTGTTCTCCATGGCTTGTTCTGTGGCAATACCAACATTCAGCACTGATAAGCCACAGCATGTGTGGATATTCCTCAAGCGACTTCATCCCAAACATATATGAGAATCTGGTTTTGTTCTTCAGCCTCAGTGGAGCCCTCTGGTGGTCTGTCTGTGGGCGAGGAGGCGAGGCTTACCTGCACTGTCTCTGAGGTCTATGAGACCTTTCAGCTGGCGTGGCTGAAGGATTACAGCCGGACCATGCTGATTTCTAAACAGGAGACCCTGACCCCTTCAGGCACTGTCCGGAGCCTGACTCTGGTCATACCCAGTATCCAAACCCACCATCAGAAATGGGCGTGTGCCGTGTTCCAGGGAAACATTCCCAGGGCCTTTTTAACACTCCGCCTGGAAGCCAAAGGTATTGAAGCATGTTTACGAGTTGAATGTGTCTTTATGCTTCAGATCTCCTGTTGAGGTCTGGATTGAGGTGTGCTTGTTCACTGAGCCGTTGGGTGAAGCTCTCGTGACCAGACTGTCCCTCAACTTTGCACTGCATTCCCTTGAAAAAAATTGCAATTCTACTTAACAGTTCTGACTGCATAATCAAAATCTGCGTAGGCCCTTCAGAATGTTCCTTAAAACCCAGAGGAGTCTTTTCAGAAGCAGCTGTTGCTGGGATAGTCAGGTAAGCATGGTCAATAACGATCAAAACAGAAACAGCCGTAGAAAGCCATGCAGAATGGACATATTAAACAGGTATTAAACAACACATCGTTTCCTAATTAAATATCAGGAAAATGTAAATGCCATAACGTATGCCTTCACGTCCTACTGACTTGTGCTTGTTTGTGTTGCAGAGAGACACATTTCTGTTGGCTTTCTTGGATTGATCGTCTGTATAGGTCTTTTCCTTCTGATTTCTGTAACTGCATTGGTGTTTTTAATGCAAAGAAAATGCACACAGGGTAGGTTTCAATAGACATAGTATTGGTGCTTTATTAAACTGTATGGCACACACGATTGCCTTGGGTTACATCTCTTGTATGTATTGTATGACACATTGCATTACTGCCCTAGCAGAAACACTGAACCCAAGTGTACTGCAAACCTTGTATGTGACACAGGCACGCATGTATCCTAATATTTGCATTATGATATGAAAATAATGGTGGCGTTGTATCATCACAACAGTGAAGAGAATGTCCTAGAAATGACCAGAGGGGTGTAAAATCAGCTTTAAGAGGAAAGACTGTTCACAGATTAGGACTGCTTTTTATTTACAGCACAGACTTGTCTGGGAAAAGAGCAAACACACATCAATACCGCCGAGAGGAGCCACAGGAACAAGACAAGTGGTAAATATCTGAAGGATAGTGTGTGGACTTGCGTAGTTATTAATACATGTGAAACCAAATGATGTATGTGTCATGTGACCAAGTATTGAAATAGTCCCATATTCGTTGTACTAAAAAGCCATTACAACACCTGACCAACAGGGGGAGTGATTAGCAACTTCTCTTCTACAGAAACAACACACTCACACCCGTTTAATTTCAAACTAATCAATTGTAGATACATGTATGCATTACCCATGGGGATTCATCTTTTTTGTAATAAATACAATCCATGCAAATATGTAATAAAGTGCCTCATATTCTGAGCTAGCAGCTTTTAAACTGTTTAATTTCAGAAGCCCAAAAACTGTTCATTATCTGTACTCTACGATGTACCCGGCAGCTTTGAATGTAAAAACGTGTTATGTCATGAAACTTGATATTAACGTTATTTAGCTTAGTTATTGTGAATATCAGATTCTGTGGATATATGGAGACGTCTGTCTGTCTGCCTGTGTCTGTGTCTGTCTGTCTGTCTGTCTGTTTGTTCATCCACCTGACTGTATGTCACACTTACAGTTTTGCCTGGATCTGCTGGGTTATAGAAAAGCTCAGTCCAGCTACTTCCTTTGCTGTATAAATAGAGAAGCACACACATGTCAAACTTATGGAAAAACTGCAAATGTCATAATCGAGTCTCGCAGAATAGCTGTTCTTCCGTTTTAAGCTCCATAGTGTGTGTTATCTTCTATTTCTCTCATAGCTGTTGGCCCTACTTCACTCATCTTTAATGAGTCTGCTTTTAATGAGTCTGCTCTGGATTCTTGCTGACTTCTTTAAAGCCCCTTATAGTGTTGCCAGTAATTTCTTATAGACTTAATTAGTCAGGTTGCCAGTAATTTCTTATTACACTTAACTAGTCAGGTTGCCAGTAATTTCTCTGTTTACCAGGAATACCTCCTACAAAGTTCTCTTCAGAAGTCTCAAGGTGTTTGTTCATCATTTTGTAAAGTTAACATAATTCCTTAAAAAAATAGGAGTTAATTAAAGACTGGAGAGAATGCTTTGAAAATATGTCCCATTGTGTGTTAAAAATAAGGTGAATGATATAACACATTTGAGATCTACATAGGGAAATGAATTACAAAACGTACTGGTATCACATTGCATCAAAAGTGAGTATGTTGCAGAAGGGCTTTAACAATAGTCCAGAGTATTGCTATAACAGCACAGTACCTAATCTCTCATTATTTCTCTTAATATTTAGATCTGGACATTTACGACAATGTGGAAAATATCTATGAAAATTGTTGAGAAGACAGAACACATGATTTTGCATTGGACTGTTTTATTTTTTTATTTTTAATTGCTTAATAAATGTTTGTGTTTTTTGCCGATTCTGTGAAGCGTAACATTATAGAATTGTAATAAAATAGAATTGTGACCCAAGGGGTTTGTTCACTTGTGAGGCATGCAAGTACAGGATTGAATTACTGTGTTAACAGTCACCTGGACTCACCATCCACAGTGTACCAATACAGATAGGAACTGACATTACTATAGTTAAATACAGGGAATGGCCTTGACGAAGCAGCCACGTCAGCTACAAAACAAACAACAAAAAACCTTCCTTTGGTGAACAGATGCTACATAGTTTTACTATATGTAGAAAAGACCATTCACTCTCTCTTTCATTTTCATTGAGATTCCAAGTGCTGTTATCCTGCAATGAAACAGTAGGGAAGAGACAGTGCAGAAGCAGCAGCCTATGGCTGAGCGATTCAGGTGAATGTGCTGTAAGAATAACTATGCAGTGCAGTGACCACTGTGCAACAGGTATAGGGACACATATTAATGTGAAGTGGTGCTCTTGTGTACGGAGTGTTTCATATGAGACGTGTATTTCAATCTAGTGTATGTAAGGAAGCACACACTCTTGGGTAAGCGCTGTCACTCACTTTGGTACTTCCATTATTTGTATTTATTTTGATTGTAAAACTGTTTTTTTTTAAGCTATGCATTAAAAATACCAATAATAATACACAACTAAGAATATATCTTTATTTTTAACATTCATACCATTAAGTGAGGTCCCTATTTAGCTACATTTAGTGTTTTCATTTTTTTCACATCTTATTTTTTCACTAAATTTTGCTTTTAGTATTACAGTACAAAAAACAAACCAACACTCAAACAGTTGTTTTTTCTCGTCACTTGCTGTGCTGTAGGTCACTTGTCCTGATTGCAGCAAGATCATTGGAGGGCCTCTGAGCTGCAGCTCACAAAGTGATTTGGTACCAGGAAGCAGCAGCCACTTTTACTACTATAGAGTTGACTTTAAAATACATGCATATTCCAAATCATGATATACAAGCAAAGAGTTCCTGGTAGTAAACTGTATGTAATTACAATCAAAAAGTGGGACTATTTCCTTTCCCCTTGCCTTGTACAAATACATTTCATGTATTTACTGCTTACTGGAAACGAGGGCTATTTTTTCTACTCATGTTAAAAGTTTGTTTTTCTTAAAAAAAAAAAAGCTGTTTTAGTGAAGATTCATTAAGAAACCTTCACTGTACTGTAGAGGCATTTTAAACAGACATTACACAGTAATCAATAGCAACCACAATGATGCGCATCATGTTCCAAAAACGCAGGAAGCTTTTGCCAGCCCGATTTCAACAGCTGTAAAGTTTTTGATGGCGGTCCAATTGTTTTACATTTTGTTTTCATAATCACATGGATTGTTATTAATTCTGAAACACTGTGGCTGTTGAAATATTTCCAAGTACAGAATAACTTCAATTTATGTTAACGTGTGCACAGTTGGTGCCAAAGTTAATTAATCATTAATCTCTGAACATTTTTTTTTTAAATTTAATATCGCCATCCAAATAACAAAAGCCATAAAAGGATTGCAGTTATTAAGGCTACGATTTTGTCACGGAGGACATGGAAATCGTGAAAATCGTGAATTTGAAAAAAAGTGAGTGAAATCTTAGATATGGATGTAAAAACACGTTTGATTAGTCTCTCTTTATTTCCTTTAAAAATTCAGTATGCCATGCACTGAAAATACAAACCTGCGAGTATCTGTAAATTGTTTGGTTGTGAATGCACGCAGTGTTTGCGTCTAGCTGTGTAAGTCAGCGAATGAGATAGCAAGTAAATCGATGACAGCTAAAATGCAACAAATAAACAAAATTGTCAGTGGGGCTGTAAAGACAAGAACAAATGCACTGGAGAACAGAAGTTTACACACTTACAGAGGCTTTCTTTACAACACGCTGTTTGTTTCAGAATCGTGGAAAACTATTAAGATGTAAATCCAGGTTCATACTTCTGTTGAAGATGAATGCTGAAAGCTGTGCAGCTTCACTGTGTGCTGCACGGGACGCATCGTGTCACAGTCCTTTTGACTGCGCAAAGCGGTCACAGCTGTTGTTCATGCTTTAAATACAGACTGCATTTGCGAAATTGGGTACATTTACATTTAAGTAGATGTGCTGAGTTTGTACCTCTATACAAGAGGATTAAAAATATCAAAAGCGAGGTCATTGTTTGGTACATTCAGAGATGCGGGTATGTGACAGTAAGAGATATTTGAGGTATTTTAGAATGACAGATGAGATGGAGGGTTTGACAACCTTTTAAAGATGTAGTCGTACGCATTTCCAAAAAATACGCACATCACAAGATTGCAGATTACGTAATTGCGACTTTTCTCGCAAGGTGTGAGACACTGGACACCGACCAGAAATTATATCTGAGTCTGAAGTATGTAGTAAGTTTTATTCTCTAAAGCAGTTGTGCTATATGCCCCCCCACACACACATTTCTTGATACTTTTAGCGTGATTTAAAAAAAAAAAGGGGCATTGGGAAAAACAGGTCGCAAAACGAAACACCTTTGCGACCGCACATCAGTTGTAAAATGTATTTTCTGAAGTCGTATAAGTCAGTGGCGCAATAGAATTTATAACAGAGCTGTGTGATCTGCCGGAGTTTGATTTAGAATCACAGACAGCCCGCAGTCACGCTATACCTGTACCTGGAAAGGTTACAGTAGCCATTCATTTTCATGCAACGGGTGCCAGCCAAACAAGAGCTGGGGACAGATCAGGCATCTGTCATTCTTCTATGTCAAAGATACTGACTGATGTCACAGATGCACTTTTCCATAGGGCAAGGGTATATACTATTTCCAATTGGGGATGTGGAACAATATAGAACCAAACACAAATATTATCAGTTGTCTGGCTTCCCAAACGTGATCGGTGTAATAGATTGCACACATGTTGCAATATCCCCAGATTCAAGGAACGAAAGCATCATCATTCTATAACTGTAGTTGTTAAATACCCCGGCTCATGCCACGACTCATTTATCGTGGTGAACAGCGTCTTGTTCAGAAAATTCAAACAGGGCTTCTGGCTAATTTTATAATATATTAAATACATAATTAGCATATGACCATTTGAAAACATATGTAACAAACGCATATTAGTGTTTAACATTTTTATTATGATTTTTCACAAACATACATAAACATTTTTCTTTAGGCGTAATTCCTGAAGTGGCTTGATCACAACTACCCCTTCTTCATCCTGTCGCCTGTAACCAGGGGTACTGTGAACGCCTACCGATTTCAAGTTGGAGCGTTGTTCCGGATAAGTATGTACAGGCCAGCTAAAGGAATACTTTTTTGCTGGTATTTAAGAAATACATCTAGCTTTATTGAGCACTGTGACCCTGGCGCTGTATATATATCATTATTAACCTGAAGTTCAGCTGTTGAAAAAAGACCTTAGCATCTTCTGAGGCTGGCTAATGAGTAAACTGTAATCAGGTGCATGTCCTGCAAGGTTCCTATCAGGTGATGTTTATGGCAAGCATAAAGCCAGCACTGTGGTGTTTTGCAGTGATTGCACCTGCTGGTTCACTCTGAGTTAGGAGGAGTCCTGGAGCATGATGTGGAAGAAGATCCTGCTGTTCGGAGTTTCGGGGGCAGCGCTCCTGACTGTGGGCATCCTCGTGGGGCATTTTGGGATATCGCAGGACTCGTCTCCAGCATGGGTCAACGAGGTGTCCCAGGATGTGGATGAAGCCCTGATTGAGCAGTTCATCAAGGAGGTGGACAACAAGAACATTGAGCAGAACCTGAAGTAGGTAACCACTTTACAATTGCACAGGCTGGGCAAGCAAACTGGAAAACCAAGATAGCCTTGTCAAAATGGAAAGAAAATACATATTTTAATATATAGTCTGTATGGTTCATACATTGAAAATATATAGCATTACAATATATATGTTGTACCTACATTTATCATATATGAAATATATTGTTCATATACTGTATATGTTTTCAATATATTGAAAATGTATTTTCTTTCTGTATGGGTAGGGTCACAGTGGGCTACCAGGACTGATTTCACACGATTACTCTTTGCATTGTACAAGATCTTTTGGGAGTCTAATTTCCATCCCTATCATGTACTGTATATTCTTTTGTGTATAAATAATGCAGTAAGAATAAAGGCTTCTTAAGCAACTGATAATCCCTGTTGCTTATAGTCTGCTTCTCTATGGCTAGTAGTTCTCCCATACCTTCATAACAGCTCTGTCACTCAAGCCCTGGGCCCTGCTTAAACAGGAACTGCTAATAGTGTGGAGGTTTCGTGATGTGGGTTATAATAACGTTCGCTGGGGGCTAAAATGATGACTAACAATCCCAAGGGACCTGGTCAGCCAGGTTCACACCCAGGCCTCCGAAGGTGAAAGTGCTGAACGAGCCCCTCTTTAACACTTTGTGCCCCCCCAGGACTCTGGCGTCGGATCCCCACATGGCCACCACTCCCGGGGATGAGAAGCTGGTGAAGTTCATGCTGGATCGATGGAAGGACCCCAACACTGGGCTGGATGAGACGTGGAGACAGACCTACAAGGTGTTCCTGTCCTTCCCTGATATGAACAAACCAAACTGCTTCACAGTAGGTAAGAGATCATAAGACCCTCATCTCAGCTGTTTCCACTGCGCAGTGTTGCATGATCCTACATCGTCTTCTCTCAAGGAAAGTGTATTGAAAGTATTGAATGAAACTCAAGAAATGTTTCAACTGAAAGTCTTTTAAGTTCAAATGTTTTTTCAAGATCTGTTTCCATGAACAGAGAAAAGTTTGTTGGAATAACCCTTGTTGGTATTTTGTGAAGGTTTTTTTAAAATAAAATACATTCTTTAAATAAGTTAATTTAGTGAATAGTGCGCACAGTTACATCAATGTCGTATACAGTCCGATACTTTTATTTTTGTTTTTGAAGTTTCACCAACCGACACAATCCAGTACACCAGCAGGCTCAAGGAGAAGGCCTACACAGAAGATCAAAATGACCCAGAGGTGGTGCAGCCCTATGCTGCGTACGCACCAGCGGGGCACCCAAAGGTGAGTGTGTGCAGCACTGATCTCACAGCACCTCACTGACACCACCAACCACTCTCATTGCAGACCATTGTCGTGTGCACCCTTTTCTTGGAAATGTATTATTTGCATGATTTAGACTGTTTTGCTATATATATATATATATATATATATATATATATATATATATATATATATATATATATATATATATATATATATATATATATATGTTGTCTTTGTTAAACAACTTAGCAGAGAAACAAAGGTCAGACAGTTGTACATAGAATGTTTTTTTATTACTTCAGTATTACATCACAATCACAAAAAGAGAAAAACAAGAGTTGTTGTTTATGCCAAGTTTCACAATGTATTCCTCAATCCAGGAGCAGCAGGTTGAGTAAGTACAATACCAACCTGGTTTACTGAGATCAAGTTCCTTTATTACAACAAAGAATAAAAGGTACTGCTGCCCCCCCCTATCAGTAAGGACTCCGCTAGATAAGGGTATTATTCAGGTTATCATGATCCGAAAATGATATTGACAAAGGATAAGATGAGAAGCAGTGGTAAAGATTAACTTCCTTATGCTGTAAATGATTATTTCAAGTCAAATTTTAAAGTAATAATGTAAGGTTGTGTCTGTCCGCCCCGCGCATTGAGTGCAGCTCTGAGGGAACAGCAGATATTGAGTGCCATTCTCACCCTGGCATCCTGTTCCAGCAGATCTGTAGAACAGACAGGAAACTGTAGGAATGACTTTTAAAAGCTGTTATGTGTCTCTTACTGTTCCAGAGATCTCATCCAGTGCAGTTTCATCTCTTACTGTCCCAGAGATCTCATCCTGTGCAGTTTAATCTCTTCTAATGAGAGACATGCATACACACAACGTATTAACTTATTAGAAATCACTATAAAGAAGACTGTACTCATGAACTACTATTAAACAGAATCTTAAAAACAACAGAAGCATGTTGCTGTTGTTTTTAAGACTGGCCCCATACAGTGTGCTCTGTGCACACAATGACATGACATACCTACACTGGATATCCTTAACAGTACTTTTCTATACGTGATTGATTTATATATATATTTTTTAGGGAAAGCTTGTTTATGCAAACCAGGGGAAAGTCAGTGATTACGAATTCCTGAACAAGACCATTGATCTGACCGGCACCATTGCGATCGTGAGGTACGGCGGGGCTGGCCGGGCCGATAAGGTAAGCTGCAGCCCCGAGCTCGCTGCTGTTACACACTGCTTCCATATGCAGACTACATACTCTACACACGTTCCTGCGAGGGCTGGGCTGGAAACACCTGTGATACTGTGAAGAACTGTGCAGCGCAAACTCTTACCCGAGGTGAATGATTCAGTCGAGGAAGAATTCTATTTATTCATTCTATTTAGTAAGCAAAATACAATATTTTCTGAAACCTTGAAAACATCCAGCAAGAGGGAAATTATTTTAGCGCTGTTAATAATCAAGCGTGACCCTTTGTTTTTTTTAAAGGAGAAAAAAGCTGCTTTATTATTATTATTATTATTATTATTATTATTATTATTATTATTATTATTATTATTATTATTTTTATTTTTTTATTTTTATTTTTTTACAAAACTAGAACCAAACAACCAACTTAAGCACGACTATTCCTGGTCTTTGAATCACTCTATGGATTTACCTCTCAGTTTTGTGTCATTTACATGGAATTTTCTTCTTTTAAAAAAAATAGGAGTTAAAAATATGGCCGAACAGACCTTGACGGTTCCCCAATCACCAACTGCTAACCATGTCCCTCTGCTGGTCAAACTGGTGCACTGCGCGTACTGTTTTCAGTTACTGTTTACATAGTAGTAAGTGTACAGTGTAGGAAAATGTATTATTAAATACTGTATAAATACAGTCTAATGCACAGAAAATGTAGCAGTAAAACTATTTAAAAAAATGTTCATCAAAGTGAAGTTTGCAGCCATATAGCCTCAGAGTCAGTGTCTCAGTTTCATAGGCTGTTCAGTGGCAGGACGTGGAAAGGGGTCAAGATGCTGTGTGACGGGATGGTCAGGCAGGCCATTCCAGCCACAGTCTAACATGGCTGGCTAGCTTGCTATTTGGGGAGGTGCTAAACAAACTATAGGGATTTAAGCCCCCAGACATACTACAAATCTGCACAATACTTCTAGATATTTCCCATTTGCATGTGCCGGGGGACCCCTCACTGAGTCACGCGCTGGTAAATGAACAAGCTGGATTAGAATACCCTCCAGGCTCTACAGTGTCATCTCAACATGTGTGTTATGTGTCTGAAGGCGATAAACGGAGCCAGGTTCGGAGTGGCTGGGGTGCTCGTTTACACAGACCCCGCGGATATTAACGATGGAAAGATGTCGGACGCTAATGAGACCTACCCCCACTCCTGGTACCTGCCCCCATCGGGGGCGGAGAGGGGCTCTTTCAATGGCTACTTCGGAGACCTGCTTACCCCGTACTACGCCGCTAAAGGTAAGCGTGGTTCTTAACAGGGAGCACAAAGGATCATGAAGAAATGTAATGGCTATGGAGATATGCTGCAGGATATTGCATTGCTGCTCAGACTAAAATAGATGGGGCATCATTTCATCCCTCTGACTCGACTCTCTTGCTTTCCAGAACACACATACAGGATGCCAGTGAGTGACATCACAGGAATACCACCTATCGCCACTCAGCCAATCGGATTTGAAGATGCTTATGCTCTGATCTGGTTAGTAAGCCTCTGCTGTGCGGATGACGGACAGGTTCCTCAATGTTCTGATGGCAGGGTATCCTAACCAGTTTGGGGCCGGATGAGAGACTTCCAAGTGACTCCATCTGCACTATGGAGCGCTAACCTAAAGACAAGTGATCGATAGCAAGACAAGATGAGTGGCATGACTGTTTAGAAGTGGTTTGTCATCGAGGGTATATGGTAACTGGAAGACATTGCTCAGTATAACCCTCTTGCTGTTTGATTTAGTAAACTGGATGGTGATGAGGCCCCAGCAGTGTGGCAAGGATCCTTTAACTGCACATACAAACTCGGTCCTGGATTCAGCAACACCAGTGCGTTTGCAAACAGGTACCCTTTCCTGTCTCATCCACGTTTCTCCCCCTCCAGCGTTTCAAACAGTACGCACAGTAGTGTCTAATTCTAATGACATCACGGACTCTACAGCATTCCCAAAATGTGCAGTATTCACAAAAAAACTATTTCAGGAATGTTTTGTTAGAGTTTTTTAAAGCCAAATTGACTCTGTTCTTGTTAATATACCTTTATGTATTGAGTCTGTTTGTGTTAATATACCTTTATGCCTTCTATATAATGTGCATTGATTCCTGAATAACTGTGATAGGGGGTGTTGTTATTGCTCTTCTGCAGTGATGTTCAAGTGAATGTTTACAACAAAGGAGAGATGAAAGACTCGGCCAATGTGATGGGGGTGATTCGGGGGAGCGTGGAGCCAGGTCAGGGTTCCTTTTAACATACTGCACACGCATACCACACACACACACACAACATGCATGCAAGCACTCATTAATGTGAGGTACTGCATGTCTGCCAAAATAATAATCTGTGATAACGATTAAAACAAAAGCTATACACAGCAGACCCCTCACCAAGCCACACACAAAAAACCAAACATTCAAACAGACTCGGTATCCTCAGCCCCGCAGGCTGCTTGTGGTGTGATTGTTATTTCAGCTACTGCGCTGAGCACGGCTGCAATGTGTCGTTAAGCTGGGACGCAGGTGCAATTGAAACGATTCTGGTCAAATGAATGAAGTGCTTTTTTAAACCTGGCTCTTCTTCCTCAGACCGGTACGTTATCTACGGCAATCACAGAGACAGCTGGGTGCACGGAGCCATCGACCCGAGCAGCGGCACCGCGGTCATGCTGGAGATCACTCGGGTCCTGGGGAAAATGGTGAAAGAAGGTACAGTAATCTCTCAAGCGGAGGCTAACCAGAGCGCTGAAAAATGTGCCCCTTTTTCATTTTGTGACACATTTGAAAAATCTATATTTTTAAATACATGCCCCACATTTTCATGTGAAAAAGACATGCCCCATATTTTCATGTGAAAAAGCCTGGGGCTGAAACAAAAGCAGGGCCCTTTATTGATGTGCATTGGCCCTGAGGCTGTGCAGGGAGCTGACAGAGCCCTAACCTTTCAACCCGGCTGTGTCTCTACCAGGGAAGTGGAGGCCACGCAGATCCATCATTTTTGGGAGCTGGGGTGCAGAAGAGTTTGGCTTGATCGGCTCAACAGAATATGCTGAGGTAACAATTCATTAACTGCCCTTTTGTTTTTCATTTGAGCAATAAACAAAATTCCAGCGGTTTGGTTGGCAAACAAACATTTGTTTGACTGTGTTTAGCCATTTTATATTGTGTTTAATACAACTCTCCTGGGGATCCAGTTCTGCTGATGCAGTGATTCTCAGCTCTTCTTGTACAGTACCTTCAGCTTTAAATGCTCCTAGTCTGATTATTCTGTACCATTGCAGGAATACTACAGCAAGCTGAGGGATAGGACCATCGCCTATATCAATGTGGATATCTCTGTTTTTGGTAAGAAACTTGATTTGAATGCAATGCTGCAAATGTTATATTTATATTTCTGTCATTTGGACACTAAACTAGTCGACTAGTGATGACATTTCCTGTTCTGTTCTGAGTTGGACCTATGTGCCAGTTTTACCTCATAACCTGGAGCTGGAGTATTTGAAAGCTGTGTATGTCATGTTTTTAGTGGTCCTGGAGCTGGTCTTTCTTGTGTCCCAGTTCATATTAATCTCTTTGCTTCCCTCCTGCAGCAAACGCCACTCTGAGGGCCCAAGGATCCCCAGCAGCCCAGAGTGTCATCTTCACAGCAGCCAAGCAGGTAGCAGCAGCAGGGAGGAGCAGACATGCTGGACAGTTACATGGCAGGCTGAGGTCTTCAACTCTGTCAGGGACAGATACAAACATCACCCATGACTGTTCAGCTGCTCTTATGTGTTCAGGTGCAAAGGGGGAAGCTAACTAAACAATTCCTATATTGTCTTACTCCAGGTGAAGACTCCCGGATCCCAGACCACCTCCGTTTACGACAACTGGATCCGGTATTCCAATCGGAGCAGCCCCAGCTATGGGATCATTCCCAGGTGAGCAATCAAGCGGTATTGTCTTCGGGGCCAAAGCATGCCACTGGCTGGAAAGCTTGTCAGTCGTCAGGGTAAGGAAGCTGGTTGGTTAATGGCAGTCGAGAAAGCGTAGGAGGGGTAGGGACAATTTCACTCTCCAGGTGAAATGTCCTAAGTGCAAGTTTTATGTGCAGGGTGTCATTTTGAGCGTAAATACCTCTGATAGAACGAGTGTTTCAATGTGTTGAATTGGTTTATTGGCTGCAGTATAACACCTTTAAGACTCTTCTGTATGGCTGCAATAAATCCGAAGAATGAAATACTTTTTACCTTTGTACGGTGAGGTGCGTTTTTAAGCAGGTGCACCAGACAGGTCTTAAAGAGACAGACTGACAGATTGCAGCATTAATGAGCTGTTGTGCCTGAGCTTCACTGACGCAGTTTTGTGTTGCTTCTCCATTCTTCAGTCTTGGATATTTAACTGGGGCTGGCAGTGACTACGCTGCCTTCATGCACTACCTGGGAATCACCTCCATGGACATTGCCTACACCTACGACAGGGTAATGCACTCACCTTCACTGCTGGGCTGGGCTGCCGTGCATTTAACATGCATGCTTAATAGGATGGGAGTTAAAGAGAAGCTTTTTTAAAACATGGAAAGATGTATTAAAAAAATGGAAGTATATTAAAAATGTAATAATATGATAAAATAGGATTTTACCCCAAGTTTCCTGTATCTATGTGCATAATAAAATACATTATATTTATGTCTAAATATATCCAGAGTTTTATATTTATACTCAGAACCCTGTGATCCTCAATGGGTGAATGAGCAGTTCTCAGTGTTGTTTAATATTAATATATAGGATTTCTTTCCCCTTGTAGAGTAAAACCAAAGCCCGAATCTATCCTGCCTATCACACTGCCTATGACACCTTCGACTACACTTCCAAGTACATAGACCCAGGTATGCAAAATACTTCATATTTAAATTACTACAACTCCTTATTTTAAATCAACTGTGCTACATTCATGTTTATAATCTGGAGTATTATTGTAAATTAAAATGTTTTGAATGACTTTTTTAATTTTAGTTGTGAATAACATTTAGTTTTATCCAGAACCCCCTCTGAATTCAAACTAGCAATAAGAGCAACTGGTGTTGATCTGATCAATACACCCCCCTGGGATTAGCCACCCCAGGAGTATTAGAGCATTTTACAGCACTGTGAAATCTCCTGGATTGTGTCAACCGCCTACTTTTAGGGGTAATTCCAGGATATGAACTGATAGGTGGTTGATGCAGCCCAGGTGGATTCTGTGGTGCTGTAAAATGCTCTAAAAAATCTCATTTCGGTAGGGTATGGCTTGATCAAAACCACCCCTAAATCACTCTGAAACCTCTTCTGCAGTGTCTGAATGAGGCTGTGGCTTTACCTCAAGGGTTATTCCGATCCACTGTGTTTGATTGCGCTCCCCAGGGTTTACGAGTCACCAGACTGTGGCGCGCACCGCTGGCAATGTGCTGCTGCGACTGGCAGACAGCCTTGTTATCCCATTCAACCCCAGCGACTACGCAGAGACGGTGGAGCAGTACTACAGCACTGCTGCAGAGAGCTTCACAGACAAGATGAGCACCATGGGCATCTCGCTGGGTAAGGGAGGCTGGTGGCTTACTGGCACAGTGTTGAACCACTCTTCAGTGAAGACAGGTCTAATGCTAATGTTACCAAAAGAGAAAACTCGACCGAGAGACCCTAAAAGACTATCAGTTATATTGCTTGGTTGCTTGGTTCTAGTCTGGCTGAAATTAATAGAAGTTGAAGACTGTTGTGTATGATATTTGTCAAGCCTGTTCCTTCATTGGAGCCATATCTCTGCTTTCCATGTCACTTCTTAGATACATATTGTTCTATAAGCAGCGGTCCTCTACTGCTTTCATTAGCTATAGCTCTTTCATTTCCAGGCTGCTTAATGATATTACCTTCTTTTCTTCAGAGCCATTAAACACAGCTGTAAAAAGGTTCCGTGAAGCCACCTCCTTTCTGAACCAACAAATCCACAACTCGGACATGGCCAAAGAAACGTGAGGGCTTTTCAAAACGTATTTTTAGATGATTATTGTATTTACTTCTGTTAAGCATGCATGCAGGAAATCCTGGATTCGGATTGGACATGTAAAATATTCCTGAAGTCTCCAATTCAGTAAGCAACTCTTAGAAAAAGTGAAATTCATGTGATAAATGGAGCAAGAATAGCTTTTAAATCAGTGATAATGTGTTCATAAAATATTTTGCCTGTTTATAACATGGACATTTCCACAGCTGACAGAGTTCATCTGATTGGCTTTCAAGACTTTTCCTTTAAAATATTGTTATCAAATTATCGTTCCATTTTAATATCATAAGATTCTAGTGCCATAGAAGACATCACCTTTAAACAGAGCAACAGTGACACCTGCTGGCCATACATTGGATAGATGCTGTCGTTTTTTTAATGGACAGAAAGACAAGGTTCAGCTTGGTTACACAAGAATAACAAAGACAATGTTTGTATGAAGCACTGGCAGCCCATATTAAAAATGTTGAAAGAAAAAAACTTTCATGTGCTCAAATAATTACTTCTTTTGGTCAGTGAATTCAAGCACAGTCTCAAAAATCATCGTGTGGTTTCCCGATTAGACCTAGTTTGGACTCCCTAAACTAATGCTAATGTTACTTGTGATTTAGTGCTAATCGGGGTCTGTGAAACTGGCCTTTTGTGGATTTTCTTCAGTATTGCTAAATAACCAGCATTTTTCGACAGCTGGAAGCCAGAGCTGATGTCGTTGGTTTCTAAATCTGTTTTCTCTTTGCCCTCCCAGTCCTCTGAAGATTCGCAGGATTAATGACCAGCTGATGTTCCTGGACAGGGCTTTCCTTGACCCCATGGCCTTCCCAGACAAATACCACTATCGGTAACTTGCCACATCCTTTACTCAATTCTGTCCCTTGAGATCCAGTCCAGTCCAGGTTCTAAAATAGTTCATTGAACCTGCAAAGAGGCAGTTAACTGAATTAAGATCTGCTTGGAATAAAGACAAGGACTGGTGTGGCTCTAGAGGGCCAGAAGTGAGCACCACTGCTTTACGCTGCTTCCAGATAAGACTTCGGAGTATATGTTTGGGCATGCCATGCTAATGCTCTCCCACGAGCTGCTAGGAACCGGGTGAGCATTGTAGGGCCAAATGGTCTCCTTCTCTGGTTTGTAAATACTCTTCTGTGCAATGGCAAGCTACAATGGGGGTGGCACCAAAGTGGTAATATGTGAGTTAAGACTTTCTAACCTATTGGAGTTGGATATAAAAATTAAACATTTTTGAGACTGTTCCTTGTAACACAATAATCTTTTTGCAGGATTCAAAAACACCTATCAACTGATCACCTGCTATTACAGTCTGCAGCATCAACTACAGTACCTTGCCTATTAAGACTAAAAGCAGATTTAAAAACAGGGAGATGCAGCTTTTATAAGTTACCAGCACACAAAACAACAGGGATGATGCAATAATCGGTCATGTGAGCAACAGCACTAGCGCTCGTTCTACAGTACATATATTCGTGTGTGTGTGTGTTTGTTCACTCTCTCGTTTCCATGGTTCTTTGCAGACATGTGATCTGGACTTCCAGGTCTTCGGGTGTGGCCACTTTCCCTGGCCTGGCCGATGCCTTTGCAAAGGCAGACAACAGCGGGTTAAAAAGCGACTGGGAGCAGGTTGAGAAGCACCTGACAATAGTCATCCAGGCCTTAGAGGGCGCTGCGTCCACATTGGAGGCTGTGATATAGAGGCATTTGGTCAGTCACCTTGATGAGAGAAAATGCCAACTGAGAACAGACCACATTTAAAATCTGTTTCCTTTAAATATTTCAATAAAGCACTTGTTTGTATTTGACAAAAAAATGGTGTAGCCAGCAGTTTTATTTTTGTGACACCGTAGCTTTTGTTCTTGGTGGCGCAGATAACAAAACTTGTACAGCTGATCGAAATAAGATAGGCAGAGTGTAACGGACAGCGTTGTGTGAAGCACCGTCATTACGAATTCTAACCCTGTCGCTGAGATGAGGTTCAAATATCTAGACCTGCTCGTGCAAACCGGTCTGGCTCTTTTGTACAGTGCTTAAGAGACTCACTTGCAGTAGTAGCCCTAAAGCAGTATTAACTAATGATGTAAGCAGCAATGTTTAAACTTAATGCAGTCGCACTTACAACGCTGGATCAGTGGTTCCAACTCACTTCTAAGATGAGGGAGCAGCTTGGTGTTTAGAATGGGGTTAAAATGGCTACTAATTTGACGAATAGCTGAGGTAAGAAATAATCAAATAGTTGGCACTTTAAATAAATGTATCTGATGTCTGGTGCACATTTTTTCTATTTGCATTGTAAAGCAGTTTAGTTTTAGTGGTAATGTATTAATTCTAGAATGGGATCTCAGAACAGATATATAAAATAGCAAACCAGATGTAACATACCAGATTTGTACAGACCATTGCATATCAGATGCACAACACAACCGGGGATGGCAATTGTTAATTTGTCATTGGAAGATGCATCTCTTTATTCCCAATCTTTCTCATAGTTTCTCAACCTAGTTAATTATGGGTTTAGCTTTCATATATTTCTACCCATCTACCTAAAAAATATTTTCTATTTAGTATTTTCCTCTTAGCGGTCTATGATAATTAATTAAAAAAAGGATTTGTTTGCTTTTGTGATAACAGAATGGTAGCGTCACTGCGCTGAAGCGTACATATTCTTAGAAAATAAAACACACGTGGAAACATTCTTCCATTTCATTCATAAGCCTTTATTTCAATTGAAATAATCAATTACAAACGGCTAACAGCACTGAATCGAATCAGACCGTATATAAAAATCAGTGAGAATTAGAATTGTTGGTTGTCACGTGATATCCTTCACCAAATCAACATTCAAGTTTATTCATTTTCTTCAGAGTCAAGGACTACAGCAAGTGAATGACAATGCAAGCTGTCTTAGCAATCACTGATCAAACTCAGTTTATGTTCAGGCCAATACACTTCCTGACTCAGCAGAATCCAATAAAAAAAGAGACATCATCTGTACTACGCCAGCACGTCCCCCCCCCCAAATAAAGAAATAAATAAAACAGTAAAAGAATGAGACAGATAAAAACCTGCTGCCATGCCCTGCTCAAAGAGCTTCCATCGGCTCCTTTGCTGAGAGCAGTTGTGTGTTTGTTTCCAGCTGAATCAGCAAATCACATGTTTTTTTTGTATTACCCCCCCCAAGGCGTTATGGAAGTCACTGCTTTACTTCCAACCATGGAGCTGTGAAAACTGCTAAAGGAAAGCAAGTTCAAAACACACTCATCATGCACATATTCCAAGATTGTCTTTTCCCAAGTGGCAAGATGTCCCAGCGTGTTTGAGTTCCCAGAGCTCCTCAGAACAGTAGCAGGCTGCCCCTCTCTGGTTCCTGGTCCAGGCCCTTGGGCCACGGCTACCTGGAGTGATCTGGGATGAGCCGTTTAAACCAGTCACTCACTGCAGAGTCCACACGCATCACAAGCGCCAGCCCCAACAACACACACACGCTGGTCACAGCAAAGCCAGAGGCTTCGAAAATCAACCTTGACGAAGACGAAACAATAACAGTAAAAGTATTAGAGAAGCGTGGATAATCCCGACCATTCTGTAACTACAAATCCCACACACCTCCATATACCCCGATTCTGATATTCTAAATATCCTGCGAAGAAGAATGCCCTTACCAAGTTCCATTACAAGTGGTTAAATGATTCTCTATATACGACATAAGCACTAATGTCCGCCACCACTACATCCCAGTCATCAATAATATGCATTCCACTCCAGGCTACAGTAGATCAATCAATGTGGCTTATTAATAAGATATGAGAAAAAGCCAAGCCACAACTCCCTGGATATGAGGATATTTACCAATATATTCCCTTCCTTCCCATGCCCCATGTACCTGGGTAGAAGCCCACACCCACTTCCAGATACTCACTTTGGTGCAAAGATCTTCCAAACCATCAGATGTCTCCTCAGAATCGCTGCTGCACACACAGAGGCCAAGAGCTGAAAAAGAAGAAAACCAAAGTTCAAATTTAGATCTATTTCATAATTGATGTTAACTTAGGTATGGTAGTCCAAGATCAGTCCTGAATCAGGGTCTGTGAAACCAGCCACTTCAATTGTAGGATTTTTTTTACAACAATCAAAAAAGCCATGATGAGAAGCCCTCCATTAGAGTGCTATTGTTTTGTTTTTTTTACACACAACACAATGATTATGTGCGCGACATACATGTGTATATGGAAGAGACACAATACAAACCCTTACTGTGCCTCTGCTACTGTAAATACACAACTACAGACCCTCGATTTCACATGCATGTCTCTGACAAAGGTTAACACTTGAAAACAACTCTGTTAACTAGTAACAATCCTATTAAACAACAAGAGTTCTCGTAACAGGACTCCTAATCTGAAGTGTACATTAACTTTCACAATTCTTTGGCTTCTTATTTTCTCTCCATTTATTTCTGTACTCTTTTTTACCACCAAAACTTCATGCATCTTTACTTTTACCTTTCTTTGTGTAAACTTTCTTTGTTCTGTTTTCTCTTCATTCATTTCCAAACTCTTTTTTTCTTGGCTTGCTAATCCATAAACTCAAAATGAACCATTCCCACCAGTGCAGACTAGGGTTGCCAACTTTACATTTTTCCAAAAATGGACAAAACCAGCAATGCGAGTGAAGTGATTGGGGGGGCTGTGTGTGATTTAAAAAAAAAAAAAAATGCTCAGTAATCGGATCCCGCTGAGCAGTGAATGGCAAAATAACGCAGAATACATTTCAGTGTAGTTCTCAAACTTACCGGACCGATAATAAAAAAAACACAAAGCACGTTTGCACAGTGGACTGGCTCAGCGAGAACGGAAATACCCAAACGGCAATGAACAGTGAGTAAGCTAGATGCTCAAGAACCAGACTTTTGCTGTCCGGTCAGTGGTTCTGACCGTACACGGTACAAATTCCCTTAAAACTGGATGTCCGGTCCAAAACCGTACAGTTGACAACCCTAGTGCAGACCCATGGCCCCGACTCCCTGTCCAGGTACGCACCTGAGCTCCGTGTATAAAGAGGTATCGAGCCCCGAGCTGCAGCAGAGCAGTGGAGAACCTGTCTGGGTTCTCTCTCAGCCTCATCTCCATCACAGCCTCCTCTCCGTCCTCCCCCTCTCCCGCTCTCCTCCCTCGCTTCCCTGCCTTCGTCGATTCACACACCAGAGGCCACAACAGCAGCAGGGGGCAGCTCACTGCGGAGGGAGGGGTCAGGCAGATGCACAACATTTATATTCAGTACAATAGGGAATTAAAAAAGTATGTTTACAAATGCTTGTGGCTACCTCTGAATCATTCATGGCTGCGTCAGGTGTAAAGACAGTCTTAGAGTGCAGGTTGATATTAACTTATAGAATCCGTTGTGGTTTCAATATTCAGAATGTCTTATTGACAATCTGAGGGAGAGTCTACACGCTTGGCAGAGTTAGTGCAGTTGGTAGTAATATTTTCTAATGGGGACATGGCTTATAATATAGAATTAGATATTGATACTGAAGCGATACAGCCATCTGAAAGTTACTATCAGATGGAAATGACTTCACCTTAAACTTAGCTATACTGTTTTAACTATTCTTATGTAAACACATACTATAAAACAATATATTACAGGCCAGTAAGCTTGCTGGTGACAACCTTGTGTAACCACCTCAAAGCACTGATGCATTTTTCTTTCACAATCAAAGCTGTTAAGAAGTGAATGCCCTTGCTCAATGTGTGTATATACTGTGTAAAACCTCTTGAAGGGTGTCAGAGCGTACCTGCGAAGAGGATCTGTGAGGAGAATGTGTTGAGCGTGACCAAAAGCGCAGGGGCCAGGTGCCCAGCGTGGACCTCACTTAACCCCACAAAGGCAGAGTTCCACTGGATCGAGGGGAAGGTGGGCAGGTGACCCGTAGAGTAGAAGAACTGGGTGGCTGCCAAGCCCCACATCAGCACCGCAAACCAGGACACAGAGAAACATCCTGCAGAGACACAGCAGAGGAGAACACAAGGAGATGAAACACCACAGTGCCCAGCGACATCAGCACTGCAGACCAGGACACAGAGAAACATCCTGCAGAGACACAGCAGAGGAGAACACAAGGAGATGAAACACCACAGTGCCCAGCGACATCAGCACCACAGACCAGAACACAGAGAAACATCCTGCAGAGGAGAAAACAAGGAGATGAAACACCACAGTGCCCAGCGATATTAGCACTGCAGACCAGGACACAGAGAAACATCCTGCAGAGGAGAAAACAAGGAGATGAAACACCACAGTGCCCAGCGATATTAGCACTGCAGACCAGGACACAGAAACATCCTGCCGAGACACAGCAGAGGAGAACACAAGGAGATGAAACACCACAGTGCCCAGCGACATCAGCACTGCAGACCAGGACACAGAGAAACATCCTGCAGAGACACAGCAGAGGAGAACACAAGGAGATGAAACACCACAGTGCCCAGCGACATCAGCACCGCAGACCAGGACACAGAGAAACATCCTGCAGAGACACAGCAGAGGAGAACACAAGGAGATGAAACACCACAGTGCCCAGCGACATCAGCACTGCAAACCAGGACACAGAGAAACATCCTGCAGAGACACAGCAGAGGAAAACACAAGGAGATGAAGCACCACAGTGCCCAGCGACATCAGCACTGCAGACCAGGACACAGAGAAACATCCTGCAGAGACACAGCAGAGCAAAACACAAGGAGATGAAACACCACAGTGCCCGGCGACATCAGTACCACAGACCAGAACACAGAGAAACATCCTGCAGAGACACAGCAGAGGAGAACACAAGGAGATGAAACACCACAGTGCCCAGCGACATCAGCACCGCAGACCAGAACACAGAGAAACATCCTGCAGAGACACACAAGGAGATGAAGCACCACAGTGCCCAGCGACATCAGCACCACAGACCAGAACACAGAGAAACATCCTGCAGAGACACACAAGGAGATGAAGCACCACAGTGCCCAGCCACATCAGCACCGCAGACCAGGACACAGAGAAACATCCTGCAGAGGAGAAAACAAGGAGATGAAACACCACAGTGCCCAGCGACATCAGCACTGCAGACCAGGACACAGAGAAACATCCTGCAGAGACACAGCAGAGGAGAACACAAGGAGATGAAACACCACAGTGCCCAGCGACATCAGCACTGCAGACCAGGACACAGAGAAACATCCTGCAGAGTCACAGCAGAGGAGAACACAAGGAGATGAAACACCACAGTGCCCAGCGACATCAGCACCGCAGACCAGGACACAGAGAAACATCCTGCAGAGTCACAGCAGAGGAAAACACAAGGAGATGAAACACCACAGTGCCCAGCGACATCAGCACCGCAGACCAGGACACAGAGAAACATCCTGCAGAGGAGAACACAAGGAGATGAAACACCACAGTGCCCAGCGACATCAGCACCGCAGACCAGGACACAGAGAAACATCCTGCAGAGGAAACACAAGGAGATGAAACACCACAGTGCCCAGCGACATCAGCACCGCAGACCAGGACACAGAGAAACATCCTGCAGAGACACAGCAGAGGAAAACACAAGGAGATGAAACACCACAGTGCCCAGCGACATCAGCACCGCAGACCAGGACACAGAGAAACATCCTGCAGAGACACACAAGGAGATGAAGCACCACAGTGCCCAGCGACATCAGCACCGCAGACCAGAACACAGAGAAACATCCTGCAGAGGAGAACACAAGGAGATGAAACACCACAGTGCCCAGCGACATCAGCACTGCAGACCAGGGCACAAAGAAACATCCTGCAGAGACACACAAGGAGATGAAGCACCACAGTGCCCAGCGACATCAGCACCACAGACCAGGACACAGAGAAACATCCTGCCGAGACACAGCAGAGGAAAACACAAGGAGATGAAACACCACACTGCCCAGCGACATCAGCACCCAGCAAACAAACAAACAAACAAAGTCTGCAAGAAGATCTCATCATTTCTAAAGCACTTTATAATATCCAGTGCTAAAAAGAAGCTTAGAAAAAAAAATAATAATAATAATGTCACAGACAAAACAAACTGATCACTGAAGACTTTTCCAGTGTCTTCATTTTTTGGTGTATCATTTTGACAAGTGCCCAAAATTCCTTAGGGTTGCCACAGGTAACCCTATTTTTCTTAGCTCAATGATAGATTCACTGTACAGTGCTTTGAGCAAATCAGGAAAAAACGTGGGCTGTTTTGTGATTTTGATGCATGAGCCTGATTAGCTACATATTTAAATAAATTCCACTTTTTAGCTACTTATTACCGAGCTGTGTGCTGTAAACACTGTGCAGTTAATTAAACTATTTCTATCTCAAGACTTGAAATAACTGTACAATTGGATTTAGCACTGACAAACAATGAAAGAGGGTCACATTTTTATTGTGGTAAAGAGATCCTGCTATTAATTTAATATCTCAGTATTGGGAACACTGCAGTAGCGGCTGCACTCCCCCCTCTCACCTGCACGGCTCCCCGGAGTGGAGAGGGAGGTGGCTGCAGAGTGCATGTGCAGGATGGCGCAGGCTTGCAGGAGCAGCAGCATGAAGGACAGCATCAGTCCCTCAGGGTGCAGCATGGCCAGAACCAGCCCGAGCAGAGCCAACACCAGGAGCAGGGGGGCCGAATACACCGTGCCCAGGCCGTAAGCCTCCACCGTGGGCTGGCCATCGTCCTCCCTCCCAGCGCCCTCTCTCTCCCCAGCCCTCAGCGACTTCCTCATGCGCTGGTAGATGTGCGGGATGAGGTGCTGGAGCTCTGCCTGTAGACTCACCCCGGTGCTCGCCCGGTAAGTTGGGGGCAGCAGGCTGGTCGCCGGCTCCTTCCTGGTTTTCAGAAACACCATAAGGGGATCCCAGCAGACGACCGCCACCCCCAGTCCAAAGAGGACATACACAGCCCTCGGGAAGACCAGCAAGGCCAGCTTGACCACCTCCTGCAGGTTCCCGAAGCCCTCGTATGGCGCAGAGCTCATGGCCCAGTAGAGACAGACAAACATGGCCACTAAGGGTAGGCCGAAGCGGGCCACAAGGACGGCTGGGCTCTTGCTGTTCATGTTGCCGTAGTGGCGCATCCACCTGCGGACCAGGCAGACCCAGGCGATGATGGAGGAGACAGAGAGCAGGTAGCGAAAGTTCCGCAGTTGGATGTCACGCAAGCCCGAGAGGGGAGTCAGGAAAGCGGACGGCTCGCAGCCTCCTTGCTCGTCTCGGCAGCCATGGAAAGAGTGGGAGGCATAGAGGGAAGCCACCAGGAAGCCCGTGCAGCCCAGGAGGGTCAGGCTCTCTTTCTTGTAGGAGGAGGAAGCTGCCGGGATAGAGGGCTGTGGCGGCAGGCATGTGGGAGTCGACTTCTGGGCTTCGAACAGCAGCAGCAGCCGACCGGCCCAGTTCAGCTGGACAGGGATGTAAATGGCCAGGGTGCTGAGCAAGAAAGTGGCCACCCGACCCTCTGCCACCACGTAGCTGTCCGAAAAGAGGGAGGCACATCTGAGGAAGAAGATCACCAGCGGGACGGAGGGCCACGTCAGAGCTGGTCTGTGTTGGGCAGCGTCAGCGGCGGCGTTGAGCAAATCCGAGGGATCGTGCGCAAAGACCCTGGTGGCTTTCCTTCTGCAGAAATTCCAAAAGAAAGACAGCTGAGACACGAGAGCCGCCATGCCGAGTGAGGACAGCACATCCACTTCGCTCCGTGTGACGAACTGCCAGAGAGCAACCCCGCCACCTGCCACCGCGCCACAGACTACAGGGATCCACAGCAGCCTCCTGTACGAAGCACCAACGACGTCGGCAAAGTCGGAGGTGATAAAACACAGGGCACAGGCGGCCGCCAGGACAGCGATGCCAGCCACCATGCGCAGTGGGTGGAACCGTGCCCAGGAGGCCTGGCACGTCTCCCTGACCTGGTTCAGGTACTGCTGGAAGGTGGCAATGAGTGCCTGGACCCTGGAGGAGTGCTTTGGTCCACCTGCAAGTGGACCCCCAAACAAGGCCTTGTACTCTGCGACAGCCAACAGGAACGTGTCCTTCAGGTGGGCCAGTATCACGGGAGAAAGGTCCTTGTTTGCCAGCGAGTAGGTGTCCAGGTAACGGTTTACCTAGAATAAAAAAAACAAAGATCCAGGTTTACACAATGTTTTATTGATATTTGTTAATTCAGCAATTGTTATTAAATCACTGTATAGTTTGAGGATCCATTGCTATTATTAATGCATCTATACTAGAAATAAAAATGTGAGCATTAAGACACAACAAGGGGTGCGTTTAACAAGATATAATCACACGTCATGAGCAACGAAGCGAAGACTCGAAGTGGAGAAACTGCTTCACAATAATAATACCTGATTAGCATTGATCCAGAGTGCCTCAGCCTGTCGGCGCTCCTGTGCGCTCTGGTCCTCTGGGGATCCCAGTGCAAACAGCTCCACCATCACTTTCCCAATGTTGCTGTAGGGAATGGGAATACCGAGCAGCTGGGCCAGCGTGGGGACCAGGTCGATCTGGGGCACGACCTCTTGGAGAGCCTGGAAAGGGGAAAACTGACCGGTTAACTCAGAGAACAGAGATGATGGGAAGAGCATAGTCCGTATCAATTGATGGTACACCATGTCTTTCTTACACCCTTGAAAAGTCATGACTAAGCTGCATCACTGCTTATTACACCCTGGAAGCTGCATGTAAAGTGTTTTCATGTCTTTAAAAGAGAAAGTTCTTTGTATTACAGATTGTGCCATACTATACCTCTGTACATAACACAGCCAACAGAAAGACAGTAAATCAAAGAGGTTCAGTAATTATTACACTATATTGGGAAATGGCAGATCTCCAAGCCTGCAGGCACACACAGCAGCAGCAGCAGCGCCTCACCTTCTCCTGTCCCGCAGTGAAGAGCGCGCTGGGGCTGTAGAGGAAGAGGGCTGCGTCCGTCTCCTTCTGGCTGTCCCCACCGTGGTCCCCTGTGTCCGTCATGCCGTGGTCCCCCAGAACCACCAGCAGGGTGTCATTCTGGAGCCGCTCGATCACAGACCTGCACCGCAACAAGCAGGACTCCTTCAGTACTGTACAGTGCAGGGAGCTCACTCAAACATGATTCCTTCAGTACTGTACAGTGCAGGGAGCTCACTCAAACACGATTCCTTCAGTACTGTACAGTGCAGGGAGCTCACTCAAACATGATTCCTTCAGTACTGTACAGTGCAGGGAGCTCACTCAAACAAGATTCCTTCAGTACTGTACAGTGCAGGGAGCTCACTCAAACAAGATTCCTTCAGTACTGTACAGTGCAGGGAGCTCACTCAAACATGATTCCTTCAGTACTGTACAGTGCGGGGAGCTCACTCAAACATGATTCCTTCAGTACTGCACAGTGCAGGGAGCTCACTCAGAAAGGGTTCCTCCAGCACAGCCAGCACAGGGGGATAACCCAGGGCTCTCCCTAGACACATGATACCTCCATACCACATGGAAGTACCAGTGCTTTAAAACACTCTCGTCAGGAGACAGTTAAAAGACTGTGCTTTTTGTCCTGTTATAAAATACACTTATCCTTCATCCAAAAACCACTTGATGAAATACAAGGAGCTATATTGTGCTTTTGGTCTCTTATCACAATACAAACAACACAGTCTACACTTACACTGCTAATTAGGTTGTGTTCCAGGTACTTCGTGTCTACCCCGTACTGAGAGGCAGTCCAGTGAATTACAGGTTAAGGACTCAAGGAGGTTGTGTGACATTGTTCAATATCAAGCTGGACACAGTCTGGTAGAGGGCAGGAAAGCCCAGCAACCAAACTGCTGCATTTCATCTGATATTGCTGTAGTCTTTCTGATCCATTCTGGGACTTTTAAACAGCCTTGCTTTAGTGCTGTGTGCTGGCTGGGAATGCAGCATATCCAGTAGAAAAAAAGACTTTACCTGATAACCTGGTCCATCTGGGTGAGCTTGTCAGCCATGGCTTGGTGGTCAGGGCCATAGCGGTGCCCGCAGTGATCCACCCCCAGGAAGTGAGCGATGACCACATCCCAGTCACTGCTTTCCACTGCAGAGAGAGGGACTCAGTACACAACAACTCAGCAATGCCCAGCACCCAGCAATGCCCAGCATCCAGCTACTCGTGCACCATAGAGTTTAACAAGATCTTCAAGCAAAAATGTGCACCAGGTAGTAATGCAAAATCTAAGGGCCATATGCTGCATGAGCTACTAAACTTTGTAATAGTAACAAAATCGCTACAAAATTCTGCTAAGTAGCACCACTAAGGATGGTAGCGCATACAGCCCTAAAAACTAAGAACATTTCAAATACAATCAGATTCTGAAAATACATCCCTTTAGTAGAGGCTAATGGTGTGCTAAAAGGGATGAGCTTTGACTGTCCAAGCTTGTCTTATGTTCTCATGCATGTGCTTCTGTGAAAGAGTTCCTCCTTAATGCTGCTCAATAAATGTTTCCTGATAGTTCTGTAACATTGTCCATTTGTTTTTCCTTTTACACAGTGATGGTTTCAACTTACCTTAATAGTGCTACACAAATTGTTTTAAACAAATCTGGCACAATTTCGAGCCCTTAAGTCGAGTTGCTTCTTGCTAGATTTGAAACACTATTCTTTCACCCAAAACATTTTACAAACTGCAGTTTAATGTAAAGACATTGATAAATGTTGTCCCTATTTGTGGTGTTTATAACTTTAGTAAACTGACAAGTTCTACATTAGTGCTGAATTTACAAACATCCGGAGTTCTCTTCAAAAACAATCATTTCAAAAACAATCTTATTTCGCATGAAGTGGTAACTACAACTATCCCTCCTCTGATAAACACAGTGCATTGGGGGCACCCTGCCCTCTCCTGCACTCACCGGTGCTGTAGAGATGCTGCAAGATGCCATTGTCCACAGTGTGCAGGTCCTTCACTATGAAGGAGGGGAACGGCAGGGATCTGTGGAACTGGTTCGGGAAAAGATTTTCCCAGGTGTCATCACCCATGAACACAACCCGCTTCCCTAAGGGAGAGAAGAGCATGGAGAGAGGTCAGAGGTCACACCCAATCATTACAGCCATCTAAAAAGACATTGAGTGATACACTGCTGTAAAGTCATGTTCCTAAAGTTCATTCATTTCACTGCTTGGTACCACATTCGGAGGTGGTTTAATGTGCTATTTCAGCAGCTCACAGGCTTTCCATGTGTGAAAACAAGAAGCCCATCCACTAATCTGTTGCCCTGCAAAATCGGATCAACCCAGTCTTTGTTTTATTGGTGGAGGACAGAGTTAGACTCTCTACCCAGGGAGCGCAAGCATTTTCAAACAATGTGCCTACACTCACAAAATGTATTAGAAACTCGGTTCAATCCTTCAAAAAGCTTATGTATTTTAAGGTTAGAGTAGGCTTGTCTATTTTTTATTGCAATTTGGCCTGTGTTACATACATACAGCGTATTGTGGCGACATAATTTAAGTCTAAATTTAATGTTGTTGCTGTTATTTGCACCTCTTATTTTCATTACACATTATAACAAATAAAAAAGTAAACTATTGCACTGTAGTGCTCCTTGCACACAGCAAGCTCTCCATAACACCTGTCATGCGCAAACCTGGAGCGGGCATTGCGATTGTAATGAAACGTTAGCATCTGAGCCCTACTCACCATTCTGCCCAAGCTGGTGGATCAGGTTGTCTTCCTGGATGGCGTTGGTGCCGAAGTTGCTGCACACGTCCACGAAGGTGGGCAGCGAGCCGGTGGTAAAGCCTTTGATCCGCTGCATGGTGGTGGTTGGTGGGTCAGCCCTGAAGGGGTATAGCCTGGCATGAGCTGGCCGAGACGCCACAACCTCACTCAACACCCCCAGCTTGTTCTGAAAGTGTCGGGGGTCCTTGATCTCGGGGTCAAAGCGTGCAAAGTCAAACTGCAAGGCGTCAATGATCAGGATCACCGCCCTTTTGAAGCGCGGCTCACTCCAGCAGAAGTGTTCTGTGTGCGAGCTGTCGTGCTTGGAGAAGAGCTCGTCTTTGCAGGAGCTGCTGCGGTTCACTTCTACTTTCACTAGCAGAAACCCGCTTAGAAAAATCCAGATGCCCACGTAGAACAGCAAGCAGATCCAGAGGAGCAGAGCCAACACAGGAACCCTTTTCATCCTGGAACAAAAAGCACCAATCAAGTTACTGCTTGCTTTACAACCCCGTGCCCTCACTTCGTCCCCACGTTTAACTGCAGTAGGAACTACTACTAACATGCTTAAATAGGGCTAGGTTTGCCCCCATTGCGTTTCCCTTAAAACAGTCAGTAGGCTATATATTTAACTATATTACAACAGCATGTTAATCCAAACTATGTGTAGTGCATTTCAAGCTGCACCAATGCACGCCGGCGGTGGTCATGTTTTGATCGTTCTCTTCTGATGGATATCCTCAAACACCTAGAAAGTCTAGAAGCTGTACTTCTTTGTACTTTTCTTCTTACATGAAATCTTCTCACTCTCCGTGTGTCGTTTCTGTTGTTGAAGTTCAGCACACTGACCTTGCTAACGTCCCCCTTCAAACACGCTCCCTCCAACGCCCTTGTCACATTCGACATGAAGGTCCTACCGCACCTTGCCAGCACTCAGGTAAAGACAAACGGGCAAGAGCACGCAAGAGCCCTCCCTCACTCACTCTCATTCAAACAGACTCATTTAAACACGCACACACACAAGATACAGCGCTGGCTGTTTCCAGGAAGCAGCGACAGAGAATCACTGACCACAACAATCACGTTCAGCTCCGCTGCTGCCATCTAGTGCTCTGGTTGTGTACACTACAGGCTTTCCCGGTAGGTGCTGTACAGCAGTACTTCAGAGCATGGGTTTGTCAGCTGTCAGGAGATCTAGCGAGCCAGATCAGGTTTGGCAACTTGCTGAAGCCTCGGTACAGGTAGCGCGCTGACGTCATACTAATCCCCAGCACGTACACCGCTCTATTAGAACTGGACTACCTGACGGCGTCGTTTATTTAACCATCCCAACCCGCTATTAGGTACAGGCCCTGACAACGTGGCCAGGCAGTGTAAGCTGGGTGCTATGCATGAAATCGCAAACCAGGTTCCTGTTTGCCTGTCTGTGGACATGTATTATTGATGTCAGCAATGGCAGTACGCTGAAGGAAACTCCCGCAGTGAGCAGCACTAGTGTAGCTGGTCAGAGCTGGTTTAGGAGCGGGTCCTTTAAAGGTCACTTAATAATGTTAACGCAGGACCCTCGTTGTTAAAGATAGGTATGGCATGCTTGTGTCTCCCTCTTCACATTCATTGAGAGATTACAGAGATAACATAATGGAGCACTTCTAATAAATGTATTTTCGTTCCATCTTAATACACTTCAACTGTACTAAAATAACACACCGTGCAGCTGTTACTGTATAAAATTGAATGGGTATTATGCTCTCAATAGCACATTTTTCCACTGCAGTTTTCAAGTGACTTCAATCTTTAAAATGAGTTATGATGTACATTTACTTTCCTAAAATATGTGTTGATTTTGACAAATACCACTTTAAAAAAAAAAACACGTTATATCAAGTCAGAGGTGGCATTTATATATGATGTAGGAACACATGGATACCAGAATACTGTGGAAGTGCATGAGAAACTGAAAGGAGGGGCAGAGGGAGAGGGGGGAGGAAGCAATTAAGAATGAGTAATTCCATTCAAACTTGGTATATTATAGTTTTCATAATCCAGGGAGAACATTCCATTTTGATCAGTTTAATTAAAAAGTTTTGTAAGAAATGTTTTTGTAAATTTTCATAACACAGGGATGGATAACTAAAGCCTTATAAATACAGCAAGATGTATAATTTAACACAAGCCCTGTTTAAAAGAGACAATGTATCTGCCTGGATCCACTCAAACTGCATACTAGCTGGAAAAATATCTGGCATTACAGGTTAACATAGAAAAGAAAAAAAAAACAGCTAAAATGTGGACTAATACACTGAATTGTGTACTGAAGTGAACCAGGTATACTGCAACTGTAATTAGTATTTTACTTGATTTTAGATAGGACTTCTCACAGACATTCCATACATTTCAGAGGTGGCGAGTACAGTCTTTTATGGGTAATGGAGAGAAATGCAGATATGAAATTAATATTTAGGTCTTGATTTAAGCCAAAGACTGGACTATTATCAGCCACACTGAGCCGCAGTATTGAACCAAATACACATCTTGGGAAGAGCACATTTGCAGGGAGCTGGCGTCTGTGAACTGAATAAAACAGACAGGATGTGTCTCTGCACCCTCTACAGTATTTGAGTTTGATATGTTTGAGAAAATGAGTATGAGGCTATAAGATTGTAAATAATAAAATCTCTTCAAAATGCCATTTTAATGGACTTTCTTTTAAAGTCTTCCCTTCACCTGTGTAAAGCATGAGTTGAGACGCATATCACAACGATAAGCGACGCAACACTTGAGGTTAAAAAGAAAGGTGAATTTAGTGGAAAGCCCTGGTATTTGGAAACTGCTGGACACCAAGGACACCAAACAATGTGTAAATACATCTTTTAAATGGGGTCTCCTGTATGTGGAGAGTCACACACCCAGTGGGGTTTACTTATTCCAAATTCCAGGGCCTCCGAGAGGGACAAAGAGAACCGAGCGGCTCCCCTTCTTGATGTCACACTGTGGCTGATCTGGGGTTTTGAAAAACAAAGATCTCCTGTGTGCTCCCAGCTCCAACCACACGGCCAGACTTCCTCCGGAAAACAAAAATAAAACAAAATGACACCAATACTGTCTCCTCAACCTCTTGCAAAGACACCTCAAGAACTGAAATGAGAACAATCCTAAGGCTGTGTTATTGTCTCTCTTGAGCTGGTTCTGCATTAACTGTACTGCGGTGGCTGGGGATTGTTTTCTGCTGGTTTCTCCAAAGCTGCTGACTGAGCTTCTGTTTCTCTGATCTCGGAGGCATTTACGGTTTGTTTCGCTAAGGTGCTGTATATACCCATAGCCTAAAAAGGGAAACAAGGAACAACGATCAGAAATTCATCTTTTGATAGAAGAAATTACCTGCAGCACCTCAGTCTTGTGTTGAGTTTCACCATTAATCAATTATTAAAAACAACAAATTAAATATGAATGTATTAAGTAAACCATTTAGGGATTTTTATACGATATAGCTCTTTGAGAATGCATGTTCATTTGTAGACAGGGGCTTTATTTAGACAGTGCTCAGAAGCCAAATCTTCCTAATTCAGACTGTTCAATCACCTCAGTAATTAACCAGAACAGTCCAGGAGAACTGAAGGCCAGCGCACACTCTCATCCCAGCTGCAAGCCAATCAGTGCTGGGGGGGCTCTACAGATGAGGGTCCGCAGGCTAACAGCTTTACTTTCAGCTGCTGCCTCCCAACACGGGGAAGCAATGCTGTTCAGCCTGCATGGTATCTTTATTGTCCTTTAAATGCAGAGTTATGCATGTGATGCTTTGTGATGGGTCACACCTACCTGGGTGACCATGCTGCTGATGTCCCCAGTGTTGGACGGGAGGAGGATGGTGTTGGATTCCTTCGCTAGGTTGGAGAATGCCGCCACATACTGCTCCGCTATGCTGAGAGAGGCTGCAGCGTTCCCATTCTGCAATCAAACACAACAGGCATATTCACAAAATAACAACAAATCACAACGAACACAAGTCTTTTTTTTGTTTGTTTTAAATAGTGTGAGTTTTTCCTGATATCCTACCTGTCGTGTAAGAGCGTCCGACAGCAACCTGATAGCTTTTGCTTTTGCTTCTGCTTTTGCTAAAACAGCGCTGGCCTCACCTGGTAAACGCAATGAAAAAGAAGTTAAAAGACAAGGAACTATAATCAACGCGAACGTCACACGGCATTCGAAAGAGGCTTCCAGCTGTCTGACTGCAAAAATAGAAGACATTTTTCGTTTACCAGCAGCCATGTTGATCTGCTCAGCCTTCTGTCCCTCGGAAGCCAGGATCTGGGATTGTTTCTGCCCCTCGGCTACGTTGATGGCAGCTTCCCTGGATCCCTCGGACTCCAACACTGTGGCTCGCTTCTTCCTCTCTGCCTCCACCTGGGGTCGTCGCAAAAACTCACGTAAGTTATACATGTTCGTGGTTTGAAACTCGCACCAGCCCTGCACATCTTGGATTTTCATCTGGAGTTATAACTTAGCTATATATTGCTTAACACAGACACACCCACACAAAACACACACACTAACAACAGCCAACTCACTTGCATATGCATGGACTCTTTGACCCTGGGAGGGACATGGATGTCTTTGATCTCGTATCTCAGGCACCGGATCCCCCACTCATCTGCCGCCTGGTTTATTGAGGTTACGATGTTGGCGTTCAGGCACTCTCTTTCCTGCACAGGAAGATTACATCAGTCTTTTAAGTCTGCCACCTGCAGATGTACCACAGCTATAGCACTGACCGGTTAGGTTTTCTTAGATATAGGGCTTGATACCCAGAGGTCCCCTTTTCTAATCTCCGCACAGCCACTGACTAACTGTATGTGACCCTGAGCAAGTCACTTAACCTCCTTGTGCTCCGTCCTTCGGGTGCAATGTAAAACTAAGGTCCTATTGTAAGTGACACTGCAGCAGTAGTTGATGATGCATAGTTCACCCCTAGTCTCTGTAAGTCGCTTTGGATAAAAGCGTCTGCTAAATGACCAATTATTTATATACGGTACAGTGCTGCCTCGTTATTTCACAATACCTTAGTTCACGGATTCAGTTAATTCGTGGATACACCATGCTAACAGTAAATTGAACATATGCTATAATTCATTTATTTATGTGCAAGTCAGATAGTGAAATATCAAAGTAACACTACAGATTTTTTTCTTTCTTACAGACATCACCCTTACCCGAAAAACTTTATCAAGGGTTAGCTTTCCAAGCTCTGAGCGCATGTTGGTTTGAGCCAGCTGTGTCACAGCATATTCTGGGTCTTCAACACCGTAGCTAGCCTGGGGTGGGGAAGAGAGACAATTCAGTATTCAGGTTGCCTGAAATTCAAGTCAAGTGACATGAATACAAATATTTACTGTAGACGTTTCGTAGCTTTTTTCAAGTGGACCATCAAGTGGAAACTATGGATGCACTGCTCATTGGATAGGAATCTACGCAGATTATTAATAAAAAATACCATAATCTGTAATTGGCATTATTATTGTTTTTATTATTATCCATCCTTCTCACCCTGTCTCAAATCTGTGATGTTATACTTCAGTTCAGCATGGGGGTCAGAGTTTTCATCTCCAATCCACGCTATCCACAGCGCCATCCCTCAAATCTGTGATGTTATACTTCAGTTCAGCATGGGGGTCAGAGTTTTCATCTCCAATCCATGCTATACACAGCACCATCCCTCAAATCTGTGATGTTATACTTCAGTTCAGCATGGGGGTCAGAGTTTTCATCTCCAATCCATGCTATACACAGCGCCATCCCTCAAATCTGTGATGTTATACTTCAGTTCAGCATGGGGGTCAGAGTTTTCATCTCCAATCCACGCTATCCACAGCACCATCCCTCAAATCTGTGATGTTATACTTCAGTTCAGCATGGGGGTCAGAGTTTTCATCTCCAATCCATGCTATACACAGCGCCATCCCTCAGATCTGTGATGTTATACTTCAGTTCAGCATGGGGGTCAGAGTTTTCATCTCCAATCCACGCTATCCACAGCACCATCCCTCAAATCTGTGATGTTATACTTCAGTTCAGCATGGGGGTCAGAGTTTTCATCTCCAATCCATGCTATACACAGCGCCATCCCTCAAATCTGTGATGTTATACTTCAGTTCAGCATGGGGGTCAGAGTTTTCATCTCCAATCCATGCTATACACAGCGCCATCCCTCAAATCTGTGATGTTATACTTCAGTTCAGCATGGGGGTCAGAGTTTTCATCTCCAATCCATGCTATACACAGCGCCATCCCTCAAATCTGTGATGTTATACTTCAGTTCAGCATGGGGGTCAGAGTTTTCATCTCCAATCCATGCTATACACAGCGCCATCCCTCAAATCTGTGATGTTATACTTCAGTTCAGCATGGGGGTCAGAGTTTTCATCTCCAATCCACGCTATCCACAGCGCCATCACAAGCCGGTTAGTCTTCCCATCAATCAAGCAAACTTGTGTGTGAGGCGGCTCGGAGTAAGAAGCACAATCTTATAACTTTTTATTTTTGTTGTTGCAAACTTTTATTAATGTTAATGCTTTTGTGTTTCTGCGTAACCCCTGTTTGTATGCTCGGGGCTTTGCAATTCTTTTCATGCAGTTCATCACCTGCGTTTCTTGGACCTTTGTTTCAGGTACTGGTGGAATAATTAGGCCTGCATACATGCGATACAGCAGGGTTTTCAACCGGGGTAAACAAATGTTAGCTTCGAGGCCTGACATTTATCATCATCTTCTTTAATCACCACTTGGTTTTTGTGCAAACAGATGAAAAGGAAAAGTGTGTGTCTACCTTAAAAGGGTCCATTATTCGTAGATACAGCACTCCATCTATTTGTAGTGTCACGTTATCTGAAAACATTAACAAACAAACAAACAAACAAACATTAAAGTTTTTTTGACTGCATCAGCAGGTTTAGCCCAGCTTTTCAACAATCCACCCAAACAAATGCAATATTATGTTGCTTTGTGCACCAGTGGAACATTGGGTGCTATGCAGGGATGGAACACAAAAATGCTGCCTCTCCCTTTAAAAGCATGTTTCGATATTTATGAATGCGCCAAGACGTTGGTCTGGAAGGGGAAACATGTTTTAATAAACTGAAGTGCGAGAAGGACGGTAACAAATGAATGAATAACAACAATAACAATTTCATCCAATACAAATGCTAGTTAGCGCAGATAGGTGCTGTGTTAACACCAGCAGAATACGGAAGCCCCAGTTTCATGCAACATGAGCAAGTGTACAAATTTCATATTTAATATCGTAAATAGCAGAATCAACTCACTGCAATTTAAACTTGTTTTTACTGAAAAATAAACTAACATGTAATCAGAAGAGCTGTGTGTGTTACAGGCTGTCAGATCAGGTCATGACTAACACTGAGCAGGGGAGCTGCAGCATGCTGTCAGATCAGGACTCCACTAACACTGAGCATGGGAGCTGCAGCATGCTGTCAGATCAGGTCATGACTAACATTGAGCATGGGAGCTGCAGCATGCTGTCAGATCAGGACTCCACTAACACTGAGCATGGGAGCTGCAGCATGCTGTCAGATCACGACTCTACTAACACTGAGCATGGGAGCTGCAGCAGGCTGTCAGATCAGGTCATGACTAACACTGAGCATGGGAGCTGCAGCATGCTGTCAGATCAGGACTCCACTAACACTGAGCATGGGAGCTGCAGCATGCTGTCAGATCAGGAGTCACTAACACTGAGCATGGGAGCTACAGCATGCTGTCAGATCACGACTCTACTAACACTGAGCATGGGAGCTGCAGCATGCTGTCAGATCAGGAGTCACTAACACTGAGCATGGGAGCTGCAGCATGCTGTCAGATCAGGACTCCACTAACACTGAGCATGGGAGCTGCAGCATGCTGTCAGATCAGGACTCCACTAACACTGAGCATGGGAGCTGCAGCATGCTGTCAGATCAGGACTCCACTAACACTGAGCATGGGAGCTGCAGCATGCTGTCAGATCAGGACTCCACTAACACTGAGCAGGGGAGCTGCAGCATGCTGTCAGATCAGGACTCCACTAACACTGAGCATGGGAGCTGCAGCATGCTGTCAGATCAGGACTCCACTAACACTGAGCATGGGAGCTGCAGCATGCTGTCAGATCAGGACTCCACTAACACTGAGCATGGGAGCTGCAGCATGCTGTCAGATCAGGACTTCACTAACACTGAGCATGGGAGCTGCAGCATGCTGTCAGATCAGGTCAAGACTAACACTGAGCATGGGAGCTGCAGCATGCTGTCAGATCAGGACTCCACTAACACTGAGCATGGGAGCTGCAGCATGCTGTCAGATCAGGACTCCACTAACACTGAGCATGGGAGCTGCAGCATGCTGTCAGATCAGGACTTCACTAACACTGAGCATGGGAGCTGCAGCATGCTGTCAGATCAGGACTCCACTAACACTGAGCATGGGAGCTGCAGCATGCTGTCAGATCAGGACTCCACTAACACTGAGCATGGGAGCTGCAGCATGCTGTCAGATCAGGACTCCACTAACACTGAGCATGGGAGCTGCAGCATGCTGTCAGATCAGGACTCCACTAACACTGAGCATGGGAGCTGCAGCATGCTGTCAGATCAGGAGTCACTAACACTGAGCATGGGAGCTGCAGCATGCTGTCAGATCAGGACTCCACTAACACTGAGCATGGGAGCTGCAGCATGCTGTCAGATCAGGACTCCACTAACACTGAGCATGGGAGCTGCAGCATGCTGTCAGATCAGGACTCCACTAACACTGAGCATGGGAGCTGCAGCATGCTGTCAGATCAGGACTCCACTAACACTGAGCATGGGAGCTGCAGCATGCTGTCAGATCAGGACTCCACTAACACTGAGCATGGGAGCTGCAGCATGCTGTCAGATCAGGACTCCACTAACACTGAGCATGGGAGCTGCAGCATGCTGTCAGATCAGGACTCCACTAACACTGAGCATGGGAGCTGCAGCATGCTGTCAGATCAGGACTCCACTAACACTGAGCATGGGAGCTGCAGCATGCTGTCAGATCAGGACTCCACTAACACTGAGCATGGGAGCTGCAGCATGCTGTCAGATCAGGACTCCACTAACACTGAGCATGGGAGCTGCAGCATGCTGTCAGATCAGGACTCCACTAACACTGAGCATGGGAGCTGCAGCATGCTGTCAGATCAGGACTCCACTAACACTGAGCATGGGAGCTGCAGCATGCTGTCAGATCAGGACTCCACTAACACTGAGCATGGGAGCTGCAGCATGCTGTCAGATCAGGACTCCACTAACACTGAGCATGGGAGCTGCAGCATGCTGTCAGATCAGGACTCCACTAACACTGAGCATGGGAGCTGCAGCATGCTGTCAGATCAGGACTCCACTAACACTGAGCATGGGAGCTGCAGCATGCTGTCAGATCAGGACTCCACTAACACTGAGCATGGGAGCTGCAGCATGCTGTCAGATCAGGACTCCACTAACACTGAGCATGGGAGCTGCAGCATGCTGTCAGATCAGGACTCCACTAACACTGAGCATGGGAGCTGCAGCATGCTGTCAGATCAGGACTCCACTAACACTGAGCATGGGAGCTGCAGCATGCTGTCAGATCAGGACTCCACTAACACTGAGCATGGGAGCTGCAGCATGCTGTCAGATCAGGACTCCACTAACACTGAGCATGGGAGCTGCAGCATGCTGTCAGATCAGGACTCCACTAACACTGAGCATGGGAGCTGCAGCATGCTGTCAGATCAGGACTCCACTAACACTGAGCATGGGAGCTGCAGCATGCTGTCAGATCAGGACTCCACTAACACTGAGCATGGGAGCTGCAGCATGCTGTCAGATCAGGACTCCACTAACACTGAGCATGGGAGCTGCAGCATGCTGTCAGATCAGGACTCCACTAACACTGAGCATGGGAGCTGCAGCATGCTGTCAGATCAGGAGTCACTAACACTGAGCATGGGAGCTGCAGCATGCTGTCAGATCAGGAGTCACTAACACTGAGCATGGGAGCTGCAGCATGCTATTTCCCAACTGAACACAATTAGCGGTGCCATCAACAATTCCAGACACAACACCTGCAAAATATTTAAAATATAAACATGCTGAGTTCATTGCAGTCATCAACTGCACAGATTAACCAGCCATTCAGCAGAATGCAAGTACAGACATTATGTTACTGTTTTAGTATCACTTTAGTGTCTTAACAAGTCGTTGTATTTTAAGCAGTTGAATATGGTGGCAAATAACTGCTTCTAAAGTGACACCCAGCCTTTGGCTCCTAACACAAACTTTGTCTGGAGCCCTGATTTGTAAGTTTGTTTTCAATACATTTCGTTTAAAGAATAAAACAGGAAACAAAAGCAAAACAGGCTGTGAAGCATATCTGACCAGTGCTTTACCAGTGTTATTGCAAACACTTGCACAAGCATTTTTATGTTTCATGCTGAATTCACTGTATCGTGAGCCTCATATCGCGATCCGTATCGTATCGTTAAGACACTGCCGACACCAAGCCCCACTCAGGTGTGTGTTATTAATCTCATAATAAAAGCCAGAACAGATCCAACTGCTATGCAATGGGAGTCTTACATCCAACCCTGCTGCTAGGAATACTTATTAGAATAAAAGGGGTAAACAAGAAACTTAACCCCTAACATCTACCAGTTGCTCAGTTCATTATGCATTACCTACCTAGGGATACTGCAGACTGCTCTGGAACATCAATTACAATTTCCTTAAGGCTCTGCACATACCGGATTTTATCCAACACTGGAATGAGGACATTTAAACCCTAAAACAGGAAAGAAAAAGAGGTCAATTAAAACAGGTTCCCAAGACTTCTGTAAGAAATCAACAACTGTTTAGAACTGTTCATGAATATCAAATAATATTTACTCCATCAAGCCTGACTTTAGCAGCTGGATTGACAGACCTTGATTAGCACTCATCATGACTGCAAGTACTGTAAGGTAGACCAGCAGTAGAGATAATCCCAGTCTGGGTAACCAGGCGTAAGAAAGCCTTTAAAGAACTCTGACCACAGCCTTTGGGACCATTGTGTTAAACTTGAGATATTTGCAAAAGCCACATTAAACACAGAATTATTCAACTGTCCTAGAACCTGACAGGTATAAGGTAGCAAGGTAAAAAAAACCCAAAAAAAACACTTATAAGCAAGAAGATATAAATCTGCAGTCAGAAATCTGGATCATCGCATTCTTCCAAATGTGTGTTTATTGTGGGCTGTACTGTAAAGTTATCCCTTGCCGGACTCACAGGCTCCAGTATCCTGTGAAACCTCCCCATCCTCTCCACCACCCAGGCCTCTTGCTGTGGGACAAACAGGATCATGGTGTTCATGGGATTGCTGGAAACCCATCGCTGCTGGGCTGGGGCCATCCACTCCACTGGCACCCCCCGCCTGGAGTTCTGCAAACAAACAGGGGGAGTGAATACACACAAGGGGAGGGGGTTCAAATGTGAAGCCATCTGAAACACTGGTTCCCAGGCTATGTTAGTGGAGGTGCTGCTACAGGGTAAAGCATACCAAAAACAGAGACTTATTCTGAAATTATCAAATTATTATGTTTTCAATGCATTGCCTCAATTAAGTTTATTTTTTAACTATTGGCATTTCCAACTGTAATGTATTTTTCATACAATTGGTTATCTGTTAAACATTTTGGTCTTTTTTCACACGAATTAGCTTGGGGAAGCCATGCAGTCCCTTTACTGTAAGTTCTCATCCATGAACTTAATAAATCTCATACATACATACAGCAAATGTAAAGTCCCACATGCCAGTCACAAAATATAAACCAGACTATTTACTGGGCTTAAAGGAATCTGAATCTATTTAGCCTAGAACAAAGAAGAATCAGAGGGAGCATGATTGAAGTGTTTACAAGCTTAAAATGAGTTGACATAGTTAACCCTAAACAATGGGTTACCTAGTCATGTGTTGAGGCAGAATCACATGGATCCTTTAAGACCCAACTTGACAAAGTTTTGAGATAACCCAACCACTATGAACCGAAGGAGCTTAGATTGGCCGAATGGACTCCTCTCGTTTGTAAATGTTCTTATTTGTTTATTTATTTAGCAGACGCCTTTATCCAAGAGACCAGGGTGTGTGAACTATGCATCAGCTGCAGAGTCACTTACAATTACGTCTCACCCGAAAGACGGAGGCTGTGTGGTCCAGTGGTTAAAGAAAGGGGCTTGTAACCAGGAGGTCCCCGGTTCAAATCCCACCTCAGCCACTGACTCACTGTGTGACCCTGAGCAAGTCACTTAATCTCCTTGTGCTTCGTCTTTCGGGTGAGACGTAATTGTAAGTGACTCTGCAGCTGATGCATAGTTCACACACCCTACTCTGTAAGTCGCCTTGGATAAAGGCGTCTGCTAAATAAACAAATAATAAACAATAATAACGGAGGACAAGGAGGTGAAGTGACTTGCTCAGGGTCACACAATGAGTCAGTAGCTTAGGTGGGATTTGAACCGGGGACCTCATGGTTACAAGCCTTTTTCTTGTGTTCTTGCACACACATACATACATAAAGAAATCAGATTTATTTTCCAGTGCTCTCACAGGGTCTAATGTGAGGCTTTAAACAGTCTGTAACTGCAGGGATTGCTCTCTGTACAGCAGGCCTATGTGATCAGACTACAATACAAACTACAAAAGAAGAAACCTGGTAGGGGGATTTGAAGACAACAGCTGACAGACACTGGTCTCAAGAATATATAAGTTCATGAAAACCAGAATGAACTGCTATGCACAGGCTTCTATACTCCCACCTTCCATCAGCAATCCAAGTAGGGATTGCATAATGACTCATGCTTCAGGAGCTCCGGCAATCAGTGGATGACATTGCATGAACCTTGCATCATTGTGCACAGTGACACTGCAAATGACGACACTTAATTGTGGGGTATGTAGTAAAAAAAAAAAAACAACATTTAAAAATCTAAAATAATCCTGCTGTGGCTTGTCACTGTGGGTCAAAGGTTGATAAAATCAACCTTCAAGTAATTTAAATACAACTACATTAATTCCAATTTCTTTTAAAATGGGTCTATCGCTCCTGCCTGACATCAAATCTGTTTCATTCAGTACTTGATTTGCACATCAGGCATTATTGTCTATTGAACAAATAAACTTTAAATTAATCTAAAATTAACCACTTGAATGTAGGTTGTTACACTTAAGGGTAATGTTTTAAAACTCAAAAAACTGCCAGACTTGTCATCCTTAAAATGTATTAGGTCGATTGAATCAATAAAAAGTGCCGATTATAAAGAAATTATAAACATTTAGTTTAATCAAAAAGCGAAACGTAATCTAATGTACATTTACATGTTCTGGCAAAAATGTTCAGTATAGATAATTTCGGGTAATACTAGACAAGTCCCATAATGTAAATATCTTTACGGTTATGCAATTTATGAAAATGCTGTCCAATCCATTCCACAATGTTACAGACACTGTCTGAAGTACGTTATCGCCGGAGCTAACACCGAATAAGATTTGACCCCATACAGTATATAACTAATCATGTAACCACACATACAGAAGACGTACATTGCCCTGCGAACCCTGTATTTGATCTCGTTTTAAAATATATTCATTACCTTCAAAAGGGCTCCGCCAGCCCGACAAACTGTCCTGAGCATGTTCGCTTATTTCTTGTTTATTTGTAGAAAAATCCACGCGGAAACCAAAAATGCTTCTTCCGTGACCCTCCACCTGACAGACAGCAGGAAGCACGCAAAGAACAGGGACTGCTGTCAAAGTCGCCTCCACGGAAACAGAGTGTACTACCACAACGTTCCTGGTATGGTTCATTTATTCAAATTTTAATACAAACGTAAGAATAACTGGTGGGGATTATTCAGAATTAAATTCAAGACGCATTCAAAATGAGAATGGAGAAATGTGAACCATTTTATTGTAAAAAAAAAAAAACAAAGAAAAAGAAAAAAGAAAAACGCCGAAGCATGACTTATTTTTGATTAGAAAACGAACTCCGCTTTTTTTGTCCCTTAACATGCAAAGTTTTACCCACTGTTAATAACGAGTAGAAGAAGAAACATGTTAGACGAACATTAAGTTAACATTCTGCATTAGTGCTCGTGGTGCAAAATATTAACAAAAGTAAAACAAATATTTAGTAAAGCTGGCCCCACATGTACCATTATTGTAAATGTTTAGTAAGCAAAGGCGTGTTGCAGAATTACCTTGCGAATGTACCACGAATCTACGTATAAAAAGGGGGGCTGTTGATTGTGGCTAAGTAGCTTTTTTTTTTAAATAACGCAATGCACTGATAACACAAATATACAGTGCTGTATGTTCACGTTAAGTATTATTATTATTATTATTATTATTATTATTATTATTATTATTATTATTATTATTATTAACTTCAACAGCGTGAGCTCTGGGGCAGTCTGTTGTTTCTTGCTTCGTTAACCGCGTGCAGTTCGATAGCGCTCGAAAGCAGTTTATTGATTCCTCCTTCAGCAGAATTGAAAAAACAACAAAACCTACAAACAATACACCGGTTCTTGAAGACTAAATAATCATACAGGCCAGCAAAATAATAATATGAAACGCTTTTAAATACGATATGTATTCAGGGTTATAGTATCGAAAAGGTACACATCGAGTAAAAAAAGAAAACAAAAGAAAAAAAGACGAAATTAACCCTCTTTACATTTGGGAAATCGATAAACCGCGCTACTAAAAATAAAGTAAGTACCACTAGTATTAGACCACGCCACAGTACATTTTTTTGTGAAAATGCTTATGTTAGCTAGTAGCTACTCATACTCTATGGCGCAACTGCATGTGTTCTAGGATGTTGTCGTGTACAGTAAATAGGCATGTTTAGTTTTAATATTAAAATGTCTTTTGTGCAAAAATAATACTTTGTTGGCAGTCCAGTTCATTTACTTTCCCCGCAGTAATTTTTCTGTGTCTGACATGAGTCTATTAAAAGCTGGGTTAAGTGCCCCCACCTGGTTAAAGTGGGGGGAAATAGTTTGTAGCCATTTCCATTTTTTTTTTAAAATCAGGTCTTTCCAGAAGGACGGAGTGCCCATAGAAGTGAATAATCCCAGGTCTACAAAGCACCACTGTACAGCTAACACTGCAGACTTGCTTATTTAGGTTAGTAAAAATTAGTTCAAAACATTTCATTACATGAAATGAATTTAGCTTTACTTTGTCCCCGTGCAACACTGCTCATGTATTTCTTACTAATGTATTTCATACATAAACTAGACAAGTTAATGATTAATCAATGTGATAACTGAAGTAAAAAAAAAACCACGGGCTGTGTTTCTTTAAATTGGAAACGTTTGATACAGTAACATTATCAAGCACGGTATTGGCTTGTGAGATGGTAATGCATCTGTGTAGAACTGTGACTGCTTTGCTATCCCAAATACAGGTTTCCAGGGAGCACCTGAGCAGATCTTTCAGTATTCGCTGCACATCTCCTGCCTGAAACTCAAGTGCAATGGATGGCTCTTTCTACAGCCATCACAATGGGCGTTCTAACCTCACTGAACCGATGGACACGCAGGTTATAGGTGTGAGCATTTACTATATAGTTTCGTTAGTCTTGTTTTGTGGAAGCTTCCTCTGTGGTTTGCCTCTCAACTGTGTGGCACTGAGGCTGCTGTGGAACGAGAGGGCCTCATCTGCTGTTCCTGTTACCTTCCCATTAAACCTCACAGTCCTAAACATCCTGCTCACTATCACACTTCCTTATTACACCTACATGAGCTACAGTGCTTTCAGTAGCTCACCTTTCATATTGTACTTTGTGATAATCTACATGTACATAATCACCAATGACATGTTCACCAGCTGTATCTGCCTCAGCAAGGTTTTTTCCGTAGCCCGTCCTTTGGGGAACTTCTGCATTCAGAATAAAACATCCATGAATATCCTTTCTGGTCTGATCTGGGTTATCTCTATAGCTATTTGCATGGTGAGGGTATTCATATTTTATTCACACCTATACGACTATGTTTTTTTTTTGGGATGCTTCGTTGTCATCGCTTGCAGTTACATTTACATCCAGGTGATCTACCTCAAGCAATATATGGATGCAGTTGACACCACAGACTTGAGGAGTGCCCTGAAGTTTACTCTAGCTATGTTAGCTAGCACCACTGTAAGCTTTGCCCCATTGATGGTAGGGACAATCTTACTGTACATTCAAACAAATGTAACTGTGTTGTTGACATATCTCTGTGTCCTTGTTCCAGTGTCTAGTGTTAAGTGCACACTGGATGCACTTATATTCATTATTTTTACAGGTGGATTCCCCTGTTAGCTACCTTGCTTATAAAGACATACATTTGATTGTACTTCAGTATAAAACGTGCTTGACAAAACACAACCAATATGGCAGTAACCTCAGAAATTACAGACCAGTTTTGGCAAATAATTCTAGCTATGTTTAGGGTTTGGACAAAAAATTGGAGACACTTGTCTTACCAATGTCAATACGCCATATGGGCCCCCACCCTTATAAAAGTTTACCATGGTATTGTTGCAGTTTTACCATGCTTTTCCTATGGTTATACTATGCATTTACCATAATTTACTGCTTTGCCATGTTTATTAATATGCTTCACCCTACCTCACTCTTCTTTACAATGCTTACCTATGCTTTAGCTATGCTTTTACTATGGTCAGCTTTTATAAAGGCAGCCTGGACAATACTAATTCAATGTGACGAGTCTGCTAAGAGTTCACACTTTACCTCCATTATTGTCATTTGTACTTCCTTCGGAGATGTTTGGGGTGGAAAGTCAACACTTTTAAAACTGCTCCTTGTGAAAGATCAGTCATTTTCAGTCTTACATACAGAAGTACCAGTCTGTCAGATCTGCAGTCTTACCAGTCTTGACTGAAACTGAGTTTGTTACAGAATACATGTTGTACTGTATGTGTCGTCATCTCCTGCATTTCCATGAAATTAATGACTGTGTGTTGTGTAGTTTGAAGTTGTGAAATAAATCAAATCAATTATTTTCTCTTATCTTGAATTTTGTGGCTTCTGGTTACAGTTTATCATGTCCTCCTAACTGTAGTTTCTTCACCAAGGTTGGGTGCAGCAGCTTTCATTTTCCTTGCTCACATGCAAACTCTCAGCAGCGTCCTCTTGGCTTACTATCAGTGTCTCGCCCCACCAGTTATGTAGTACAGTAACATGCTGGAACCTTTAGCTTTGTATCTGTTTACATTAAAATGATTAGCACCAGCTCAGGCTGCATTGTGATACAGCTCACAAAGGTCAGCATTGTGATGGAACTCTAGTAAAAAATACTACACCAAAATAGAACAATAACATTGTAAAATATTACTGAAATCTGGTGGTGGCATTGTTGTGATCTAGGGGGGTTGGGACACAGATGCCCTGTTTATGTTCGTAATGCACTCACTCCTCACCACATCCCTTATAAGAGTTTACCACAGTAAGAGCATCACAGAGTGGAATAAGCAGAGGCAAGCACTGTACAGCCCAAAGAGGAGTGGAAAAGCTAAATTACTAAGCAGATTTACAGTGGTAAACTTTTAATAAGGGGTATGCTGACACCGGCAGTACATTCATGTATTCACTGTCATGCTTATAAGAGAACACAGGTAGTTAGTATTTATTCTAAGGCTGTGATTGATTGAATTTAAATAAACGCATAACCGGTCGCTATTTATTTTCATAGGGATGAAATATAACTGTCTAAGACAACTGATTCAATATCCTGTGCCTGTCTTATATAATACAAAATAAGGTCAAGGCATACCTATACAAGAAACAAAACAAAGCAGGTTTAAAGATGCAGTTCTGTTAAAAAAACAATACACTGAGTTAAATGTTTGTAAATACAACGTTTCTGTAAAGAACAATCTATTTCAACCCAACAACAAAACAGACATTTGACTATTTAAAAACAAAACAAAAACAAACTTGTGTTAAAAGGCCATAGCTAGGACACAAATACAAATCTTTTCCACAGATCTTGCTGTTGTCCAGTTTGTTTAATATTCTAGATGTATTTTAAATGGTAGGGACTCCCAACCCATTGAAAAATGCAGCTCCAAGGTCAGTTATTACCAAGAATACTTGATGAATTATTTGTTCATTTGAGCACACAGTCAACCGACCGTGCCCCGTGGGTAATACTCAGCGTCGTGTATAAACCCCCCGCAAATTTAAATCAAACGCATCACCAGTGCACAGTATCGGCTTATTAAATACAACAGCGAAGCCTGCTACCCAACATCAACTTAGACTGGAGTGGAAAAGCCAACCTGTCCCAGCCCTGCGCGCGCTGCCTGGATGTAGTTTAGGATGACCGGACGCGGTGACGAACCGAGCACCGAGTTTTGACAAGTCTCGTTTCCCTGGCAACGTGCCACAAGGGACACAAATTTGGGCTTTTTAAAGCCCACATGCGGCCTGCCTAAAGGGGTAGGCATAATTGTGTTGAGGTGCTGCTTAATACAATTTCTTAAAATTGAGTTTTTTTGTTGACAGTTTTAACTAATACAGGTTATTTAATAAATGTTATAAAAACACATTTTACTACAGTTATGTTCATTAGGACGAGTATTTTAGTATTTTGGATTTTTAATTTATGTTACCTTTATGTATTTATACAGTATTAAGATGTTTTGAAATTAATATAAATGTAAAAGTTTAAAAAAAAAATGTTTTAGGCCAACTACGCAGCAAAACAAAAGACATGGCTACCAATGAGAAAAAAAGACCGCACTGGTTCATTCGGAGTTTGGGTCCAACCTTCACCTCCTGTATGCTGCTGGGACTGAGTTCCTTATACTTCACCTTCCCGTAAGTATAACGCACTGTTTCACCTGATTTGTAGAAATATAAATCTTTATTATGACTATGCATACAGAAATAAAAAATAAGTAAAACAAATAAATACAAAAGTATATAACTTGTTAAATTGTTTTGCTTCTCCACAAAGGCAGAGCGCAGGATTGCCCCCTGTATTGCAGTGTTTTCTGTTTGTCAGGGTGTATCATAGTAGCGTTAGCCCCGGCAGTACTGTTTATTTTGCTGTCCCATGTCCAATGTATTTGACATTGAGAAAATAGGTATTACATAAGTATGGGAACATACCCTGGTCGGGCATTAAAGGGTTAAGGCAGGTAAACAGTTTGCATTTACATCATCAGTCTAAAATCCATTTGTTTTAATACATACAGGAATGAGTTCAGGTTTGTTAATGTGGTTCAAAGTTTCTTTAAAGGATCTATTTGACCTCCAAAGAAACAAACATTGACCATAAAAAAACACCTTTTTTTGACCTACAGTTGTGTGAAAGGCCGTATTTATCTGGAGCCCATATGCATTACAAAACAAAGGTATGGCAGGTCTTCAGACATGGCTGCATTCATTAAAGCAGTTCTTGTTATACTTTTCTGGCTGTGTTGTATTACAGGTGTGTCTGGTTGACAATGAACGTCTCTGTGGCTTTTCCAATATGCTCCGGCTTCCTATTTGTTGTCTCTTTCATTAATTTCCTCATGACGAGCTTCATGGACCCTGGGATTCTCCATCAAGGTAAATGACAGATTCCCCTGGGTTTCCATATGTACTCCATTTACTTTGCTCTTGAATCCGATTCCTACTCGAAACTGGTCTACATGAAGAATACATATTATATTGTGCATATAAATGACATATGAGAATTGTTTTGCCGGACAGCGTCCAGCATGTATAGAGTACAGGAACGTATTTACTGTATTTCTAATAGTGATTCTTTTGCATGCAAACACAAGCATCTGTGTGGGATGTGATTGTGCATTTACTGTGGTATACCATAATTAAAATACAGCCAACTGCAGTATTTTAAGTATGGTAAGAACTTATGCCCCTGGTCTCTGTTGCTCTTTTGGTTGGAGAAGAGGGTACCACAGTGTATTTGCCTTTGGAGATCCTTCCATAACTTCAGTCTTTATTTAGCTGTGCTTTCGTACCTGATCTCTCCTTCAGGCACCCCAGTCCCAGGTCCCCTGGAGGTGAATGAGCTGATAGTGAACGGACTGGAGTGTGATGTGAGGTGGTGTGTGAAGTGTGAGTTCTTCAGGCCCCCTCGGAGCAGGCACTGTCGCCATTGTGACATCTGTGTGGAGGTGCGTCTCTCTCTGTCTCCATACTCCTGATACAACAACAACATTTACAGGAGGATTTGACCTTTTCAGTGCACCATAATCTACTAATCTACCCTCACAACTGGAACACAGTCGGTCCTGTGGTATTCTGCATGATGTATGGCACAGTAATGCGTCGATCATTGGTTTCTTGTAAATAATGGCGTGTCTGTTTCGGTCCCTCAGGAATTTGATCACCACTGTGCTTGGATGAACAACTGTGTGGGTCGGCGAAACTATCGCTTTTTCTTCTTTTTTGTGGTGTTTCTCATCCTCTACAAGCTAGTGGTGCTGGGATCCTCTACCACCTACCTGGTGCTGACCTGGTCTCAGCCCTTCACCCTCCAGAAGACTTGCACGTATCCATGTTTTCCTGAAAATAAATACCTGCACATTAAAAAAAAAGAGACTTCCAATGAGGATACACTGAAAAAATACTGCACCCAGAAAAACATAATAAAACACAATGGGGATGTGCAACAAAACTGGCATATTGTGTTAAGCTACTTATATAAATGACATACTGTATGTTGTATACAGTATTAAAAGAAAAGAAAGAGCTTTGGTCGTTTGGAATGCAAGATGTTAAAATCGTCAGTTTAAAAAGCATAGCCATAACCTACCAGTACAGCATGGTCACTTTAATTTACTTCTGTAAATTTATTTTAACAGAAATTCACTTGAGATTAACAAAGAGAACTGGCCAAGAAGTGGCAAATGCACACAAACGTCTTATAGCTACAGATTATCCTCATAAAATAATATGCTGTTTAATGTTAAGTAGTTTGCAATATTAAATTAAAAGTGTGCTTCATTCTTCGAGTGCTGTCAAGCCAAATAATTTATACAGATCACAGAGATGGGTAGAATATCTTGAGTTAATGACGAAATGACTGAAATGTCTTGATTCTTCCTTAACAGAGTCCTTTCTCCTCAGTGTCATCCTGATTGTACCCACCCTGCTTTTCTTGATTCAGGTTCTGCCTTTGCTTGGGTTTCACATCAAGTTTATCACAGAGGCTGCGCACACCTACGATGGGGTTGGTTACAAATGCCTTTTTCTTGTGTTTCATTGGTAGACAGTATCTAACACCTCTGTTGCTAAGAGTTTAACAGTACTGTGTGAAATATTAAGGACATAATATTAAACAACATTAAAACAATTTTGATTTAAAGGAAAGTAAGTAAAAAACAAATCGAAAGTTACTGCATGGCAATTTAAAAACACTCCAGTGCCATGTTTGTTATCAAATTCCTTCATGACCCAAATAATCCTGATTAAGTTGTGTCAGGGCCATTCCCCAAGAGTATATTAAAGTGACATTTTTTATGAATGAGTTATCTGGTCACTTTTCAGTTAAATTAAGTTGTTTACTAATTCCATATAGTAAACTTGTTAGTGGAGCAGTAAGGCAATAGTTCAACATTGTATATGTTGGTGCATTTACAATCAGTGTTTGATTGTTGACCTTACAGATTATGAATTATTGAATCCCTTAGAAATAACATTAACGTTTTCTTTAACAGAATCTAGTTACAGAGTAACTCATGTTAACACCTAACCTATGCTTCAAATTGTTTCCTCGCAACAGGACTTTTTTGATTATGAGGAAGGGAACCCATTTGATGAGGGCTGCAAGAGGAATTGGCTTTTCACGTTCTGTACCCCAGTGGGACCAAGGTAACCTAGTCAATCTACGTCCACATCACTGATGCCCTAATAAAGGTTTCCCATAGTAAAAGCATAGCAAAGTCTGATAAAGCATAGGGAAAGCATGGTAAAGCAGATGTGAGCATTGTAAAGCCCAGAGAGGTATGGTATAGCATATAAAAAACATGGTAAATACATAATATAACCATGGAAAAGGCATGGGAAAACTGAATATGATCATGGTAAACTTTTAGGATGGATTGGTGACTATCTTTGGCATTCTTTAAATCTGCTTTTTATTTGTTTTTGTCAAAAACAAATAAAAGGTGTTTATTGTCACCAGTGCCTTAGTCAAATCTTCTCCCCCCCACCCCACCAAAAAAAAGCATGCTTGGATGATTCAGGGTTGCTTGTGTGTACAAACCTTACTGAATATAATGTGCTGTAAGGTTGAAGAGGGAAAAGTACAGTACAGTACAGGATAGTTTACTGTACCTGCAAAAATGTAGTAAAGTTTTTCAGTCATATTTAGAAACAACACCTGAGTGTTCAGGAAATGCCAAGTAAAAGTTCTTTCCACACTGAGGGGCTGATGTAAGGATAGGCGAAGTGCAAACAAGTGAGGCTGCAATTATTTAGCACTGTGGCTTATGTAAGCTTAAGAGCAATGCAAATTAGTAATGTTAATGAAGGTCGCAATGAGCGCCGCCTGTGCATCGGCCTATTTAGTGGCCACACTTACAGCCCAGAGGTGAGCAAAGTCCTCTTGGTGCACAGCAAAGAAAAGTTTTCTGAGGAGGAGCTGAGAGCGTTTACGGCTGAGGTCATTTGGCATGAAATTTAGTTATTTGGAAAAGCCTCAGACAACATCAGTTATGCTAACAAAGAGGCTATATGGTCCTCTATAGTGGAGAAAGTCAGTGCTGGTGGTGTTACCAGGACAGTCATGTGATCAACCAGGTGATGAAAAGGTGAAATTCAGCTATTAGGTCAAGGTGACCTGCGGAGTGAGACGATGACGAGGCAATGGCTTGCAAGAGGTGGTGCAAAGCTTTTGGAGGGTCAACAATTGCCCAAGTGCAAGGCAAAATCCTTACATCTCTTTATAATGTTTGCGCCCGCTTAGTATTCCAGATCCCCGCACAATTCCACAATCTTTTCTTCATTTGAATATATTTCAATAAAATTTAAATTGATTAATTATGGCAAAGGGCTAATTTGATAGCGGGTGCAAAACGCCAGGTGAAAACCATTCTTTACATACGCTGCATTTTTAGTGGCTGCTAAAGTCCCAAAACACAGATTTTGGCCGCAATATGGGTGTTTTGCCGCCGCAAATCACTTTGCACGTATCCTTACGTCAGCCCCCAAGTGAGAATTAACACTCAAATGTTGTTTCTGAATATGGGTCTTTATATGTGCCTTAACGGTATAGATCATTATTTCAGTTTCTGGTTTACAGATACATGAAGTCCTCAAAGACTGAGAAAATGAAAAGAAGAGCAAAAGAAATATTTGAGCCTGTTCCTTTGGAGGAGGCGAGAACTCCAAATTATGCCTCATGTCATGCCAATATCAACCACAAGGAGGTGCTGGGGAGGTTACTGGATGCCAAGAACAACCAGCCAGGCTCCGTCTTCCAGAGACTGTGCTGCTCCAGGAAGTCAGGCTCAAACAGTTGTGAAGTAGAGAAAGAGGCCGAGAGCAAGGACCCACAAAAAGTCGAGATTCCTGGTAGGTTCGTATTAGGGGGTTGCACACTCAGATTTTCAGAGCAATTCCCTTTAAGAAGGTTTTTTGTCGGCAGGTATTAAATGAAACAAAACAAGCCTATCAATTCACGTGTTAATTTCACAACAAGAAAAGCTGCCTTTCACTACGCTTTACAACTGAACACCAATTGGAGGCAAACTGTTCTATCACCCAGTGGGCACTGACATTTCTAACCCTGTACTGCTGTACCATGGCAGTGAACTGACAGTGAAAATAGTGATTGATACATACACGTGACCTTTCCTTAGACACAATTAAGAGCTCCTGCTGGGATATGTATTTCTGCAATTTTATCAGAAGTTAGTTTTGCCCAGGACCACAATCCCATAATTCACAGCAGATAAGACCTATTAGTAAGGAAACAAGCAAAGTGAAATCAAAATTATTTTATATCAAAAGCATAAATATGAGGGAAGACAAATCATTGCAGATAAAACAGGAGTGGTTTTACATTAGTTCGATTACAACAGATTATATATTAATTACACTGTGAGATTGTTATTGATTAATATTCAATGTGTAAACAATTAAGCAATTACCACATTGTATTCCCTGCTTTGTAGACAGACTGTTTGAGTGATTGCCCCTCCCGAAGTCAACTTATGTGAAAATAATTTATGTGTATCATGCATAATACATTTCGCCGACCGGCATCTATAGACACAACTGCCAGTTATACCCTGTATTGGATACTCCTCCATCAAGGAACCTTATGTTTGAATAACCCTGTATAGTATATATTGACAACTGTAACTATCAGATTTGAGTTGCTATCCTAAGGTGTCTTGTCAGTGTGGTTATTATAAAATGTTTTACTTTTTTATTGCATTACCTAGAAACAGACAGAAGAATGGCTAGATTGATAGCAATACTAACAGTTGGATATACGTTTCCTTTTGCTTTCTCAGACATTTTAGCAGCAGGAGACTCTGAGTTGAGCGCAGAGGGTTTGCAGGGATATGATGCAAACAGCCAGCAACCTGTTAGTTCCTCCAGCATTACCTTATATGAAACAAGTGTTTAAACATCGAGATTCACGAGAGACCTCTGCAATGAGCTGGCGGTTACTGAAAAGATTCAGTTTCTTTTCCGTTTACAATGGAGATATGTGCCAGACTGACCTCTCCAGCAGTCTTTTGTTAATATTAATAAATGATACATTATTACCTGGTTCACCTTTTGTGACTTAATTTTAGAAAATCTTTGTAAAAATATTTTTATTTTTTCAAATTTTCATTTTTTGTGGAGAAAATGTGTGCTACCTTTATATAATATATATATTGCCATAATGGAAATAAATGGGGCAAATCGTTTTCATAATGTGGATGGAAGCGTGGCAATGATCTAGTGCTTTGTTTAAACATGTTACTTTTCCCCAAAATCCTTTAAGACCGTGCTGGACTTTTCTTAAGCTGTAATCATTAGGACCGTGAGGTTGTGAAGGTTACAAGTTAAAGACTTGTTTAGAGCACTACTCACCAAGTATCAGAAGAAATTCCCAGTCAGGTATTAAGCGACATGAGCTTACTTCATACAGCCCTTGTCAGACTCAAGACACGTCAAGAAACTATTATTATTATTGTATTATTTGTTTATTTAGCAGACGCCTTTATCCAAGGCGACTTACAGAGACTAGGGTGTGTGAGCTATGCATCAGCTGCAGAGTCACTTACAACTACGCCTCACCCGAAAGAGGGAGCACAAGGAGGTTAAGTGACTTGCTCAGGGTCACACAATGAGTCAGTGGCTGAGGTGGGATTTAAACCGGGGACCTCCTGGTTACAAGCCCTTTTCTTTAACCACTGGACCACACAGCCTCCTCCTCCTCCAACTGTATGAAAATATTTGCTTAACTCTTTCGTGTTCTTCACAAACATAAAACTACACATTTTGACAACACTTTATTTATTTTTTTTATTTACAGAGAGACCAGCTACAGGTATTACGTGTTGGCATAGGTGTGAACTCAAGGAACCCATGACACAGTAACACATATCACAGAATGTCAACAGAATCTAACCCTTATTGCTGTGAGACTTCAGGGCCCATAGACAAACCCAGGTGTTTATAAATCTACAATTATCATTTTTGAATTCAGTTACTATTAACCAGGCTTAACAGAGTTTAGTTCTACTTTACAGTAAGTCGCAGTGCACGCTTCCCCACAGTGTCCCCGCCTTGTGCCAATATGCCCGCCCAGTCCTACGCTGTGAGACTGCAAGTGCAGGTGTCAGCTCCGAGTGCACAAAAGCCAATGGAACTGACTTTCGATGGCCTGTGAAAGAAAATCATTCTGCTACCCAGAGATGAAAGGCTTCACATTCCATTGTCTGTAAACTGGGTTTCTACTGTATAAGGCTTGTCAAAGAAACTTTCTGCTCTAATGTGTGTTTTTTAACCATGCCACCGTCATTGTTGCTTAACCAGAATGGAAGCCCAGCTGTCCATTACGACACCTGACTAAATGCAACACCTTCCACATTCACAAACTATATGGATGCCACTTTCTATCCTGCTTCAATGAATTTCCTGATTTCCATCAGAGCAACGGAGGCCATTTTTCCCTATGCCAAACCCGATGAACTGACCTCATTTCAAACTTCTCTGCTCTACCATCTTCCATAGCTTTGTTCCTTTCTTCACACGCAACGATTTTCACACCCATTTTGTCATCAAACTGGTTTTGTTATTGATTCACATGGTTGTTTTATAAGGTCCCTGAATAGACTGTCACTGTCCCTTTTATTTGATCCATAACTTCAATACACCCACCTGTAGAAGACAATAGTAAAAGAAACAAGTAAAATCATTTTAGTTATCCAGCTAATGCAATATAAATCTGTTATTATCTTGCAATGTCTTTCACAGAAATGTTACTGTAATTGTCCACTCTTTCAGTGACCTTCCAAAGAAGAAAGTGTTATTTTTCACTGTGTTAACTACTTCTGTTTTTCAAAGTCAGGGATCCTTTTTACCCCAGTGAACTCTACTGTACTGCAGATCATCTCCTGGAACAGCTCCTAACTGATGCGTAAGCAATGGTACAACCTTTTTACTCATTGTGCCAACTGCAAAACCTTTACTTAAATGGAATACTAACTGTTGTGTACAGCTAAGCGCATTAAAAGATGTGGTGTGCATCTCTCTTCTCTGATGAACTTCTACAAGACCTTCCCTCAAACCAACACATGCTCTTACAAATAAATCATATTGCTAAAAATAAATAATAAAAAATCCTCTGGTGCTTTTCCAGCCTTTTCAAAATCCAATTTTAAAACCAAAGTACAATCTACTTTTATCTCAAATATAGACTTAAACTGTAAAATTACCTTTAAGTAACAAGATTAAAAAAAAAAAAAATCTAGTTTCTCACAACTAAAATACTCTTGGCCGAATAAACCTTTTTTTTTTTTTTACATTATCACTGCCATCATTTTAATGCTTCACCACCTTTGGTAGGTACGACAATTAAAGCAGATACCCACCCTCCAGAGTATGACAGGGGAAGCTAATGCTCAAGCTTCTCACCTCTGGAAACCTAACCACAAGTTGAATTAGCTTTGTGCAACCTGCACCCACATCACAAACGTCTCTTAGCAGTCAGTTAGACGAGTCCAGATTGAGATGCATTGGGGAGCTTTGGGGGGGAAGTGTGCCTGCATTACACCTAACTAGTATTCGTACCAGAATGCCAAAGCGCTATCACAAACAGTCTTTGTGGGTTTATTGTGCTTTGTAAAAGCCCTAATAAGCTGCACTTGAGTTTCACAAGCTAACAGGTGGTTACAATCAGAGTTTGTCTTTTTAAACACGATGGAAAAGTTTGCATTGCACAATGTATATGACAATGTATATGACCATTGGCTGCCTTTTCTTCCAGTTTGGGTTTATGTAAAACAAACTTGTAATCATGCAACAAAGCCAACTTACTGTACACCCCTAAAATGTTATCACTAGCTTTTGAGTGCATGAGTGCTGTCCTGGCTACCCATGGTAGACACCCTTCTCAACCCCCTTCATTTTCTTTGGAATCCACAGCTTCACTATGCTTGAGCCGTTGAGGGCTGTGTTTAGTAGGCATCAGAAGTTGTGATGTGTTATAAATTGTAAGTGACCTAAAAACTTTTTTTTTTGATAACATCACATCTCCTGCAACATTTTTAATGATTGTGTGATCTGTGTTACTGACAAGTCCAGTTCTCCACCCCTCCCCACCCCCTAAACCAATCATCTCTCAACAAAATGTAGCCCTGCACAGAACGGCCTTTGTGTACTGTATATACCTGGCAGACATGAACCACTGTCAGGTTTTAAAATCACACCTTCAATATGCACAGAATATTGCTGTAAGACATCTGCAAATAAATTAAATACTACTCTTTTTTTTGTTTTCTTTTAACTCAGACTGTTAACAGAATGCTCTAACACAGTGTTCTCCAGCCATCCTCCCCCATGGACAGACTGGTGGCCCCCAGACTGGATAAACCACCAACATCAGGGATGTACACAGTGATAGCACAGGCTTTTTCAGGATCGAGAATGCTTTTGTATCAACTCCGATTTCAGAACAGGAGTATTTTTTTTTTAAACTACATCCCAATCACTTACATCCCCTATCCCCATTACACACATTATATATATATATATATATAGCTTCGGGAGTCAGGGGATTAATGCCTGATGGGTGAATTTTGCCCCAGTGGGTCTCTGTTATAGCAGCTTTTTTTTAAAGTATTTTTAGTTTCTAATATTCTTTCATATGTGGCCTACACAGGTGGCACTTTTGCAGGATTGTACCCAAACAGTGAACTGTTTTTATGTACACTCAGTGCACATACGTCACTGAACATTCATTCCCCTTGTGGTGGAGGACCTGACCATGGACAGTGGCTCTAGCCTTCTTTAACAGCAGCAAGGTTTTTAACTCTTGTACCGCATCCAAAATACTGGACATCACACTACTCTGCATAATAACAGAAATCCCCTTCAGATCACTTACACAACATAAGAACAGCTTCGTTTGGCAGGACTGTAGGGAAATCACTGAACTGATGAAGTGGGTGTCACAACTCCTTGAGTCTAAGACATCCAAACCGCTGGTGTAGTATATAGAAAATCACTGGACGTTCAACCAGATGGGAATTGAGAGATTAGCTGAGCAGATGATAATTTCCTCAGCCACTGGTGCATGTTCTCCGGGGAGAATAGCAAACTCCTCCCTTCTGTGAACTATGCACAACATGTGATTGAGTGTATGCCAAGGTGTATGGTCCCCAACGATGCCAGGTCCTATTTATAAAGGGCATTCCACGAGGGAGCTTTCTAAACTGCTAGGAACAGTGAGTGTTTGTTTGTTTTTTAAAGCATGGTTTGCTGGCTTCAGCGCTCTTGTTGATCCACAGTATGGGTGTATGGTCCTTGGGTTCAGAAAGGTTGAACATGAGTGCTATAAAATGTAAACCGCACTACAAGAGAACACAGAGGCTTGTTACAAGGCATGCATGTTAACACTGAATTCAGAAACAGCTTTGAGTCTTTCGGTTTTCTTGTTTTTTCAAGTTTCTGTATTGTTTTGTTTGTATTAAGTTTTTTTCATTTTTCGTTGGATTGTTCCTCTCTCTGTAGTGTCCTTCCAGAAGGCAGTGAAACTATCCCATGTTCATACCCTAGGAGAGTACTTGGGGTTTCTTGGCATTTCTGTGAAAGATTTCAACTCGTAGGGGATCCCAGTGTCCACCTCGATAGATTTTCGGGAGAACAGCAGCCGGATATCGTTGTGCAAATAGATCTTCCCAGACTTTGAGCTCTGGAATCTGAAAAACAAGATTGAGGTATTGTTAGTCTCTTTCAGTTTGCTTGGATACAAAAACACCAACACAAGACAAGTCAGGAGTGCTACAGAACAGTATTTAGATATGGATTGGGCATGGCACACTGCCACCGTCTGCCATACTACAGTATACTGTAGTAAACTAGTGTTTTAACCACTGTTAGAAAACTATTTTAATATAGTAAAAAGCCACACTTTTAAATTCTCTTCAGATATTTGGTGAGCTGATGTTTTGTTAATGTCAGCAAAACACTGAGTTTCAAAAAACAGAAGACAGAAACACACCCAGTATATAAGCAGTCTGCACTTTACCAGAAACATTATCAATAAGTTGATCAATTATAACTAACCTTTAATACATTTTTTGTATGTTTATAAGCTAGTCTTTAACAGTTAATAATCAAAAAAGTGCCAGTTAAATTACTAACAAACTCAACATGACCTACATTCACATCACATATCTTGAATCATTTCTTGGACTGAAATGCACAAAGTGTTTTTTTTTATCAAATTCAGGTTAAGATATCTTTAAAGGAGAAACTAACTTTTTATTCTGTAATAGTCTTACTGACTATGGCTTATAAAATACATATGTTAAATACTGCGTAAGCATTGTTAAAATGTACTTACACTTCGAGCTATGTGTAACAGGAAGATCTACCATTCACAATGAACTACTATAGTGAGGAGAGCAGCCCCAGCCTGGGTGGTCGCCACGGTTACCTGAGGTGAATCAGGTAGCAGAGTATCCTCCTCCGGTTGGGGGTGCCCCCCTGCTCCTCCCCCTCCTCCACGGGCACCAGGAAGATGCGGTGCCGCAGGAAGGTCACGTGGTTCACTGGCATGTCCCCGAAGCTGTACGTCACCAGGAACATCTTCACCACAGTTTTATTAGGGTTGAATAAGGTCTGCGAGAGAGAGAGAGAGAGAGAGAGAAAGAAAGAAAGAAAGAAAGAGAGACAGAGAGGGAGAGAGAGAGAAAGAAAGAGAAAGAAAGAAAGAAAGAAAGAAGTTAGGGTTAGGGTTGAGAGACCAGAGGCAGCAATAATCAAGCACTCATTCTTTACAACAAATGAGGATAATTAATTAAGTAATTATCTCTATATATCTTTAGGTTTATAAAAATAAAAACACACAACATATCAGAAGTGAACTGTGGTTTTATTGTTTCTGTATGTGTTAAAAGAAGTTAACCTTAAGGAAAAAAACAACGGAAAATCAAGATGAAGCCATCCAACCAGCAAGGATATCCTGGAATATACTGAACCAGACAATACAGCCAGACTTGTTGAGATTCAAGGGTTCTTTAACTAACTAATATTTAAGTAGCAAGAATATAGTATCTTTCACAATGCAGTTATGTTGCTGCAGACACAAAGAATGGCTGACAAAATGGATAACTGAAAACAAAAAAAAAACAAAAACAAAAAAAGGATTCAATGTAATTGAATAGCATTCCCAGACTCACCACTTGGATGGTTCCTGCTTTGGGAACGCTGTATCCCTTCTTTCCCAAAGGCTCCAGGTGGATCACGCCCTAAACAAGATGCAAACAAAACTCTTCAGAGAAACCTTGTTCAACACTGGCACCTATGGGCAAATGCAGCACTGCTACAGTGAAAGCTGCCAGGGAAACAGAAGTATTCCAATCTGAAAAATGCACTGCACCTCTGTTTTAAAAATAGCTTACAGTACAGGGCAGCCATCTTCAATCTTAAATCAACCTGAACTGACTTTCATTGATTTGCTTTAATAAAAGAACTGTAGAATGAAACAAGACACAAAAATAAACAACAAAACTCCATTACCACCTAAACAGCATCACTACAATCATGATTATCTTTAATCATGTTTCAACTCCAATTAATTGTCTGTCTGTCTGTCTCTTTAAAAAAACAGACAAAAAAAAAACGATTACATTGCATTTAACACCCCTCTAGTGTAAAGGGCAGCGTTAAGTAATACTTAACACCATGAATGCAAAACATCCTGGTACGCTTAGCACCGGAACATTTCCGATAACATCACGGTAATTGATTATTGTTGCTGTCCCAGCGAGCGTGGCGGGGCTGTGTTACCAGGAAAGGGGGGGGGGCGCTGTGCTCAGAGATGTCGTAGTAGGTGACCTCCACAGGCAGGGTGGCGTGCTGGGGGCAATAGGAGCCGCTGGCACCAATCTCTGCAGTGAATCCCTCGATCCGGCCCGACGGGGCAAAGCGGCCCTTCAGGATCGACTCCTGCAATCGAAACAACAGCAACAGGCTCCGTTAGAAACCAGACCGCGAACACACACACAGCCAGCGCTCAGGAGCAATACAGAGCTGCGTTATCACCCTGACGCACAGCTCCACTCAATCAAAGGGAAAGGCATGCTCCGCACACTCCCCTACAACAGCAACAGGCTCCGTTAGAAACCAGACCGCGAACACACACACAGCCAGCGCTCAGGAGCAATACAGAGCTGCGTTATCACCCTGACACATGGGTCCACTCAATCAAAGGGAAAGGCATGCTCCGCACACTCCCCTACAACAGCAACAGGCTCCGTTAGAAACCAGACCGCGAACACACACACAGCCAGCGCTCAGGAGCAATACAGAGCTGCGTTATCACCCTAACGCACGGCTCCACTCAATCAAAGGGAAAGGCATGCTCCGCACACTCCCCTACAACAGCAACATGTATTTCAGTAACATACCCCCCCCAACACAGATGTAAAAATGATTATTCATGCCATCGGGATCATGAAAAAGGAGATCACTGTGACCTAAACAGACCCAATTAGTGATCATACAACAATCTGATACTCACACTAAACTGTGGTTAAGCAGTTAGCTACAAAAAAATACTTAAAATAACTCTAGATAAACAGTAAGACAGCAAGTCTGGTCCCAATCGAAGTCGAATGAGAACACATGTGGAAAATGTGATTTTTTGCTGCGAGAGGAGCTGCAGCTTTCTCCAGGAGACGAGACGCTTCAGCTCCCTCTTCCCCTCTCCCGACCCGCTCTTCTTCTCGCACTTTGTTGGTTTGCTTGTGTGTCGCTTCGAACTGAACTACAATAACACTATATAATAACAGGTGTGAACCTCACACTAGTCCTGAACCTAGTCTTGGGTTTTCAGAACTACCATGAATTTGAGTAATTACTCCTCTGCTAGATCTGCTTTACTCTGACAACACTTATTGTATCATCAATGTCTTGCTTAAACCTGTGGTAGCATTAAGAGCTGTGCATGAAACTAAAGGGAAGGTACAATTTATTCAACAAGGACCAGATAACTCAATCTCACGACTTCAGATCATTTAAATATATATATATATATATATATATATATATATATATATATATATATATATATATATATATATATATATATACACACACACACACACACACACAGACACACACACACAGACATGGTTTGCAGACAGACAGACGTACGGTACCTCAAAGTTCCCCAGCAGGGAGCGGCTGATGGAGGCGGAGGACCAGCTGGAGCGAGGAGCCTGGCTCGACTCCCCCCGACGGGTGCTGCGGAGCTGCCTCCTGAGGAAGGAGAGACAGAGAGAGAGAGAGAGAGAGGTTGGGAATTAGGAATCTGCAGCACGGAGAGAGAGAGACACAGCCCACCAGTGTGCACCACCACAGCTCAGAGTGAGAGATGCAAAAACAGTACTTCAAGAGAGTGGGGGCTAAAATCATTCAAAGTCCTGAGTGTGTTGTAGGCTTTTCTTAGGAGTATTTTGTGCTTACAGAAACTAAGATTCTCAAAGCAATTTCCTGTATATCAATCATCAGCATAATTGTTCCAGAAAGAAAGAAAAACATATCATGTCAGAAATAAATAACTGTAATTGTAATGGTTCATAAGAAGGTTAAAGTTCTTATTCATCTTTAGAATTCCTGCAGAAAAACTAAAAACAAAAGGCTTAGACAAATACGGCCTAAACTGTCAAGGGCAAGAGGTCGTCCTGACATAAACACTTCACACTACACCTACTGTGCCTGCTGTTGACAACTGTCAATATTACCTCCTTGTAATCTCAAGGGGGTTACCGGCACAGGCACATTGTCCTGAGAGCAGAGGGGCTGGAGGAATTTGGAAATCTCACACGTTTAGTTTTTTATATCTTCCACCTCTCTGACTTTGGTACGTTGATAAGATCCAAATTAAAATGAAAACTCACGATTTCAGCCGAAGTCCACTTTTCAGTCTTCTGCTCACACTGCTGCAATCTGCAGAACACTGTAAGAGGAGAGAATACACAGCGTGTGAGAACGGGGTTCAGAGTCAGCAGGCAGAAGACACATAATGTAACACATTCAGGACATTTTCAAGCGGTCCTTCTGGATACACTGAGGCTTAACATGTTTCCATCTTAAAAAACAGACAACTCTTAACACATAATCTAGAAATATTAACCTTTTACCGGTCATGGCCTTGCCTTCAAAATGAAATACTGAGTATCTTTTTTTTTTCTTTTCTATACAGCGATGCAGGGCAGAGCAACACATTTCCCAATAATTAAAATACTGTTATGCTAGAAAACTGAATGAACTGAAACGTAACATATAAATAAAGTATTCAGATTTTGTGATGGTATAAATGTACTCAATAATGTTAACTGAAAATTAGCCTAAACTGATTTGGGAAATCAATCAAGCAAATCAATCTACTGTATAATTAGGCAGCTCACAGACCAAACTTACTCTCAAATAGATTATGCGACAATGTACAGTATGTAGCTTGAAATAAAACCCATACAGAATGAACACATTGCGTCAAACCTGCCCTTACTCTTCAGTAAACCTTTGTACCAGGTTTAGAAAAGCAAGTCCTAGGTGTCTTTGGGAGTCAGTGTTTTCTTCTGTAAAGCATCAGGAAATACAATTCCAGGTGAGAAATCTATAAATGAGATTTTGAATCTGAACCACTTCTCCCCTAGACTTCCACAGTTGTAAATTCCACTGCCCCATAGCTGTACAAACGTACTTACAGGTGAAAGCAGCCTGGTTCCTAAGTCGTAAGCATGGAGCACGCTCAGACTGTTCATCATGAGAGCAGGGACTTGAACTCCCCTGCACCCCCTGGCCAGCATGCCACACCAGCTGCACGAGCACACAGTGGGACCACCCCTCGGTTCTGAGCGTTGTGCCTCTCAATCAGACCTGGGCATGCTCTCTCTCAACCCCCAATGCTACAGATCAACCAACTGCCTTTTAAACTTTCCCATGCCAGCTCAGCATCGCTCATCCATTTAGTTTTTTCTGGAAGACAATATAATATATTATAACATGAGGCTGGAAAGTGCAGCATGTGTATAGGAATGCTGTAGGCTGTGGAACACTGTGGGTGTGAATGGGCTTTATTCTGGGTGTGCACTGCACTTTCTACTATGAAAACAGGCATTCTTTTAGTCATATGCAACATAACTGCTCACACGGCAGCCTTTGGAAAGAAGTGAAAAAGAAGCAAAGCTGAATCCAAACTGGATCAGGACACCACACTGGACCAGGAAGTCTAGTATGAGCTAGTACCGTTTATTCTGTACTGGATCCGTTTAACTTGTGAAACTGAAGAGGACTTTAATTGGTAAGAAGCAGGATGGCAAATCAAAGCTAGTCTGTGTTGCAATTGCAGGACATTAAGGCATACAAACCAACCAAACCAAAGATATGTCAATAATAAACATACACCCTATGAAGGATATAAAAAGACACGTACAGGTTTTCCGTCAACATCTGCTACATGTAGAACAGCATTGTAACAAAATTCCCATAGAGGGTTTTTAATCAAAAACAGTTTCTCAAGATATATTCTTAATATTTCAGCCAATCAGGGAAAGTACTGTGAAAAGTACATCGTTGTCACAAAACATCCAAGTAAAGTTCCAACCAATACAGGTAAGCTGTTCTGAAGATACAGCCTACATGAGGTTAAATTACACAAATAACGAGTAGGTCACCATGATCTAAACCTTCTCAAAATGTCACTAAAACTGGAGGAAGGCTTTTCAAAACAGTAACAAATATGTGAGCTACAAACACCATGCACAGATGTATCAACTTACACACAATATGTAGGCCTACGTGGAAGTACATTTACGAACGAGAAGAGGCCGTTCGGCTCATCAGTGCTCGTCTGGTTCCCAGTAGCTGATTGATCTCAATTTTGTCAAAAGGATCCCAATGATTCAGTAGAAACAACATGACTACGTAACTCATTCCAAACACTCACCCCCCACCATACCCTCTGTGTCTCCTACCCCTCCGTATTAAGCCTGCCTCCACTAAATTTCCATAACAGAGGCAGAAGTGTTAAAGGGACTAGGAGCTCTTAAAATAAACAAATCCCCTGGGCCGGATGAGATCCTCCCAATAGTACTCAAAGAAATGAAAGAAGTTATTTACAAACCGCTAACCAAGATCATGCAACAGTCTCTTGACACAGGGGTTGTACCGACAGACTGGAAAATAGCAAACGTAATACCAATCCACAAAAAGGGAAACAAAACCGAACCAGGTAACTACAGACCAATAAGCCTGACTTCTATTATATGTAAACTTAAGAAAACTATAATAAGATCCAAAATGGAAAATTACCTATATGGTAACAATATCCTGGGAGACAGCCAGCATGGTTTTAGGAAAGGGAGATCGTGTCTAACTAACCTACTTGACTTTTTTGAGGATGCAACACTGAAAATGGATAACTGCAAAGCATACGACATGGTTTATTTAGATTACCAAAAAGCTTTTGACAAAGTCCCACATATAACATTAATTCTCAAACTGAACGCAGTAGGGATTCAAGGAAATGCATGCATGTGGATCAGGGAGTGGATAACATGTAGAAAACAGAAAGTACTGATTAGAGGAGAAACCTCAAAATGGAGTGAGGTAACCAGTGGTGTACCACAGGGATCAGTATTAGGTCCTCTGCTATTCCTAATCTACATTAATGATTTAGATTCTGGTATAGTAAGCAAACTTGTTAAATTTGCAGACGACACAAAAATAGGAGGAGTGGCAAACACTGTTGCAGCAGCAAAGGTCATTCAAAATGATCTAGACGGCATTCAGAATTGGGCAGACACATGGCAAATGAAATTTAATAGAGAAAAGTGTGAAGTATTGCATGCGGGCAATAAAAATGTGCATTATAAATATCACATGGGAGATAGTGAAATTGAAGAAGGGAACTATGAAAAAGACCTCGGAGTTTATGTTGACTCAGAAATGTCTTCATCTAGACAATGTGGGGAAGCTATAAAAAAGGCTAACAAGATGCTTGGATAAATTGTGAGAAGTGTTGAATTTAAATCAAGGAAAGTAATGTTAAAACTCTACAATGCATTAGTAAGACCTCACCTAGAATATTGTGTTCAGTTCTGGTCACCTCGTTACAAAAAGGATATTGCTGCTCTAGAAAGAGTGCAAAGAAGAGCAACCAGAATTATCCCGGGTTTAAAAGGCATGTCGTATGCATACAGGCTAATGTCGTATGCAGACAGGCTAAAAGAATTGAATCTATTCAGTCTTGAACAAAGAAGACTATGTGGTGATCTGATTCAAACATTCAAAATCCTAAAAGGTATAGACAATGTCAACCCAGGGGACTTCTTTGACCTGAAAAAAGAAACAAGGACCAGGGGTCACAAATGGAGATTAGATAAAGGGGCATTCAGAACAGAAAATAGGGGGCACTTTTTTACACAAAGAATTGTGAGGGTCTGGAACCAACTCCCCAGTAATGTTGTTGAAGCTGACACCCTGGGATCCTTCAAGAAGCTGCTTGATGAGATTCTGGGATCAATAAGCTACTAACAACCAAACGAGCAAGATGGGCCGAATGGCCTCCTCTCGTTTGTAAACTTTCTTATGTTCTTATGTTCTTATATTCCATACAGATGTACAACATGCATGAGAACTGAGACCAAGGATTAATGTACTGCAGTGGGATGCAGCACTGGTGTGAAGAGTACTGTAGGAAGCTTCGGAGGAAGCCTGCCTGGGTTTTAATGTACGCTACAAGGCTGTACCTCACTGGCTGGAATGGGGCCTGTCTGTCTGCCCGCCCTGCCTGCCTGCCCTGCCTGCCTGCCTGCCTGCCCGCCTGCCCGCCCTGCCTGTGTCTGCCCCCCTCCCTGCCTGCCCTCCCTGCCTGTCTGTCTGCCCGCCTCCCTGCCTGCCCTGCCTGCCTGCCTTCACACACGGGCACAAAAGAGCCCATTCTGTCCTTCTAGCTTAATTCACTTCATTGTTTGCTGGGAAGCTTTTTTTTCTCTTTTGTTCTGGGGTCTATTGAAGAGGGCCGTGGTTGTCATTACTGTGTGAGAGTGGCCTGGGGAACAGATCAGTCCTTCTTTAGTAAAAGTGTAAAGAGGTGGGGTGGGGGTGGGGGGCCGTGGAGCTTGCACGTGTTTCAAAACAATTAGAATGTCACCCCTGGTAGGATTTTAACTGAGCGGTTCTCCTGCCAGGATCTTTACAGTTTGTCCTTGCTTTTCTGTGGAATGTATACAAGTATTATTTCTTTATTTAATTTTCTTTTCAATTTGTAATGATCTTTTTAGTGCTTATGATTTTAGTACTTCCAGCTCTGACAGCTCTGCAAAATTACATTTAATCCACATAGGAAGTGCTGCAGCAATCACTGCAGTTCAAGCCGCCACTCACACACGCTGCATGTTCTCAACCAAGGTGACTCAACAAAGCGCCACAGTGTCCCAGCCTCTAAAATAATCCTATAATCAAAAGTGATTCTGGAGCGTGTACCTGTGCAGTGACCTACTGAACTCACGTCACTCAGAAATCATTAAATATGACTGCAAACGAGTTTTGCTCATACCAAACTGAGCTTCAATTGAGGGTTCACATGACATACTAATCCACAAAACCATCTTGGAAGAAAGAACGAACGAATGAATGAGCGACCCTTACACAGAGCTCATTAGCAGTACAATTGCAGCTATGGAAAATGTTGCTCCTGTTCAGATTTTTCTACATGTCATGTGACTGGTTGTTTCTAGAGCCTGCAAACCCGTTTTAGATTGCACTCTCCACAGCAAGCAGGTGATGACAGAAAGGTGAGGGTCAATGGTGCTGACTGGGCCAATTATCCAATCCAATGAAACAACAGAAGAAACAGCTACTTTAATTTGTGCTTACGACAGCTCTCCACAGAGGCTAAAGAAGCAGAAATTGAAATACAATTTAACAGCTGTTTCTTCAGTTGGAATGGTAAATCAATCCAAAAGACCTTTGCCTGGGTTTTCAAGAGCTCAATCCAAAAAATTGATTTGTGCGCCTCCATTTGCATCACAACCAGAGCATTTAGAATAGTGGCACCCACTTGTGACTCTTTCAGTCCAATCCAAAGCAGGACTTTGTTCCAACCAGGACCTTAATTGTTTAATTTAACACTTAGATTCAATGAAAAGCTAGGTGGGAATAAGGCTCTGGAATGTTTAATTGTAAAGTTAGGGAATGGCTGGAACAGAGTCCTGGACTAGAATATACTAGAAGAGCCACAAATGACAACCACTGACACAAAAATACTTTAAATTCAAACAATTTGGGAGAGAAAGGTTTTGTACCTTGGGCCTGTCCCGAGTCAAGGGGAGCAGGTGGTTCCAGAAGGGAGCTGCTTTGGCGTCGGTGCTGCGGCAGGACACAGTGATGGCGTGGGACAGTGGGGTGCGACTCTTCTTGGAGGTGGAAGGGCCCTCGTCCTCGGAGCAGGACTCCGCCATGTCGCTGGACACCAGAAGCTTCCTCTTGACGGCATAGCCGCTGCCGCCAGGGGCCGGGCTGGGGCCAGACTGCTTGGCCACGCATGGGGTCTTCTCGGAGGAGGCCAGCCCATTACTGGAGGAAGCCTGCGGTCGATCCGTCTCTGGAGACCTCAGCTCCAGATCTAAAGTCCTTGACCTCCTGTCCTCCATCTCTTGATAAGGAGACGGCCCTCCATTGCTTGACTCACAGCATTTTCTGAAGTCCTTGTGCTCGGTGTTGCCAGAGGTTTGGCCACAAGACATTTCTCCATTGGCAAGATCCCATGTGCCAGCAGTCCTGTCTCTGTCTGTCACCTCCTGCTTCCCGGCGTTGTTGGGTTCTGCCATTGACTTGAAGGCTGGCGGATCTGTCTGGATTGTACATTCGGCAGAATGCGGGTTTCTTTGACAGTTGCAGTCCTCCCCATTCCTCGCGGTCCGGTCCTCATTGTGCTCTGAAACCTGCTTGCTGCAGTCGAGCGCAGGGAGAGGGAACGGCAGCCTCCCTGCGCTCCAGGCAGGGTCTCTGGCAGGAGAGACGTAGTCCTTGTGCTCAATCACACGCATCCCTGCGTGAGAGAAGTGCTGGCCGGAGCCACACAACAGGGGCTTCTCGTCCACCAGCTGGTCCGAGGGCCCCACCTCATCCTCTAGCTCCTCGTCGGACTGGGCCAGGTGGACCCGCTTGTTGTCCGAATGGGTAGGGCTCTCGGACGGTCCCCTCTTCGTGGTGTGTTTGCCGGCCCTCTGCCCCGCACTCTCGGTGAAGCCGGCCAGCTGTGAAAAGATGGAGAGCTGGTAGACCTTCTGCAGCTTGATCTCGTTCTCGCTGAAGGGCCGGATGAGGCCCTGGCCTGGGCTGGAGTCCAGGCCCCCTGTCTGGATGTTCGGCCGGGGAAGATCCCCCTCTTGAGGAGGCTGGTCCGCGGACGGCTCTTTCTGTGCAATTTCCACATGGATGTGTCTCATTGTTCCTTCAGTTTTGTGCACCAGATCAAGTCAATTGAAAAAACATATAAATATTTAAAGTGCAAAAGAAAAGTAGAGAAATCTACTAGAAGTTTTATTTTTATTTATCTTTTCCTGCCCAAGTGGTAACTTGAGTCGCTCCTTTCATCAACACAGCTGAAATCTTTTGCTGTCGGGAGCGCAGCAGCACTTCATCTGCAACAGACAAGAACAGGATCAGATTGAATTCTGGAACACAATATGGCAATGTGCAAACATTTAGAGCAGAGAGCTAGGAGATCCTGAGATCGAGTTCCATCTCAGCCACTGACTCACCAGAACACAGGAAAGAAGATGCTTCATCAGTCAGAACATCCTGCAATTTTATTTTTAACAAGCAGTCACCATGTAAATATATAAACTTATGAGTCAGTGACACTTCTCAACAGTGAGCTTAAATACGTTCTTCCTCAAACATAACAATACTAATGCTACTGGTACTACTACAACAACTACAAACTACAAACACTACTACAGCTAATAATTTATATCAACCTTGAGTCTTATCAGCTGAAGTCTGACATTTTTATACACTACTGACGCTCCAATCTTTCCATAAAACACAAAGGGCCACATTCACAAATGACTTACCCCAGTTCTAAGTTTACACCAGCATTTTCTTAAATGAAAACTAAAAACGTTGAAGTTTCAAAGACTGCGGTACGTAACTCAGGCAGTTAACCCTTTCTTTACCTGGATACCACTGCAATGGTAACTGGTGTCATCTGAAACCGAGACACGACTCATATTTCAGATTTATCTTCTGTAGTTCTGCTTGTTTTGTATCCAGGATACAAGGCAGTTTTACTAAAGACCTGACTTGAGTTGTAGGTGCATTCATGATAAAAAGGTTACATTTAAAAGCTCCTACACGCACCTTACTACTTCTGTGACAGAATAGGTTTTTTATTTTTTATTTTTTACAAACCAAAATCTGGGCACTGGGGTTTGTTCAGTAAAAATAGCCTAAATAGGTACTATAAGATTTCAATGCTTCAATAAGCTCTACACATGGTTTACAGTAAAAGGCATACCACTCGTCTCCTCCGCTCCCCTCCTTGACTCGCTCTGCCTCTCTCCTGCCCCCTAGAGCCTGGAACGAGCGTGGTGCATCCATCTCCAAAGCCACCACCGAATCCACATGAAGCCACGAACAGCATCCCGGGCAGGGTTGGGGCAGAGTGGTGAGATGTGAATCAGCAGCACATGCTGAAAATACGAGGGCATCCAAGCAGCGTTAGGTCCAGGCTGAGTACACAAGCCTCCCCACAACACAGATATTATTTTTATGTTCTCCAAAGTGAAAAGAGTATCATCTATATTAAGAAACACTTTAACTTGACACACTTAAATGAGCACTAATACGCTCTTTAGTGTTTAAAGCTTATCACCAGATATTTGGGAACATTTGACTTTGTACTGTACGTAGGTCAAGACACACCTCCTTATTCCCCAGTTTATGATACTCTCCAACATGTGCCAAACAATTACTAACCAATTTCTTCGACTCTGACACTGAAAAAGACGTCTAATTGAAATGTTTGTCATTGAAATCTAGTATTTTTGAGTGATTCATGACTGAAACGGATCTTAAATTGTTGTCACTGTGAGGTCTAACTGTACATTCAATGTGTTTGCACTGGCCTGGGAGTATTTGACCAATGAACACAAATGAATGTCCTCACAAAATGCAAAGACAGTGCTGAGATTATACCATCGGTAGCAGGAATAATCAAGTTATAATGAATCCATGGTACAACTTACACTCTAGCTCATTTTAACTGCCAATACTGTTAGAAGTGTGTCTTCCAGCTGCTTTGTTTTGTGTTGCCATGGCGATGATTGCAGTCAAGTGAAGTGACACAGCTCTTTTTGTTTTTAAAGATGTACTCTCAGATGTGGTTTTGTTTGTTTTTTTTCTGCGGCAATGTTTGAGGAAGTTAAGCAATACATTTTTTGCACAGTAACTCTGTTTGTCTATGTAACTCTTAAATGTCAAAAATCTATGTATTTTTTACATTTAAGGTTGGTGCCTTATAATGCCATAACAAATAATTTTCTGTTTTAATTTCTGAGCTATAAAATATATGTAAGCTGATGATGGAGAGAGAGAGAGAGAGAGAGAGAGAGAGAGAGAGAGAGAGAGAGAGCGAGAGAGCGAGAGAGAGAAAGAAAGGGAGTGAGAGGAGGAGCAGGTTAACAAAGTGTAGGGCTCCAGCTCCAGAAAACTGTTCTGAAAATCTATTATTTGTATTTCTGCTAGTGCAGCAGGTGTGTTGGCTACTCTGGATGGCTGTAAGGACTACATACATTCCCCAGTGTCTCAATAATAAAAGTATTCTGCAATCCTGTGTATGGATCCCTTCATCCTCTACAAACCTGGAATACCTGAGGTTAAACTGAGGTAATAAACAAAACACAGACACAATGCACACGCTGGGGCTCCCTCACCTGTGGAAGAGTATCACTCAGGTGCTGCAGAGCTGCGTGGGCTGAGCAATATCCACACACACACCCTCAGAATCTGGAGTGTCTCGAAGAAACCTGTGGTACATGGGTGTTGGGAGGTGCAGACGATGCTCATAATACTGAAGGCATTCCAGTGGAAGGACCTGTTTATTGAGAGAGAGAGAGAGAGAGAGAGAGAGACATATGAAACATTTTTGCACTAGGGAAGACAGCAGCAACCACACAGACTTTGGACACAGAGATTCAGATTTTGTATTGAAACCTGTGTTCTTTACTCTATATATACACTCTACACTAACGCTTGTTAGAATGGTCCTGGGAGAAGGTGATGTCTCCTTTGCACTGGGCAGCTGTATCATCACACAGCGCAGAGATTAGGCTACCAACAGGCCACACCACCTCCCAGTTCCTCATCTCTAACCACTAGGCCACACTGACCCACAGTCCCAAATGCTCTAACCAATAGGATACAGAGCATTCTTATATCAGCTCTAACCTCTGTCCTCAGCTTTAACCACCAGGCCACACTTCCTCCTCGTCTTCCAGCTTAAAACACTTGGCTAAACAGTCCTTCGGCTCAAAACACAAGAGTCACAGCCTCCAAGCCCTTTATCACTACTGGGCCACACTGCCAATCAGTCCCTCAGCTCAAGCCCCACTCACGCTTGTCTCACCATTAAACAACACTGTATTCGGATCTCACATCTAGGCCACACAGCCTTGTACTCTATTTCTAAACCATGACACTGCCCCTGATCCTTAACTCTAAACAATAGGTTAGGTCAGTGGAAAGCCACTGGCTCCTTCACTAGTTAAACATGAAGACAGCTGAAAAGCTTGGTGAGCAGAAGCGTTGCGTGCAGGCTTCCACTCTTCACGCAGACACAAGCGCACTGCACTTGGACAGGGACCAGGCTGTGGAGAGAACAGCACCCTGTGACAACAAGCTCTTTGTGTTCCTGTAGCTCAGCCAGTTAAGAATTGACCTGGCTGGCAATGGCTATTACAGGACAACTTCCAAATAACATTTGAAATAAAAAAAAACCCCCCCCCCCCGCCTATTTATCTACAAAACCAGCAAAACATTTTTTGCATGTGATGTCAGATGACGCTCCCACAGAAAGATAACATGAATGGAACTCCAGCCACTGGAATTGGGGCATCCTTTAAATACACAAGCACGACTGGCTTTCCTTGTAGGTCAGCATTCTCCAACTTTCAAGCCTGTGTTTCACATTCCATATTAACCGAGTGTTAAGATTAGTTCTCTCTTAATGAAACGTTCCACTGCAAATCTATAATTGGCAGCCCTGGGGGGCACATTAGCCTCTCTGTACAGGCATTACCCTGTCCAGACTCTTGTTTTTTCTCCGAAGGAAATATGTGGTCCTAGTTTGCATGACTGGATAGTACCGGAGATCTGCCTCCAAGCACGCGGATAACATTACCATGCCGGCATAGTAACACATAACTTCAAACACTCAGTAAATATCTCTGAGGTGTGTCACTGGTGAAGGGTAGTTTTTAAAGCACAATTTATGATTGAATGAAGTCGCCTACACAGCAAGAGCAATTCAACACAAGAAGAAGATACTATCTCTACACTATGCACTGATGAAATCATTTGCCAAAACACTTGTCTACAGTTTTACAACTCTGTCATTGAGAACTACAGGGGGGTGGGGCTACTGATGACAGGCCTCATCTAGGTCACAAAAGAGGTGAGGTTCATTGGTCTACATAATAAAATCACCAACAAAGGTAGTGGAGAAGATGGCTTTGAATGCGGAGATGAGTGTGGGTGTACTGTACATATGGTACTTTCTTTGTATGTACACTAGAAGGGTATTCAACCTTATGTGAGCAGGTGTTTATTTGGTTCAGAGTGCTTTACAGATAGCTTACAGAAACTATGCATGAATAATAAGGTCCAGCATTAAAGGTGTAATGCCCTATACAGTTTTAAAATAGTCTTTACATTCAATTTATCTCTCCCCCAACTATACACATTTGATAATGATATACACTTACACCACCTGATAGATATTTAACACATTACATCGCACAATGTGAAATTAGTTTGTGGAAATACACAATATGAATCTCAAGCCTCAGTAAATGAGTAGGCTTATACGGTAAACAGGCATGTGGCTGGGCCAGTTGTACTGGAAAGTCTAGCAGCTGGTATTCTGGCTGAATGCACAACAGCTGATCTGTGGCTCCCGAGTGGTGCGTCCGGTAAAGGCCCTATAGCTTGGAGATCGCTGGTTCGAAATCAAGCTATGCCACTGCCGACTGTGGACAGAAGTTCCCGGGGGGCAGCTCACAGCTGGCAAAACACTGCCCAGGCAGGGAGGGGTTAGGTCGGCTGGAAGTCCTTGGCTCACCGCACACCAGCGACCCCAGTGGCTGGCCAGGCACCTGCAGGCCTGTCTGTACGCAATTCAGAACTGCGTGGTCCTCCGACACTGTAAGTTCTGGGATGGCTGACGTCACTTGTTTCGGAGGACGCGTGTGCTCGTCTTCGTCTCTCCCTAGTTAGTGCAGGGGTTGCAGCGGTCAGCCTGGTTGAATAATAATTCGCCTTTCATTCCAAAATTGGGAGACAATCATGAATTAATAAAAATAATTGTAAGGATCTCTTCCCTTTGTTAAGCCAACCCCATACCTCTTCACACACACACACACACACAATTCTTCAGACCAACTCAATAACACAAATCAAGCAAGCTCAAAGCAGGGGGACAAAGTGCCATAGTGTCAACACACCCTGATCTCACAGGCAGCAGCATCCCCATCCTGATATTAACCAGCTCCTGGCACCCCCCACCCCACCTCGCCCCCTTGCCCCCCACAGTGGAACAAACCTTTGTGGAGAGTGTTCGGTTGCAGCAGGCCGGCAGCACTGTATAGCTGCGAGTCTGGGAGCCTGGCCTCTCCCCTGCTCAGCATTGCAGACACAAAAACAAACGCGCACAACCAGACAGCACTGCTCTCCGGCTCCTCTGCAGCAGACACCTTCCTGCAGCACTGGTTTCAAGCTGCATCGCTTGCTTTTTTATTTAGAGCTGGTGGGAGTTCTGTGTGCTGGAGCAGTCTGCATCTCAGTGAGTCAGAGCTAGTGCTAGTCTAGTCTAGAGAGCTGAGTGAGGCTGGGGAGGGAGGCTGGCTTAGTCATTTCAGCTGAAGGGCTGGGAGGGAGGTAGGCTAAAGGTAGGTTAAAGCCAACGGACTGGGATTAGAACTGAGGGAGGGAGAAGGGAGGTGTAGTATTGGTCAGAGTTGGGGGAGGCTGGCTTAGTGGTAGAGCCGAGGGACTGAGAGGGAGGGTGGCATAATAGTGGCATTATTGGCAGCAGATGGTCTTGTGGCCGTTGTTAGGGACAGATTGAAATGGGGTCTTATAGAAGTGAGAAAGCAGCATTTTTTTCTAAATGTAGCCACAGCGCAGTGAGAGTGAGAGAGCAAACTATTCTGGGAGAGCTTGTTTTGAAACCCACATGAAATTTGGAGTCGAGCAACAGCACGAGAGAGAGAGAGGAGAGAGAGAGAGAGCGAGAGAGAGCGAGAGAGAGTGAGAAAGAGAGAGAGAGAATGATCCCTGGTGTGTCACAAGCTGAATGGCAGCCAGGCAGCTGAAAAGGAACCAGATAAGGGCCTCTGTCAGCATGCAGTAATTACCTCTATTAATACTTCTGCTACACTCTCAATCTGAATGCACTTCTGCCGGCTCGTTTATAATAAATTGATTTTATTACAAAATACTGCATATACCCATCAAACGTGTTTCCCAACTGTAATGTTTTGTTACACTCACACTACATTGCTTGTGACACGCGCCTGGGTTAAACAAACAGGAAGCTGAGGGAATACACTCGTCAGTAACTACTGAACTGTGGAAGTAGCCTACTCAGAGTTTTGTTTGTTGATTTATTAGGTTTTCCAGATTTTCTAACTGAACAAAGCTTCAGCAGAGTATTGTTGCCGATATTGCATTTGATAAAGTAAAGAGCAAAGGACAGCCAACAGCACTGCTCGTATCAGAAGTGCTACTCACACTTTACATTGCAAGTATACTACAGGTTTGTTTGTTTTTCATTACTGCAGGTTTCAGTGTTGCAAGCGGTAGGTTAGCTGTTTTTGTTATTATGCGTTTTGTTTTTTTCTCTGCTTGCAATACCATTTAAATACAACACCGTACAGCACTGTACTGTGAATGTTGTTTTCCAGTACTGTAACTTGAAGTATAAATGTAATGTAGTTTGGAAATTACATTTTCATACAAAAGGTTTTTTCACTTTCAGTGACTTTTTCTGGTATAATTGTGTTTGTGAGATATAGATTATAGATACACACACACACATACACAAACATATATGAGGGCTGTCACTCTATTCAAATTTTTGATCGCTTCGTACCTGGCTTCCTGTACTAATGCTTTTATTCCTTCTGAATCTTCCATTTTTCTGAGAAAGTTCTTCTTGAAAATGGATTCGTAATCAAATCGACTACGATGTCTCTGTTGTCTGATTTTATTTTTTAATTTGTAAAAAGCAATTCTAAATATTACTTCGAAGTTCAATATAATTCTCAAATAACGGTCTCTATAATGTTAGCAATATCTCACAAAATTCATCTATATTCTTACACCGCACACGAGTTCTTCATGGGTCCAAATTAATCAACCCGACCCGACCACAAACCGATTAATTATTTACCCGACCCGACCCGACCCGACCCGACCTGACCCGATGTAAAATTCTTATCATTAGACCCGGCCTGAAAAAACAGTGGCACTCTTTCCCTTTCCCCAGCTTAGTATATGCACTGACTAGATACTTCTATTGGTTGATTTTATTTTATATATTTTAAAAAAAAACTAATATCTGCCAACTCTTCAGATGATAAAACGTCCGATTTATCTGTTAATCAGAGCAGCCCTAATATAGATCTAGATATATGTGGTTCAGCCTCGCAATCTAGCGGACGTTTCATAAAACCCTCACTCTCGTTTATCCGTCAGGGGAACCTGTGACAGGAAAGGTCTGCTAAACCAGTGCTGACTGTAACTAGGGGTGTGCACAAACTCCTACTCACACTCGGAATTGCCTTTAAGAAGAATTTATTGGCAGGTATTCAATCAATCCATTCATTAATGTGCCGATTTCAAAACAAGAAAAGCTGTTCTTCCCTTACCTTTGGTGTACCAATCAATGGCAATTAAGTTTGTGTTTTAAAAGCCGATCGGAAGAGAGTTTTCCTCTCATACAGGGCGCTGACATTTTTAGTGCAGTACTGAGGCCGCACAGAAACCAAAAAAATGGTGTAGTGGGAAATATGACACCTGCTCCAATCCAAGACTCATAGGTCGAATTAAAACATATGTAATATACCAGCCTATTGATAAGCCAGTTAAATATTCAGGGACATGTTTTGAACAGACCTCTAATCCAATCTGAACCATGCTGTCATACTGAAATGCACACTGATAGCATCATAATTCTGTGGTAAGTGCATCAAACATTTACTATCTCTGTTTTATTCAAAGGGCTATTACTGGTCTCTGATGAAATACAAGTAAATGTGAAACAAAGCAATACATTTCTTAGGTGATCGTACAAATTCATGAAACTATTCTCAGAAACGAAATATTTCTAAAACAACCACATTCAAAAAAGTTAACAAACAAACAGCCATATATATTAAGGGTGATTAGATTTCAAGTTACATCTAACAGTAATAATATTTTATCAATGTGTTTGTTTTCAATGCATACATTAATTCTTGTTATACATAACTAGCCACCTATGTAATTTTTGTAGGATTGTTTATTTTATTTATGAAATAAATAAATAAATAAATAATATATGTATAAATATGGTTACTTAAGGTGATCACTTTGTGTACCTTTGCTATATAGAAGCAAACAAATAACAGCACATGCTGGGAGTCCTATTTGAATGATTTCATTAACAAACTACACAATCATTTGAGATGTATTCGTACCACGAACAGCACCCAGACACTCAACATGGCTGTATATATAAAAAATGTTTTAAAACGTTTAAATACAAATTAAAAGGAAAACAATAAAACAATAAAATATATTTGAATCTGATTGCTCCCCATTCATCTTTTGGCAAGAATTCTGTGAAGGTGTGATCAGAAAATAAATGACTTTGAGCTGCAGGTGTCCTTTACCAATGATCTACTGAATGCTCCACCTTTCCAAAATTCCAATGCAGTATGAAGATGGATAAATAGTTGGTTTGGTCAGATCTGTGCTCGCCGTTCGACGTGTAAAATCAATCGGAGTACAGAGCAGCCCCAGTTCATGTCTGAGATACTGGAATGAGTTTGACCAGCTCTTCAGCATTCAAGCAAAGCCTGAAGGCGCTCGTTATCTGCCAGGTGAACAGCTGTGTCCAATGGAGGACACTGCAATGGCCTCTTGACCTGTAATCAACACTGCCTCAGTTAAAAGAGAGATGACCAAGGCTTTAAAAATCCCTTTTGTAAATCTCACATTTGCTAAATTATCACTAGGGGCTCTTTTTTCTTTCTTTGTAGATCTTTTCTTGTGCCTGCTTTTGATTTTGCTGATAAAACAGTGTCAGACAGCTAAATCTTGCAAGTCACACTTTCATTTTAGGCAACACTGGGGCTGGATTAAATTTAAAAAAAATACAGCACCTGCACTATTTCCTGGTTCTGTGCTGACATTTAATCATATTTTCCCCAGACGCACAGTATATAGCCAAATGCATCTACAGTGCCTTTGTAATGCTACTCTGGAGCCATAGCTACGAGACTGTGCTGTTTGTGTTCTGCAAGATTGAAAGTGCTAGTGGGAGCCACAACCATGCCACCTTATAACTGCTTCCATGGTAGAAAGGGCTGCCTTATAGACCGTGCATTTTAAATGAAGGGCTTATTGAGTTTTAACACAAGTTGCCTCCCAATCTGGTACATGTCAGTTATTTCAAAACAATGCATCCACAACATAAAAAATCCATAAATCTGAGTCAAGCTAAACAAACTACTTAGTCAGGTAGGCCAACGTTTAAACAAGGGTCTTCATAAAAATCAATATCCGTTTCTACTGGTGTACTTCTTTCAGCTTTTTTTCTTGCTGAAATGTTTGTCTATGAAACTTAAACTACAGATTTCAGTCTGTTATGTGACACATATAGGTAGTGGTGGTTTCATTTTTAGTACAACTGACACTCTAACCACAAGCAGTTCTACAAGTTGAAAGAACAGTTATGCTGATATTAACAGATAAGAGCGCTGAACATCTGCAACGAAAGAAATAAGCTTCAAGGACACTGAAGAAGCAGTAGCAGCAACAGCCCAGTTTCGACCCATGTCTCGAACAGTTACCATCGGTGGGGCTACAAACAACGGGTTACAGAGTAACCACAGCCTAGCAGTTAGAGAGTCAAGCTCTGTACGAGCTCAAAATAAGATTCTTCTGATTCTTGTTTCCATTCCTGGAGGAGGTTGCCTACAGACATCCTCATGAGTGGAAAAACCACAGCACTCTACGAACGGATTTTGTTTATATAACGTTAGGGGAATTGTGAGTAATTATGCTTAAACACCGCAGTCCGGAGAACAACTTTCCTTAGTCTATAAACAGCTCCAAAATCATGTACTGGCCATCAAGTATATTTCACCCTTCTATCTGATCTTGGCTCTCCAACTATAGACTAGAAGCAGAAGCAAAAGTTTGACCTGGCTCCTGACACACACACACACACACACACACACACACACACACACACACACACACACACACACACACACACACACACACACACAGAGTTCAGAGCTGGGTCAGTCGGCAGTCAGCAACAGTTCCAGAGGTTACAGAAACTCTGCAACTTGGAACGGATCTCTGGCAACGAGCCATTGGTCCTCGTCACCACCAATTTTCTAACAAGCCATAGAGAATTCACCAGCACCACATCAAGTCAATCGTTGTAAAAAAGAAAAAAAACACAATTAAGTTGAACTTTCACGAATGCACATTTGAACTTGATGAGTGAAAACCTGCACAATCTGTAACTGAGGCCAAGCAAGACTGCTTCCAGCTAACTCACTGTTGGTTCTAACTTCTGCTTACGTTCAGATGTGTCTTACCTTGTTTTACGTTGTAAATTCAATATTCTGAATTTCCATTTGTAAAACTTGGAAATTGGCAGGGCTGCCAGTGCAGAGTTAATTATTTCCTAGGTTTATTGCAGCAGAAATACTCAAACATAAGCTTACCCATCCTGCAGGCCTTTATTGCTCTATATTTGTTTTACCTACAAATTAGTTTATTACATCCACAGAGGTCAAGTAGACAAATGTCTCAGCTAATGCTTTTTTAGTGTTTACAGTTATGGACTGTGTACTGTATGTAAGAGTCTATGACCTACCCTCTGCCTTCCTGCATGCACTGACATCTGTTGCAATGATCAATCTTATATTCCATCTGCTTGGTAACAACTGCATGCACAAAAAGAAAGCATGTCAGTGACATTCACCCCCCCCACCACTGCTGTAAATTAAAAAATCTGAGACATCCGTAACATGACAAAGAATATCACAACAACCTATATCCACTGTATGAATGTTAGAAGAAATGTTTCACATACAGACCAGGTTAACAATTGCGTAAGGATGTTAACCGATATGGTCAGTGTTACAAGCCTGCATTGGGTAAATGCCGGCATTAATGTTTGGGTGATTAAGTGACACAGACAATAAATAAATAAATAAATAAATAAAAAAATAATCTGAAGCAGTCACTTAGGCCTGATCCCCGACAGTGGGGCAGCGTTGACCGATACCCTAAATACTTTATTTAGGTAGGACCTGGAACACCTCTACTGTGCAATCTAGTTGCTATTTTCAGGTCTATAAAGAGTTCCCTGGTAAATGTAAAAAAAAACACTTATTCATAATTGCACTTTAGAATGTAAAAGCAGAAAAGGTACGAATGAGGGGGCCATTCGGCCCATCAATGCTCATCTGCTTCCTAGCAGCTGACAGACCCTGAAATGTTGTCAAATTCGGTCTTAACACTAGAAGCCCTGCGGCGGTCATTTTGGCGGTTTTTGGTTTTAAAATGTAATTTTCTCCACTCGTGTAACACATATGGGGCTGTGTGTTCATGTACCTTTCTGTCCGTATGTATTAAATATTCTCACAAAGCATGAAACGCGGGAGTGTAGAAATAAAGGAGATATATTACATTATACCTAAAAGCCCCGGGAGCAGTCACATTGATAGCTACACAGAAAACAATTGTATTGTGATTATACAGAACGGTATTCTACTTTATTATTGTTATATACCAATCTGCAATGTGTTTGATTTGTAAAATAAATGCTCATATTATATATATATTTGCTTCAGTTGTTCAGATGTTTATGTGACATACTCAATAAGAAAGAACTAATTACATCCGACTGTTTCTCCTTTCGTTATACTATTTACAGTGTTTTCAACACAGCGGTCAGAAAGACTGCTGCGGGGCTTCTAGGTATGAGTATATCTCCAGTCCTTTTAGTGTTAAAGGCTCCCAATATTTCAGCATCATGCAAGCGGCTTGGTAACTCTTGGTAACCCTTTCCCACCCTCCCCACCCTCCGTCCTAGAGAGAGCAACAATGAAAATCTACATCGCTATAATCTGTGGTGGTAAACATTTGTCCATCTTCCCTATTTGCCCCAATTCAATGCAATTTAGCTGCAGTTATTTTGTTAAAATCGGGAATCTCCAGTGCCGCCCCCTGGTAGCCAAAAAAACCACAGTGACTGTGGAGGATCGTGCAACTGCTTCAGAGGCTCCTCTCTCTCTCTGTAGGGGCTGATAAACAAGCAACAGGGGGCTCAGGGGGCAGGGGGGTAGTTATATTCTATAAAGGAGCCAAATATGGTAAAACAAGCTGTCATAACTGTCAGTGTCAATGTTTTGTTACAGGAGCCTGTTGCCTAGCGCTTTATATGGCAGGGGTGTCATCCCAGCAAGTTAAGGAGCTTCTAAATGAAGCAGGGGGCTGGATTTTACAATGCTTGAAAACTACAGTTACTGACTCGTGGGGCATCGGGACTGATAAAACTGATTAGAATGGGTTTGCCATTAAAAAACGAAATAGAAAAAAGTAGTGCGTTGTTAAGCGTGTTCTCTTTCTACAGCTTTAAATCAAAACACTGTGAAGCAAAATATCAAGATCAAAAATGATTCTTCTGCTTGCTGATTTGCTCTTTCGTCCCTAAACCACATTGCATTCACAAACAAACCAAAAACCTTCATGCATGTTTAAAGGGAAAGCAAATCTTGCTGCTGCTTGCTATTGTCGTACGTTTCCATACATCTGCTGCCAAAAAAAGTGGCTCAGTCCTGATGATGCAACTTCACCAAACCTGCCCTTAACTGGAAACCAGCCAGTGTCTGCAATCCCGTCTATAGAAAGAATTCCCATAGGTGCTGACAATCTAGAGCAACCCTCTTAGCCAATCAGAATGCAGGATTGATGTATTTCGGAAGTATTTCGCTGTTTTTACCAAAACCTTGCTTTATGCCCACCTACATTTTTTACAGTCCTAAACATATCAAGCCACTGTTAAATAACCTCTCCAATAAAACTAACATGCTGTAAGCTACCAAACCCTCTGATTTTAATTATAAAACAACAACAACAACAACAGTACATACATATCCTGTACTGGAGTATCAAACTGTGTTTTCACTGTCATATGCTGCGGTGGCGGTACTAATTATAACTTGCCCTGCCTGCGTTACGCTTAAAAAAAAATTAAACTCTGCAATGACCCACCCTGTCAAGATCCCTTTTGTAATACATTATAGTGAAGTATAATTGATATGTCGGATTAAGATTGAATAAAAGATGAAGATTAAACACAGGAATCTGGGCTGGGTTGCACCAGCTATGCGTAAATTCATTCCTAAATTAGAACGTAAAGTCTCTTCTAAGTCCTTAGTTGTCACTAGTTAGTTTATAACTAAGCGCTCTCTTATTTCAGTTGCACCACGGGTACTTAAGACAATACTTTGTTAATTTATCACTAAGCGCGGTTCATACTACGTCGGTGACGTCATCGCTGCTCGGCAGCCAATTAGAAGTGAGGATATTTCAGAGGGCTTGGTCAGTGATACAGATCAAAACTCCCACTGAACCTTTAAACTACCGAAAATGAACATATCACTTCATGGGAATGTTAAGAATGTTAAATTTTAGAGATTAATTGATTAATTAAATCCGCGCCTTATTGTGAATCGGGATGCTGAGATGGCAAACTTTTTTGTTCATACTTCATATCTTAAACCTTCACACTTCCCTATGTTATTTATAAAAATCGAAGGAATTTAAAGTGAGAAAGTGTAGTCCGGAGGGGGAGAGAGAACAGGACTACACCTCCCAGAAGGACACGGGCTGAAAAGCCCTAATTTGATAATTGTTTTTGATTATTGTTTAATTCTTGTTTATTAAAAAATTAGCGCATAAGCGCTTTGAAAACTCAGTTTTTCTGTGTGCTGGGTCTGTTTGAAAGGGGCAACAAACGTGAGTGGTCGCTCGATCACTATATATATATATATATATATATATATATATATATATGTGTGTGTGTGTGTGTGTGTCTTTGTGTGTTACGATTAAAAAAAAAAAATTAATTCAAGAATATTTTGTACTGGGAATCGCAGGTATATCGTTATATTCATACATATATATGGTATAAAATATTTAAATTTAAAACAAACTTTTAGGAAAGTTTATAACTTATTGATCAATGCAGTATAACTTTAATAATATTAATTAATGTTCTATGTCTCTGAGACATTTTCTATTCATAAAAACCTAATCATAAACCTCTCAAATACTGTGTACCTTGTACGGATAATAAATATAAATACTTAATTCTATATTAAAATATATAACCCTGGTGAAAAAATCATATAGGAAATTTTATAGGAATCCTTCAGAAATTGAAATAATTCATATAGGAACTTTAAAATTATTCCTAAAACAATTTTTTATCCTATAGGAAACTTTAGAATCTAATAGGATGTTTATAATTATCAAGAGGATGTATGCGGTCTCGCAGGATTTGCGGACAAAGAAAACTATTTTAAATGACCTTCAAAAGAGAAGCTCATGCAGCAGAAGTTCTCCGCTTACACCTCCCTAAAGGTATGCGGACATTTTAAACAACAAAGTCTTACGTTATAACTATCAGAGCTGGTGCATCCCGTGAAAAGTTAGTAAATGTGTAAGTGTAAGTAAGAACTTACACAGCTCTTAACACTATAAAAACAGTAGAATACAAATGTTTGAATGAAAGAGAAGTGACACACCTGTAGGGTGTTTCTAAGCGGGGAGGTCTGCCACAGTGGTCTGAACTCCTCAAACCTCCTGGGTTCGTATTTGACAAGTCACAACTCAAATGAGTCCAGCACCTTGGTTTCATCTTTGGAGAGGTTGTTAAAACATGCTTGAGGAGTATAGACTCGTCTTCATCTGACTGGAAGTCTTGTGTTTTTGTAATCATTCCTTTATTGCAGATATGTGGGACGACTGGCACATTGGACCCAGTCACAAGATTAGCCCTCTGGGTTTAAAAGTGAAGTGTCCCATACCTTATGAGGGCATTTTTTTTAAACCATTTCTATTGTGGCTTACAGTACAATATTTACAGTACAACAAAGTCATTTGGAAAAAAAAAATAACTAAAAGGCTTCAAGGTGGGAGGAAGCTACAGCAGAAAATACATAAACAAACTGTACTGTCAACAAGGCTGGCTTTGTGAACAAGCGCATTCTTTTTTCAGGTTAGGCAAGTCATAACAGAGCACGCCCCAGGTTTAACCTTGCTGGGGCATGTGCTGAGCTGTGGAAGAGAATGCCCCCTGCTGAGCCACAGACACCACTTCCTGCCTCACCTGCTGATCCTGGAGTGATTGGCACATCGACCTGCCCCTGAGATCTGATGAGATGGGAGTCCAAAGTGACAATGTATGGGTAACTTAAACAAATCGGAAACCTGCTTCACAAGCATCAATGACCTTTGGTTTACAACTCATGATCCAACTGGCTCCAGGGCCTGGTTTCTACCAGGTGAGCTAAAGAAGAGGCTCATTCAGTCAAGCTGGTAAAGAGTGTCAATATATATTCTGTCCCTACCAAACTCATACCCCACCCTCCGATTACAAAACACCAAACACACCAGTAGTTTACTGTGATATTTTTACAGTGATGATTTTAACAAGCGTTCTACTTACCCCCAGACACCAATGACACCTACGGTACGGTGTGCAAACCACAAGATTATGCAGGAATTGCTGATGTTTTTCATTTAAAACAACAGTCATTCTAAAGAAAAGACTGCCCGGCACACATAAGGGTACAGTGATGTCTGGAGAAATGGATGATTTAACTTTACCAGTGTTATCCAGAGGCAACACCCCCACAGCACTCCACTTTCCAACACAGTGTTACAATGCAAAGAGCCCAAAGCGATCTGTGGGTGAATGCCTGTGAAAGCTGCTGAGAAGGCTGATTTCAGCCAGGATTCTTTTGTATCAACTGGTACTTTACATGTGATATAGAAGACAGCACGAGCACACCCCAATACCCCTTTCCCCTTTAAAACATAACTTCTACTCACCCGGTGGGCAAACTTTCCTTCCACGTCCTGAATACTGATCCTGATTTCTATCTTCTTGTTTTAGAGCTGTCGTGTTCCAAATTCCAACATTTGGGCTCTTCTCAATAAACTCTCCTAAACAGAGCAAATCGCAACACAAGAAACACTTTATTGTCAAGAGGCTTCTGAAGATATTCAAAATGCCTGGTTGTTTTTAGTTTAGTGGTTGTTTTGCTATTCTGGGATTCCCTCTCCCTCTTCCCCCCATTAACTAGAATACAATGAATGCAGTTCAGACTTGCAACCCCTTTCGCTCGCTCTCTCAATCTCACGGCTGCAACTCAGCTAGCCTTTTCAGCTCATTTCCTACCAGCTGATAAGTGCAGGCTTGCTCCGTCAGCAGTGAAAGCACACAGGGGCTGGAACGCTGCCTGGCAATTGGCCAGAGGCAGCTGCAGCAGCTTTTCTGATTGGCAGGCTGGGTTTCCAGTCCTGTCAGGGAGGCCCGCCCACCTTGCTCAGCTTGTGTCTAGTTCTACAGAGGGGGATGTTCCAAAACAGAACCGAGAACCAGCCCACAAGTTTGGAGATGTAACACCCCACTAATCACTTCCCCCCTCACCCTCACCCTCACCAACCCCCACTGAAACAAGGATCCAAAACACAGAAACTGCACAGACCACTGCTTAAGGGGTTTGTGTTGTCAGTTTGAGCAACAGTTTCATAAGAGTGCCCAGACTTTTCAGTTTGGAAACCAGAACGGTTTCTTCACAGGTGTGGTAGTCAGCATGCACAGGGTTATGATGTTTCTTCTAAAAGTTAAACTGCTATACTATATAAATATTTCTGGAGCTGCCCGCAACTCCCACACATTACCTCCTTTACTGCAGTAACCATGATTCATTTAATAAAAACACTGGTAAAAGACAGCCACAAGTTATATAAAGTATAAAGTACACCATAAACATTTAAAAGTGATCAGAGTACAAACTGTATTTAAATACCAAATGGTATGTCAGATGCCTAAAGTGTTCCGTCAAAGGAACACATTTATTAGCTTCTGAATAACTGTACATGTAAGAAGAGGGATACATCTTTTCCATAACTGGAAGAATGGGAGTGGCTACAAATAAGAGGGTGCCCCTCCCCTTTCTCCCCACTGCCCTGCCCACCCTCTGGGAAGCTGTCTGATAACTGCTGGAGCCAGACTCGCTGTAAATAGACACAGTGTAGACTCTTGTGTAAGAGAATGGGGAGAACCTGGAATTGAATATTTTTTTTCCACATGTATCTAGTGAACTGCTTATACAACTGTGAAGAAACTTGCTGGCCACAGATTATTCAGCGTACCAGAACCTATACAGAGATTGTCTGTGTCTCTGTCACACTTACATTTTTATACATATATACAAAGCAAGAAGCATTAATTAACGTGTGGTGAAATCTGTAAAGAATTTCATTGAGAGCATCAGAATCTGGGGCTATGTGGAGGTTGCCTTTCTGTTTGTCACAATGGATGTACTGTAGCTCAGGATGTTCCACTTTCTCATAACAGCACTCATTTTGTATTTGTAGCCAAGGTGGGGGGGTGTATGTCACTATAATAGCTATGAAAGTGAATTCAGGTGGCTTTGTCTGCATAGTATGTGATCAAACAGTGGACACAGGACACAGAACCCAAGATACATACTTAACACTGTGTACAAACAAAGTATCCTGTACCGTGAAAGGGTGGGAGTGATGGGGGTCGTGGATAAAGACTATGCAGTACTGTGAAGTAAGAGAGGCCCTGCTTGACTAGCTGTATAGAGAGACACAAAAAGGACAGATTGACCTGGGAGCAGAAGCATCTCCAAAAAACAAAACAAAATGATGCTTGATGAGCAAAATTAAACAGTTTATTCCTACTGAATCTCAGTCAAAATGCAGGAACATTTTTTAATAAGAAATAATGCGCCCAGTTTGCAAAATTTGCACCCAAAAGTAAAGATCAGTGTTTTAGGAGCAGGTAATTCTAGCTAGTTTCTGACCAGTTTTAATTGAATTATTGTATTGGCGTACAATAAAAACACTGCTCATTCCAGTAGAACCCAGAGCAGACTTTCATTTCCAAGACAAATGGCACCTTGAATTAGCAGCACCCTGTCTTCAGCAGCCACAACAGTTCAGTCCTGCTGACAAGCAGTTCATTAAAGTTTCACACGACACTTCAAACAAACAGCCGCACGGTAGAAGAAACCGGAATTGATCTGATGCGTTTTTTGGAGTATAGCATGGATTAATGTTGCATCAAGACTGTATGTCTCTCTCCTAATTGATTAACATAATTGGAGGCTTTAAAAGGATAACCGTCTCTCTGCCATATGAGGTAGCAGACCTCCGATATGCTGGCACTGCTGTATCTGAGGTTTGAAAGAAACCTGACAGCGCTGATCCAGCAGTTTACTGGCAGCCCCAGCTTGCCCTTCTTCATAAGCTTGACAGACGAGGGTCTGCAGCTACTGCAGCTTGGACTCTGATCCTCTTTGTAGACGTGAATAGGGGTTTGGCCATGTCATTTCTTGGAGAATCACAAAGTGCTTGGGGACACAGACTGGAGAATTTAAAGATTCCATGCTTTATGAACAGTAAGAGAGCAATGCACGTTGTATTAGCTACGTTCTGTTTAAAGGTTCCAGGTTTTGCCCTGGCTTAAACCCTCCTGCCGTAGTTGGTTTTATTTCCGTTACATGCTAGGATGACAGAAGATCAGAGAAAGGAAAAGTCCGATCTTTGACATTATGACCCAATACTGCACTCACAAAGAAGACCAAAGATTATTTGGCTTTACCTGTATTTATACTTTGCAAATGTTCTGCGTTGTTCAGTGCTGTATACTCAAGCTCCTTAAACCCTATCTCTGAGCTACAGGTTTATCAGGGTGAGACGAATATAACTACAACTTTCACTAGAGAGCAGCAAGCCTGCTGTGGCGCGAATTACATTTCACTAGCACACTGCAGGAGAAAACCCATCATTAAGAAAAATGCCCCCAGTGTGTTTATTAAAAAACCTCTCCCACGGGGCGGCGCACAATTGGCCGAGTGCCACCCGAAGTGGGGAGGGCTTAGGTCGGCCAGGGTGTCCTCAGCTCACCGCTCACCAGCGGCCCCTGTAGACTGGCCGGCGTGCCTGCGGGCCTGCCTGCAAGCGGCCCAGAGCTGCGTGGTCCTGCGACGCTGCAGCTCTGAAGGTAGCTGCATGGCGGGCCTGCAGAATGAAAAGAAGTGGACGGCTGACGGCACACGTTTCGGAGGACACGTGTGCTCGTCTTCGTCTCTCCCGAGTCAGCGTTGGGGTTGCAGCGGTGAACCAGGCTTAAAAAAAATTTGGCATTTCAAATTGGCAAGAAAATGGGGTATAAAACAATTGCAGATTCCAAATTTATTTAAAAAAAAAAAATATATATATATATATATATATATATATATATATATATATATATATATATATATATATATATATATATATATATATTCTAAAGGAGACTATTAGCAAATCCCATGAAAGGGCATTCACACCACCTGATTCCCAGCATTTCAAAATTCAACATTGAAATTATTGATGTGAACTATGGGACTGATTTCTACAGAGAACGTTTGTGTTTTAGGTTTTAACAATGTTTCTTTCAAAACTGCACACTGAGACCTAGTGGAAGAGCACTAGACACAAATAATTTAAGTGCTAAAAAACACGGATTGGCGGTCATACGCCTTCACTTTCACAGGATTCCAAATCCCGTTATCCAGCAATAACAAGACACAATACAGTTTCCTTTCATCACAAAGATCCCCGTTTACAGCACACCCTGCAGCAGAATGACTGATTCCATTGAAGTCAGACAAAACAGAACATAATAGACTTGAAGTTAAAATCCAGTTCCTTAATAATGTCTGAGCCAACGGTCATCTTTCCTAGTATAAAAGATTGTAACCGCTGTGAAGACTGTGAACTCCCCGGACACTCACTGTACCCGGGACTTACTGCTTACATTTCTGTGCAGAAAAGGATTTCGCAGACAACCCTACCAACAGCGGTCCCCCTGTCTGGTATTGAATTGAAGAAATGCAATTAGCAACACAAAATTAAGTACAGTACCCTATAGTTTGAAAAATAGTGCTGGAATCAAGTAAAGAAGTTAAGAACTCAAGAACATTTCTGAACGAGAGGAGGCTACGCTGCTCATAGAAGCTTCTCCGGTTCCTAGTAGCTGATTGACCGCAGAACTATCAAGCTGGGTCTTAAAGGACCCGAGGGATTCACCTCAACAATACGGCTGTGTAACCCCATTCCATCCCCTCACCACTCTCTGTGTGAAGCAGTGTCTCCTTCCATCTGTCCTTAGTCTATCTCCACTTGGTTTCCAACTCTGTCCTCTGGTCCTGGTTTCTGTGCTGCACTTAAAGGATTCGTTCAGGTTTCAAGCATCATCCAATATCAGTGACTGACAAATCTGACCACAGAGTTTGGCAATTTACCTTATGCAACCATACATTGTGTCAGAAAATGTAATGCAGCCATGCCATCATTTAATCATTGATGTCAGGAAATGTAATCATATACTGTAAATTGAGTCACAAAATGTAATGCATACAGGCAGAAAGCGTAATTATTTCAACAACAAAAGTCTGCAAAAAAAAAAAAAAGCCTGATTTTAATGTATTATATATTAATGTAACAAGACCATTCCTGGTATATTATCTAGGATATTCTTCTTTGAGACCCCATTGCAAAAACAGTGTGCAACAGTCCTGAGTGTTGCAAAGTATTGTTGCACTGGTACAATACTTGGAAATGCTGGGTTAAATGCAAACTCATTGTCTGAGCAAGCAAAAAAAAAAAGGGCTCACCAGTCTGATGCAAGACATCCTCAATATTGATTTTTAGTTCTCCTTAACTTTTATTATTATTATTTGTTTAACAGGCTAGGTTACAGTACATTATACAAACGCACACATGTACAGCAATGTAATTGCTTTATATCATTACTAGAATATCTTTGAGGAGAACTTAGTTTTCTAAGAGCCGTGCCATGCTCCTCAGAGGTGGGTGTGTTGCCATGGCACAGACTCAGAGTCCAACCTGCATGTCACCCTGAGAGCAGCCTGTGCTCTGAACTAGAATGAAAAGGGCTGCATAACCACAGAGACACAGCTAACAAGGCTGCATTCTCTGTCACAGGGCAACGACCTCTCTCCCAGGCACTGCTGGAGCTGCTCTCCGAACCTGCCATCGCTCAGAGGGTGCCTGCCTGCCAGCAGCATGTGGCTTTGAGCTTTAGGACCAGGAGATCAATGTGTCTGTGTGCTTCTCTCACACAGAATAATTTAAGATACTTTCTTTTTCAAGTTTAATAGGCACCCAGGAAAAGCATCAGAATAATTAATTGCAGTGATAAATGTGGCATCACAGAATAGGTCGAGGGGAGCACAGTGAAGCACAGCACATACTAGCTAGAAGGACAGGCTGTTTGTATTTTTTATCCTGCGGTGAATCCACACTCCCTACTGTAATGCAGTTTAACTCATTTCATTCAGCAGCGAGAGCGCATTATTCTGGTGGCAAGTTTCTCCAACTCCCATTTACCTAATCCTACCCATAGAGGTATTTCCACTTCCAAATTAATTCAGACTTTTTGTTTGTTATTTATTTATTCCTGTGTAGAGTTCTGGACTTGGCTCCTTGTTATGAATGCAGCAAGCAGTGATTGCACACTTCCTAATGGAGATTCGTATTGTGTGAATACGGTTCAAATGCCTTAAGCACAGACCCACCATTATGCAGGCAAGAGGTCCAAATCATCACAGAATAGCACAGCAGCCCCGTCCGGTTTATTGTACAAAAGCACAGAGCCATACTACAGTATATCATGCCATCAAAATCCCCAGGTCAGTGAACTGTACACTTCTAGTCTTAGCCAAGACACCACCGTTTTGCTTCCCCATTTCGCTGTCTATAGTACACGCAAGAGTATGCATCTAAGAATGCAAAAGCTTAACCAATGCAGCACTAATACTTCACCCCAGCAGTTCCAATGACTTTCCTGACAGGATCCCCGAGTGGGAATGCCTGGAATCCATGGACAAGCCGCAGTGAGCTCCACTTGGAATGCTGCACATGCACGCTCCACAGAGCCACACAAGGACCTGTGTGTGCCCGCCTATCACAGCACCGGCCACGCTCCAGCCTGGGTGTCTTAAAGGAACACTGCGTCCTGTTTTTCACTCTCAGTTATTTTGCAATTGGACCTCAGGCTTCAGCAGATTATCTATACACTAGCAAATGTATAATTGGAATGCACGAGCAGCAGCAGCAGCAGCAGGGCATGTTTAAAAGGAACAGGGACACATTCTCCTCGTCTGTCATTTGCGATTACAGTAGCTATTGGCTAGCTCATATTCTGCTGTTCTGCAGTGTTACATGTTACATGACTTCCTTTAAAATATTCAGGCAGAGAATCTGACAATGAGTCAGGTTGACAAATGTTTCTGTTAGTCACTTTATATTAGTGTAAATACGCAGTAAGCCAAAATGTTTGCAATGTACAGAAAGTGTTACATAAGCTTTTCTCAAACTTAGTGGCACAGCACATAAGGCTCTGTACAAAAAAATATTTAAATGTTAAAGCGATTGTAGCTAATAAAATAATACTATCCATTTCCCACCCCATGCACCTTTATTTTCATTTTAAAACATGGCCTCTGGTACTACACGAGGTTTCATATATCTCTGTTTGCAGGCTTGCTTTCAGATGGGCCTGCACTTTCTTGGTCAGTCCTGAGCAGTTTTTTTTTTTTTTAGGAGCCACCAGCTGCTTCCCCTATTGACTGGTCTACTTTGCAGCCAGGAGATGGTTTCACCACAAAGACAGACACTGTTGAAGAGAAAAGACCTAGGAAGTGAAGCAGGAACACATTTTTATAGTGTAGAACCATACTAGTGTAGTTTACAATAACATGTGTTTTTTTCAAAATTGCACATTTAAACCTGTATAACTAATGGAAGTGAGAAACAGGTATGATTTATTCAATGGGTTTATTAGCTACAACAACCTTTTATTTTTGTGTAGCTGGTATCAAACTGTTTGGCACCTGTAATGTGAACCGCGCCTGTGTACATTAACAATGGTTTCAATGAAATTCTGTTTGAAGGGACTCCCAGGTAAACCATGACTAAATATTACCATGGTGGGAAGTCAACAAAATCCCATTGCAGAGCACTTAGAAAACTATCTGATGATTCATGCGTCACCATTAGGCATGGCAAGGCTCTCTCCCTGTGAGCTAATGAACCAAGGATAACTCAATTACACTCAACCTAATCCCACCCATGAGCTTCTCCAATCTCAGCAACTGAGCCAGGTCCGAATACTTCTACCCTCTTCTTAGGACACTGCCAGTTCAGACCAAACATGTTATTATTATTATTACTAACCTGCAATAAAGAATCATGAACAATTCTAAATGGTTGTAAGGAGATCCTGTGTGGATTAAAGGGGGTCGCGGTTACCAATGCAAGTCTCTTACCTGCTCTATGGGGAAAACTTCAAATTTTTTTTCACAGGTACATAGGGCTGAAATATATGTGTGGTGCTCAGAACGCTTTTATAATCTTAGAGACAAAAAAAATAGAAAAAGAAAAGAGGGCTAGCTATTGGAAGTACTGAATTGTTTCAGATGTGTCTTATTTAGGTTGACATTTATAAGAGTTTTAATACTAAGGATCTCTCTGTAAACAAGGCCAAAGGGCACTATTTTGGTCAAACAAACAAACAAACAAACAAACAAATAAATACATAAAGTACAAAGTGAGTTGCAGGCTATAGGGCGCATCCTGCACTCCACGCGGATTATCTTTTTTGAATGATATATCTTTATGGGGTTTCTAGTATTACCTGGCATCGCTATATATCAGTTTTGTGTAATAAAGTGTGAGCATTCATTACGACAGGCAATGTTGCCATAACAGGAAACTCATAGTGACCAATATCATTCCCTCACACCGAGCCAAGAGTGAAGTCTATAAATGAATCCCAGGAGACTATTTCATCTTATTTTCTGTGAAGATCATTTGGTGAGCTGGAGCGAGTTCAAGATTCGTTTTAGAACTGCAGGTATTTAAACAACTGTCAACATCCTCTAAATATAAAAAGAAAAGTGGCAATGCTTTATATTGAGTGTCAGAAATTAGTGTTGAATTAATATACAATTAACCATTTGCTGAAGTTTAGTTCCATGTTAATAGATATGCCACGCATGTGTGTATCTATCATTAGACTTCCATTTGAGCCCATATTTCACATGTATTTTGAGTATGTCTGAGCACAGCAGTTTCACTCATTCCAGGTTTTAATCAGCCATTGACGTAAGTAAACCTTGTTGGTCCACTTGAGCTGGAATGACCCATGTCTAATTAATAGCTGAAATAATGGCACACATTAACAACACATTTACCCCAGCACCATTTTGTAAGGAAAAAAAATATTGTAGCATTACCTGCAGCCAAGAAACAACTAAATTGCATGCAGAAGCTCTTTAATGAATCCCCCCCATGTTATTTACTGGTTTTCTTTTTATAAAACAATGCTTTTTGAGTACTTTCATTTGTTTAATTAAATAATGTGGTTGAAAACCGGGTTTAGCTTTGTTCCAGTGTTTATCTTGAACACAATGATACAATTTCATAGGCTGTAGTTAGGGGGATCACCTTTTCAAAATGCAAAAACAGGACACCTGCCATTTCTTATGCTGAGGTATATCTACATTTTTTTAAAACCTTTTCTGTGGTTTCCCTTGAAGAGCGAGTGAGTGAGTGAGTGAGTGAGTGGGGGGGGGGTGTGTGTGCTGAATCAACATATATACATACTTTTTTGTGAGCGAGCGACTGAGTGGTGCTATGATATGCTGTGGTTTGACTGTGGCGCTAAACTGTAAGATTGCACTGTGTCTAGGAATTCGGGACAAATGCCGTCCCGGAGGCATTAAGCCCGGGACCGGGACTTGATCTTTACATTATGGGACTGTCCCGCCCAATTAGGGACGGGTGGTCACGCTAGCTGCAGTGTGGCACTGAAAGTTGGGGGAGGGGTCTGCTGAATGTTCCTCTAAAATGTATTTTAAGCATTTATAAAATTGATTATAAATCACATCCCCATTTGAACCTATCAGTAGCAATTACACTTTGAATTGTACTTAGAATGTAGATCTCGTACTCAGAATGTCAATGACAAAGCATTCTAAACATTGAACAGGGTCTATGAAAACTGATTAAGTAAGTTAGTATCAGGTTGTTGGCTGTTTTTTCCTTAGTTTAATGACTTATGATATGTTTGTAACTGTTTGGTGGCTCCCTGAGAGTGAACGTGATTAGAGATAGCCACCGGACACTTACAAACATACTGTCAAAGTCAGAGTGCAAATACAAAAGACGGGATTATTCTGTGTATTATTTCAATCCTATATATAGCCTTCATCTGAGGCTATTGTCTTTAATTGAACCACTGTCTTCAATTGAGTCACTGAGGGAATACCTGACCTGCAAGCTCAGTGCCATGAACTTTACCAAGTTTGATCAAGTCAGGACAAGCCAGGACAACTTCTTGCTACATTTGGCCAGCCTTAATATTTGCCACCTTTATTCTGAGCTGCTGTATGGGACAAACAGACTATGTTGTATCTGAAGAGGAGTATTGTAGGTGCCATACATCTGGTATCATGTAAATCATCTCAGCTGTTCTGGTGACACATACTTTGTTCTCATAGTCTAGTGGTTTGGATAATGAAAGTTACATTATAAATATTGCTTTGTGGCGTGGTATGTAATAATTTGACCCGTCGGATCCCAGAGAGCAACTTATAAAATTATAAATAAATAAATAAATAAATAAATAAATAACAGTTAGAGAGATCATGCATGTTTTCTTTAGGCATTTGGCCACGCTAGCTTACTGTGGGAGCATTTCATTGCTTTTGTGACAGGGAATTCTCAATACCAGTACTTCTCTATCCCTAAGTGGGGGGAGTTTTTCCAAACAGTGTTATTACACATGTATTATTCAGAGATTAGGCTTTCCTGTCACCCACTCCAAGCCATCCAGATGTATCATCACAACCTTTCTGCAGGAACGACTCACAGTAAAAAAACCAAATACACTGTATAGAAAAAAATACTGCGTGTTAAGATTAAAACGCTTAAAATCAGAAGGACCTTGAGATCTCTTAAATTGTAAAATGCACCATTGTGAATGTCTCAGCTGCCATGGTCGTCAAGGTGAGTCACAGTTTTAGTATTCGATTACTGTACCTTTAGAGTAAAACGTCTATTACAACGCAACAAAACAAAAACAAAAAATAAGAGATACAAATAAAAACTATAACTAAACCACCAGGTTTTTAACATTATCAAGAAAGCTCTACACAACTAAAGAAAGGCATCTTTAATAAAATAACGAATTATTAATCGTTTATTGTGTATATTCTTTACTTACCCTTACACAACTGGAAAAGTCTAGCACCAAGCGGGCCAGCACTTACAGGGTTACAGCGACAACCCCCTTCCGTCCCTCTGCAGAAATCAACACAACAAGATGATTTTAACCCAGGGCGACTGCTATAAAACTGAATGATGACATTTAAATTCAGCCAGTGTCGTCTCACTTGCACAGCAGAACGACGTTTTCAAATAAAAAAGAAGTTCGTTAGTGTTACAAACCTCCTCAGTGGCCCCCTCTTTCTCTCTTCCTCCGTCTCTCTCTCTATCTCTCCTTTCTTTTCGTGGCACCCACTTATCTCAATCTGTCTCCTCTCAGCTGTTTCCTCACTACCTCCGCCCCAAAATATGGCTAGGTCCCTTTAAAAAAAAACGTTTCCGGGTTTTTCTCTTCTAGCCGAAACTAACCCGCCCCCAAAGCCAAGGGATTTGCTACACTCTTCAACGCTGACCAATCGATGGACAGATGAACGCCTTTTTGCAAAAAAAATATATTATTCATGGACCCAGCGGTCTCTGATTCGTTGGAGGGTGTGAGGCAGCTACAAACGTCAGCATGTGAATAATACGGGCCCCGCCCAGTACACGTGCTGTGTTGTCTTTCTCGCCTCGCTTGAAATTCATACAATCAGAGAGTGACAGATAACAGCAAGGGAAAGCCTGGGTTAATAAGGGGACCGTTGCCGTACTCGTAGATTTCACAAGCACGCATTTCCTTTCTAATGCAGTGCATTGCAACTGTGGAACTACACCCACGTTGTGGAGAAAAGCTACCAAGAACGACAGCTGTATAATTCACTCTGCCTGCGCTCCCTCTACACCTTCCTGGTCGTGTTGAGTGCAGTAGTTCCGCCTTCTGTATGTTGTAATCGTAGCCTCTGACGATTCAAGCGTTTTTGTATGACATAGATAGACAAAATGAGCTCTTAAAGCTGCGGTGCCCCATTATTGGAGTGTAATTATCGTACGTCAGATTATCGTACATCAGATTAAAATGTCTTTGTGTTGTCTGTATTTTACCATAGGCGTTTCATGTAGAATCCCGACCTTGCTAAGTATTTTATACACGGTTTTGTTTGTTTATATTTCAAACGGGACACCAGCGTCCCATCCAGGTGGACATTTGCATCCAAATCTGAACCGAAAATATTTGCATCTTCAGGAGGTTAGAAATGCCAAAAGTAAACTGACGTTTTCCAGATGGTAACTTTTAACAATAACTTTTTATCGGCTAACTTCAATCCCCTGAAAGGGTCATTGCCAAAGATCCACAGAGAAATGTAAGAAAGTTGTCTTGCTTAAAAGAAAAAAAAGTACAACACTTTTAATGGAGCTATGGTCTTAAGTAATACATTTATTAAGTTTGCAATAATGTGCTGTTTTCTAACAAAATCATGTAATTATTCAGGAAGAAAACATAAACTGTTTATTTTGTCCCTTACAAGATAAGTACAGGGTGTGGCCTTTCTATTACAACAAGAACAAGGCAGGGTGTTCCCAGTGAAGTGATCACACACAGTGCAGTACCACCCCCTGCAACTCCCTGTGCTCTTTCCTGCTCGATAAAGCCTTCTGTTCACTATGTGCATTCTGCTTTTTGGATTATTGTGCCTATTGAGTGATACTTTCCGGATGTCTACTAAGTCCTCTGCATCCATCATCTTCCCCCACAATGGTCCACAATTTGCAGTTGTTGTCAGGGATGCAGATGCTTTGACTACCAGTTTACAACCCAACCCAAGTCACTTCCCAGTATATATATATCTCTTGCCCGATGAGCCCTGGAGTGTATGAGGCTCGTAAGCCACACTGGGGCAGTGCACAGCCCTCCAGCTGCTCTCTCTTCAGCCTGCTGTATAAAAAAGACTTCAAAACCTTTGGACCACAGAATGCTAGAGCTCTGCTTTGTGCTGCACAGCCATATTTCAAATGCCCCTATTGCACGCTGCAGCTACCTTTTAATACATGCAATGGTTTTAACATTTTAAACGTTCTTATATCAAAATCCCATAGCGGTCATCATTAGATTGGATATTCATCATCATTGATGTTAGTAGGGAAAGATTATCGGAATGTCATGTTGGTAAGAAAAGCAAAAGAAAAAGCAGCAGGTATTTTTATCATGGTCATAAAATGTAAAATGATAAGTCACTTATTAATCTAGGTGGTGGAGCAGATTTGCATGAGCTGAATCAGCAGCAGGGTTAGTAAAGAGCAAGCATGCCCTCCCCCACTGCACACACATCTTCACAGAGCTCAGACTTCACAAGAAATTAAGCATGGGGGACTGGGAAGACATATATTGCATTAAGCAGAAATAATAATACGCATGAAGATTATTAGAATTGCTTTTTTTTCCCAGTTTTGTTTGGGGTAATTTTCACAATACTGCCAAAACATATTTCCGCAGTGCTATACATTCATCAGCAAGGAGTACTGAAAGGGTTAAATACCATTTCATTCTCATTGCACAGGCTGCTCTCAATCCCTTGCACTCATCTGACTCTACTGTTTTGCATCACCCTGTAGAATTAACTCATTCTGCTTCATAAAGCTGAATGAAACCTGTTGAATAATGTTCCATTAACATATTGAATTAGGCACCACTTTGTAGTTTTCCATATACTTAATGAAAAAATGACAAAAATGGAGCAATGCCACATTTCGAAACATGAAATACTGTACTACTACCTTTGTAACATCATTTTGTAATTTCTTTGATTACATGATGTTAAATAAAATATCTAAATTATGTTCCTATAGTTTTTATTTGTATTTGGTCTCAATCCTAAAATTCTAGGTGATGCAAAACGTTTGGCCATCGCTGTAGATTTGTTTGTTTGAGTGCTGCCGCCAGTAGTAATATACTGCATAACCCAGGGTTCCATAACCATTTCCTGTGTTCCCAATGTGACATGCAGCCTGGGCGTAAGCAATCAAAAATAAACACACGAGCAATTCTTTCAGCTCCAGTCTCTCCCAGCCAAAGATGTCACCAGAATGGTAAGGATGCTATTATAGCCACTCCCTTTACGATGGCAGAATTGCTTAATCCAAACCCCTTTATCGTTGATACATACCTGTAACCTAACTCCCAATAATCTGTTAATCTTGAGCCTGGCACACCTAAACTGCAGGTTCCACATTAACACACCCACATGCTTTACCTTGGGCTCGTCAGATATTGCTAATAGCTATGCAAGGTCAGGCCTGTTCAGTTCTGGATTATTGCATGAGAGGTCTGGAATGCACACCAGGGTCTGAAACACAGTGATGGAAATGGAAAGAGATGCTGCTTTATTCAGCACTGGTGCTACTTAATGAAACTGTAAATTAGGGATGCACATTTGCAGCTGCACCAGTGTGTAATGTCACAGACGGTTCTGGCACGTCCCTTTTGTGCTTCAAGTCATTAAATCCTTTTGCATGGAAGGCCTTGGTTGCAAGGGTGTGCTGTTCTTTGATGGACCCAGATTCAGTTGAAATGTGTTTGCCCACTGACGATGGGAATGAAAATGCAGTGATGGGAGCCCAGCTACCAAGATTGAAGTTTTTGCAGGTATCAGGCTTTTAAAGACTGTCACCCAAACCTGTGAGCAGAAACTGACAGCTACTGGAAGTAGGCTGATCTTTGAGAAACAAATTGAACATTTGTGAAGCTGTAACAAATATTGTAGTAATTGTATTGTGTTTTGAAGAATATACAACCATTAGAAAATATCATCTTTTTAAATTAGACTCAGAGCCTCAAAACATTCTGATCCAGCGAGAGCAGAATGGCAGAATCTATGGAGCACAGTTAATATGCTAGAAGCAATCAAACTAGGTTTGATTATAGTAAGAAAAAACAAAATTATTTAAATAAATAAGAAACATAATAACATTAAGTGGATGTATGAGCAGTCCTAAGTTTTAATATTCAAGGTTGCATTTGTTGCTAATTAAAAATTAACCTCTTGCCTTCTGTGTATATCAATGCAGTAAAATAGAATTGCAGTTTATTAGAGATTGCTATATTGACATATCTGAACTACATGTTATAAAATCATTTAAAGTGTAAACTGTAACTCTAACAGTAAACTTGCTGAAGGAATACAGCTAATGTTGTAACCTCGTTCTCATCTGCTTGTAGTACAGGCAGTGATGAAGATGACTCATTGGTGTTGGCTGATGAAGCGGGGATTTTTGATGGTCAGTGATTTAAAAGCCAAGATCATCTCTATAATGAGTGATCTCGTTAATATTAGTGAACGGAAATACCTTTCGGATAACAGAAGATAGGAGTTTATCTCACAATAATCATTTTCTATATATAACAGAAATGAATTAGAACCTGGCAGGAAGAGATGGGAATGGAAAGTGGAGGACGTGTTGATACGGTAAGTTAGATATTGGTTTGAAATAATGAGTATTGGAAAATGCTTACGATAGTGTTTCATATTAATCAACCCTAAAATTGGCAACAAGCAAAGGTTGTCTTAAAACCTACTTTGACAGGATTTTGTATGAACAGTGAAGAAGGTCAGACTTAGTTCAGTCACTGTAGCACTATGGCATTCTGGTATATCAATGCTAGCCTGTATTTAGATATAAATAACTGGACCTTCCATTAAAAGCTTAAAAGATTTATCAATGGCGTAAAATAATATTACAATTTCTAGGAGCAACTGTTATACTGAAGTAACTTAATTAGAAATACATCTTACAATGCCATTTAAAGATAACCTGTTGAAAGAACATAGTAAAAGTGTATTATAACAGAAGCATGGCACTGTTATAATAAGTGTTATCAGAGCTTGGAGGAGTGTTACCATTAAATGAGCTCCCCATGACATTAAAGCCTCATCACTTCTAAAAGTTTACTGTAGCAAGCTGTAGTAAGAGCATGAGATAAAGACAATATATGCTAAATGCATCTTCTACCTTTACTGTGGATTAGAGGGTGCTGTATGCAATGTAAGAGCTCAATGTTAGGCTGAAGGAAATGAGCGAGTCTACTTGATCCAGCCGCTCATTTAAATCATTTAAAGTCACACACGTATTCAAAAGGACAGTGCTCCTCTATTCAGTTCACATTTAGCCTAAAACATTAACAGATGGTGTATGTTACTACAGGCCAGTGTTCTGTGCAGTCTGTCAGAAAGCGTCGTTGACTTTCCAGTTGGATTACATTGCTTGAATTGGTTTTAGATGTAGGGAGAACACCCTCCGCCCCTGAAACCTGTTTGCCACTATAATTTATCACACTTAAAAACAAACAGATACGCTCATCCTGCTACTATTACCAGCAGCATGGAGGTTACAAGTGACATATTGAATTGGTTGTAGCTAGCACAATAATAACCTTGTATGCACTTACATTTGCTATATATGGCTCAAGTGTGTAGTTTTGAAAGATACACATGTTGTATCAAACATGTACTTTAATTTTAAAACACGATTAAAGAAAGTTCTCTGTGTCCTTGTCTCTAAGGATGTCTGTTAGTGTTTCACTACCTGGGTCAAGCTGTGTCTTTGGGGTAAAAGCATGTTACAGGCTGTAATGAATGTCAGTCAACAGGGGAGGCAGCTGGTTGGTTAAGTACAGGAAAGAAGGTGCCAAAAGAGGTGGAGATAATTACACTTTTCAATTGAAATGACCGAGGAAGTGTAACACTAACTGAAAACAGCTGTGGCGTGCTCAATTCAAATGATTGGTTTATGCATCTCCCATTTTTTGGAAATTCTTGCTTTCATCAGGTTTAGCATATCATATAAATATGACATAATATACTGTATATCACAGTCTGAATAGAAAAGAAACAGCAGCTTAACCATTCAAAGAGCATTTATCAGATACGTGTGCAATTGAAAACGATTTCAATATACTGTAGCAATCACATAGTCACAGTCATATTTCTGATAGGACCCTAGATTTCAATGTACTGTAGGAATCGCATAGTCACTTAGTCATATTTCTGATAGGACCCTAGATTTCAATGTACTACTAGCAATCGCATAGTCACTTAGTCATATTTCTGATAGGACCCTAGATTTCAATGCACTACTAGCAATCGCATAGTCACATATTCATATTTCTGATAGGACCCTCGATTTGCCAGCCTAACCTGTTGCTGAGACACACTTACTTGCTGACCAGGCCCTCCTTGTACAGCACAGTCCAGCTCTGGTTACTGAATCAACACGCCACTCTCCTGGAAGGAATTCACAAGCTTGCCAACACAAGCACCCTCTCCATCTCCATTCAGGCTGGAGAAGGAAGCGAGTCACTCACCCTTATTGTGCACAAATAAGCTATTGCAGGTAAAAACAAAGTTCTTTTTGTGCAAAAAAAGTCAAAAGCAAAGGCATGCACATTTGGCAGAGTCGTAAGGTTGCTTGCTTTTATTCAATATCATCAATGTTGAACAAATCCATCGAAAGGCATAGCAACTATTCCAGCCTTGTAAAAGTATAGCATAGGAAGTCACAATGAAAGACAAGCAGAGCTGGTAATGCACCAATACATATGGTGAAACTACAAAATGGCTGTGTCTGTTTATCATAGTGAGGGTAAACTGAATTACAGTCATTAGAGTGTGCATCCTGTCTGTCTGTCTGTATGTCACACTCTACAAGGTGGACAGAACACAAGCTGTATTTGTGTAATTTGATACATTCTAAATCAATATTTCTTCACAGAAAAAAATGCAGTCCTTCGTTTTGGCTCTGAAATTGAACTTTATCATCACTGTGGTTAGGAACATTGATCATTTTCTGTTTCTTATTTTATACTGAGGTGTCTAAAAGCATCTTTTTGCTGGGTTAAAGAGCAACTTGGCCCAGGTGTGAACTCTCACAATGATCTTAGCTAACATATTCTTCTTCACATTTCGCTTCTTTATATACCACTTCCTGTTTCAGCCATCACATCCTGACTCTTTAAAAAGGAGAAAGCACCCCAGTGACATCAACAGCACTCTTAAACACATCTCCTTTCCAACAACAGCAGGTACACCAGAGTGTAACCGGTAACTTGTCCCCCTGCAAGACAAGAATTACACATGAAGCAAATGTCTACAGGGGGCAGAGTGTGGCAGGGGGGCAATTATATGGTTGCACGTGGTTATTAATGAATGTTAACAATACATTGTGAGGCTAGTATAGACATTGTAGAAAATGCAGGCAGTATTTGAATTATATAGATCGTCGTACGGATTGGTCTCCAATGGCTTTTGACACAATGACACTAACCACTTTAAACCTTGATACAGTACATGCTGTATCTTTGCTGCCATCTAGAGGCTAAAAAGAGTAACTTGGTGGGGTGTTTGCAGCAGGGTGCTAGAAATGAGGAGTGTGCTTAAGAAAAGGTTCTGTTTAATGAATGGACTGATGGAATGGAAAGGGTTTAAAACAGTGCACTATTCTCTCTTGTATTCTTGGCTTGTTTCTGGTTTTCATCATATCATCACAAAGTGCTGAAGGTGAGCCTCGTAGTCTCTCTTACTCTAACCCCTGTCCACACATTGATAATGCATCAAGCTCTTGTGGGCCCTGGGCAGCCTTACATAGCAGGTGTGGATGGGGTCTTAGAGTGGCTAAGAGAGTCATTCCAAATCTTCAGCATTACATGCTTATAGAGCTTTAACGCTTCATCTTTAAAGGACTTTAAAAAATGAATTAGACACAGAATAAAGATTGGTGAAGCTCTGCCACTTCATGAACAGGTTTAGCATCCAAACGTTTATTGGCTGAACAAGGACTCTCAGTTTATTGGCTGAACAAGGACTCTCTCAGTTTATTGGCTGAACAAGGACTCTCTCTGTTATACAACACTGTCGGTGGGTTATAGGATGTAAACCACCATGGGCAGCCAGGACTGTGGTATGTCTGCAAGGAGTTTTAAATTGAGCTGGAGGGATCCATGACAATCCCTCAATGATCACTGCCTAAAATTCCTCTACTAGGGGAGTTGGAAATTGATGGAAATCTGCAGCAAAGTTTTGTTTTCCTGAATGGCCCAAAAGAATCCCTTTGAAGTTTGTTCCTTGTGAAACGTCACTCTTTTGTGCAGTCTTCTTCCAACCAAGCTCGTACTATTAGTCTTGGTCATCGTGAACCATACTGACTTGCATCATGGAGAGATGCAGCTTTTATATATTACAGAATACATGTCAGAGATTTCAATGCATAATAAATTACAGGGCTGGTCTGGCCCAGTTCTAATTAATAAAGATTTGGGCTGGTTACGATCAGTAGACTTGACTGTATTAGAAAAAACTAAATGAATGCAGGACTACAATACAGCCACCAGAGGGCACTGGAATTCCATGTAAAAACAAAACAAAACAAAACAAAAAACATTAGAAAATGCAGCTTGCAGTAAAAATATGTGTTAATGGGAACAAAAAACAAGTAACAAAACTACATAGAATGTTTATTTAAGGACTCAAAAGTGTGTCTGCATTGCATGTAACATTTCTGTGAAGAGCTGGGTAAATCTGCCCTGTTGTGTTCGTACACCATGAAGCACTCTCAGGTTTACCAGTAAATGAGTGTTCTGGCAAAAAGGTTAGCGTCACCTAGAGTGTTAGGATTGAGACATCATTAAAATATATAAGGGCAGCAGTGTGGAGTAGTGGTTAGGGCTTTGCACTCTTGACCAGAGGGTTGTGGGTTCAATCCCAGGTGGGGGACACTGTTGCTGTACCCTTGAGCAAGGTACTTTACCTAGAATGCTCCAGTAAAAAAAACAACTGAATAAATGGGTAATTGTATGTAAAAATAATGTGGTATGTTGTAACAATTGTAAGTCGCCCTGGATAAGGGCATCTACTAAGAAATAAATTTTAAATATATATATGAACTTAATTTAGACCTTTTATTTAACATCATGTGATCAAATAAACAGCAAAAGTCTACTGGAACCCATAATAGTATTACATTATGTCATGTCAGATTTCAAAATGTCACATTCTTACATTCCGTTAAGTATATGAAAAACCACAAAGAGGTATGCAATTCAATCCGTTTCATTTGACTTTCTGAAGTGACATTAGGTCATTGTATGGGGTGATGATGCAAGACGTTTGTCCAGAGCTTCACAGTGTCAGGCTGTCATTTGTTTTGGCTTCAGTTTTCAAAGGATTTGAAGTGTAATGACCAGGGCAGATTTAATGGGTCGTGGTGGTTCATTTCACAGGAGTATCCTGGCAAAATAACAAACAGCAGCAACAAACAAACAGCACTCAGAAAGTCCCTTCCCTTACAGTTTAGCACAGCATGTCTGCAGGTCCTCATACTCTTCCCATGGTTATACTATGCACTTACCACGGGACTTGTCCTTTTGTTTTCTGTGTTGAAATACATTCCACATTGGCTGCTGAAGCTCCTTTTAATGCAGTATATCAAATATATGAAAAAGGGGGAGAAGGTGCACTTGTTCAAAACTGTAAACCATAAAACAGACGCCCCCACCCTGACACTACACCACAGAAATACCAGAAAATAATGTTATTATTAAAATGTTATGCCAGGTGTCACTTTGACTAACATGAGTCTGGTTTAGCATCCAATGGGAACGACTGTTCCAGCACAGTTCCAATCAATACAGATTACGGGCTGGTGCCGATCAGATCAGTGGCTGGAATTCATAACCTCTTTAGAATGTAGTATTTGAAACTTAAACCTTCAGTATTATCAGCTGTTCCACAATACATCCACCAGAGGGCGGTACATATCCATATAAAGCCTGTATGTGTTGTGCTGGAATAGTCGTGACATTTGAAGGTAGACTTTGCTAGCCACTGAGGACACAGAAATGAGATTGTTTTTAAGGATTTGACTGCAGTATATACTGCAGAATCAGGTTGGTTTACCAGGAACGATAAACTCGACTGTCATTTTTAATTTAATATACAAGGAAACACAGTGAGGCGGTGGACAGTGGACATGAATATTTTTTACTTACATCCTTGAAATCAAGTAAATCTTAAGGAAACAGGTACGCTACAAGTTTGTAACGCCTACAGGAAATAAAACCAACTCCAGTTATTATCAAGAAAACCAATATCATTTTGTCCTAATCTTTATTGCTCCAAATTTTTTGAACTCCTAAAAGACACTGTAAATAACCGATTCAGGTTATGAAAAGCTTGAAGTTTTTTTTTTTTTAATCAAAACCATTTTTTACAAAAATAGCCGGATTGATTTTCTTTCTCTGTCTTGTCAAAAGCAGAGCTTTCATTTCCTTTCTCTTTGCCTCCCGGAGACATTGACAGATAGACCAATTACCAGCATTGCTGCTCAGTTTGTTTCATAATGTGCTTCTACCCAGAAAGACAGACTGTGCTTCCACCCCTTCATGAGAGTGCCAGGCACCCTTTCCAGTAAGAAAAAGAGCTTGAAGATCAAACCTCAGAACATATATACAGTAAATGAGTCATTGAAAGTGTTGAGCATTATTAAAAGGCAGTAACAGTTTATTAGAAATAAAGTGTAAAGCTTCATAAAACGTTTTAAAAGTAATTAAAAGTGCATTTTTTAAAGAGCGTAATTGCTTGACCTGTTTTTCTCTCCAGTTTACAATGTTAAACTCCATTCCCCAGGACAGCTCTGGAGAACTGAAGGTCAGTGTGCATCCTCCTCTCACACCCAGGGGCTCCACAGTGGATGTGGGGAGGTCCTTCAGGACTAAGGCTCACCTGACCATGGGCTCTGTTGTAGTGTGGTGAGGAGGAAGTGTGGTCCTGGGGATTCTGCCTCTCTAATTGGCAGAAGCACCGGAGCCAATGCAACGCTCCTTATAGGATCCCCAGAAAAGAAGGGAAACTCGGCACAACTAGGACACAAACCTGCATGAATCTCCCTGAACACCACGCATAGCTACCTGGTTTCTACCACCTCTGCTATTCTTAATACTGGTCGAACAGTGTTTAACTACCCCGTGTGTGTTCATATGAATGACCTGAAAGCAGGTGCAGTGGATACAGCTTGTTTTGCAGTATTTCCACGTGTAACAGAGCAGAGGCTGGGCATGAACCACTGACCACACACCTCTGCAAGCAACCGTCTTAACCTCTATGCAAAACAGCTGGGCTTGTCTGCATTCGTTATTAGTTTTAGTTACCTTTTTACAGTATTAAAAGTTTCAAAGTTGCTTCTTAGAGCCGTGTATCAATTGAATTCCAAGGATGGAGATGAATCAGACCGTAAACACAGTGAGGTGGGAGGGGGGTACCCCCTCTGACACACTTACATCATCCTGTATCATGTAAAACGTTTTGGAATCCCTGGTCTAAACCATGACAGATGTAATTACATACCAACACCATCATCAAAGTGTCTATAAAAGGATAAGGCGACGAAGCTACTGTTTGAAAAATAAAAACATACTGTAAACATTTGCTCTTTTCCGCAGTGATGAATTTCATTTCAGCCTCAAAGCGACCTGTAACAGGAAGAGAACCAGAAGAGAACGTGATGGATGAGGAATCTGAAAGCGGTTTAATTGCGAGAATTGCTCAGTTAACGGAAGCTATTTGCATGCATTAAAGTTAATGTGCAGTTAATGCTTGTTCAGCATGCAAACCCAATTAGAGGTCATCTCGAAGGGGAGCCGCACCAGGGCTCCAGTAAACATGTAAACATCACCAAAGCAGCTGGCAGAGGAGAAACATTTCATTCCTGCCTCTTGAATGACAGGAACCCATTAGTGTGCTGGAAGTGGCAGGAGAGAGCCAGCCAGCACAGCATCTATAAGGGTTTGAAGTAACTGAGGAATCACTAGCGGATACTAACCCAGCATGGTTCTTGGATTGTCTGCCTGGATATGTTGTCATGCTAACTCCAGACTTCATTCGGATCTACACATACACTGTGCACATGAGGGCGTGCAGCCTACTGTAGGTGTAATACACTTAAAATGAATCCGTGTTCTTACCTCTCAATAACTCTTAGAGTTAGGACAGAGGGAAGAAGAAGTGGTGAGAGTATAGGATGGGCTACCTAGTCAATGTTGTTGAGGCAAAATCACTTGGATTCTTTAAGACTCAACTTGACAAAGTTTTGGGATCACACAGTTTCTAGGAACCAGACGAGCTTAGACTGGCCGAATGGCCTCCTCTCGTTCATAAATTTTCTTAAGTCCTTGTGTTGTAATACTGCAGACCACTAAACAGGTCTTGGACCAGTCAGTCACTCCTGGGCTGTATGGCTTATTTCTATGTAAGATACTGAAACAACATCATTTGTTAACGAGTTAATGACATTCTCACAAGCCTCCTATTATTTTGGTGTTTATATATATCTTTTTTTCATGCTTTTATTATTTTGAAGTGTGTGTTATGGGTTGTAGACCCCCCTCAAGACTTACACACGTATTCTGTGCTAAGTGTGATGTAGGATCCTATGACCTATAACACAGGAAGTGAATGGAGAAAGGAAATCAAGAACTTCTAGTTCCAATAAATGTATGGCGTGGTGGCAGAAAAGGGGCTTTACCAGAGTCAAAGGGAAACTAAAGCCTGTAGTTTCCAACTTGCTTTACCATGGTTAACTGTAATACACCTTACTTATCCACGGTTTACCATGCCTTCACCATGATTTACAACACTTTCATACACTGAAAGGGAAACAAAACAACAACAACAACACAATAAGTCATTTGTGGGAATGTAATGAATCACAAGATCAGGATTTCAGTTTGATCGTGCCTACATCACAAGATCAGGATTTCAGTCTGATCGTGCCTACATCACAAGATCAGGATTTCAGTTTGATCGTGCCTACATCACAAGATCAGGATTTCAGTTTGATCGTGCCTACATCACAAGATCAGGATTTCAGTTTGATCGTGCCTACATCACAAGATCAGGATTTCAGTTTGATCGTGCCTACATCACAAGATCAGGATTTCAGTTTGATCGTGCCTACATCACAAGATCAGGATTTCAGTTTGATCGTGCCTACATCACAAGATCAGGATTTCAGTTTGATTGTGCCTACATCACAAGATCAGGATTTCAGTTTGATCGTGCCTACATCACAAGATCAGGATTTCAGTTTGATCGTGCCTACATCACAAGATCAGGATTTCAGTTTGATCGTGCCTACATCACAAGATCAGGATTTCAGTTTGATCGTGCCTACATCACAAGATCAGGATTTCAGTTTGATCGTGCCTACATCACAAGATCAGGATTTCAGTTTGATCGTGCCTACATCACAAGATCAGGATTTCAGTTTGATCGTGCCTACATCACAAGATCAGGATTTCAGTTTGATCATGCCTACATCACAATATATCAATTCTAACTGATTTGGCTGTCCAAGACAGTCCAATTCTTTATTGACAGCGTTACGACAGTTTTTCTTAATAATTTGTTCAACCTCAAAAGTTTGACCTTCACCTGCAGGTATATTTTTGTTAGTTGTGTTTTAATAATTGCTTAATATTGGTCCTATAATTTTCTGATAGTTAGCTAACATATCGTTCTTCATTTTCTGAAATACAATGCCTGCCTCTCATTTGCTGACAGTAAAAGGTCTGTAGTTAAACAGTACATTATTTATGAATGAGCACCTGTGTAATTATGTCACGGTAATAGCTTAGTCCCTATGGGGCTCCTTGATTAGAACTTGAAACACACACCTGATGAAAGAGAAATTGACATGAACTGTATTAACCACAGACAGACACTAGGGGGCGACTTTCAACAGCAAGAGAGAGAAACTGGTATGGATGAGCTACTGTTCATTTTTCATAATCAGAGAAATAAACTGCTAAAAGCATGATCTATCAATTATTATTATTATTATTATTATTATTATTATTATTAACGTGTTTTGCTGAACAATTTGCTTCTTTCTACGTTTGTTTTTCTTTCTTTCAGCTGTGGAGGATTGGGTTCCTTCAAATCCACAAGTTTCTTGCGAGGAAGTACGTGAAATGGTCAAACTGAAGAAAGCAAGCATCAGCTACTGCTTTTAAATGTCATAAACAAAAGCAAGATATAAAAATACAGCTTCCCTACAAACAACAGTGCCACAGCTTAACAACACGGCTTTTCAACATCATCCCATAGCTTTACTTCATCGAGCCTTCACAGAGCGCCATTATTATATGATCTCATTCCTGCCATGCATGAAAACACTGGGCTCTTGAAAGCGATAGCCTCAGATTCAGCATTTTTTCTTTCTTTTTACAACAGATCTTGGTGCTGCTTAATATCATTTACAAGCACAAGCAACTTGCAGCACCAGTGGTGTTGTGAGTGTTGATGCAAGTTACACGTTGAGTCACATTGTATTATTCTTAACTGCATTATCTGTAAAAGCTCACGTAATGATCCTTTTATTTAACCCTTCTTGTAGACGGGTGTGCTGCCATCATGTGCACGCTAAGACTGTCTGCTGGGTGTCAGCTCAATTACTCCCTAATGACTAATAATTGCACATGATCTAGTTGGGAGTGCTTTCTGTACAATTACATGAATACATCATCAAATGCTACAGAAGCCAGTTGTCAAACACTTTCCGCAGCAGATATCTGTCGACTCATTTGTTGTACAGCAAGTTATACTGTGGGTTACACTGCTGCTGTAGCTTGAGTAGCTTGAATAGTTTATAAAGTGAGTAATGCTGAATGTTTGATCAGTTACACAAACACACTTTCCCACCGGGATGCATGTCCCTGGCAGTGAGGAAGCAGTGGAGGTTTCTGTTTGTACATGCTTGTCTCTCTCTCTCTCTCTCTCTCTCTCTCTCTCTCTCTCTCTCTCTCTCTCTCACACACACACACACACATATACAGTATATTTACCGTTTACCCAATTGTGAAAGGTCATTCTTTACTACAGACCACTGAGAGTATCAGACTCTGGGATACATTGAGCCCCTTATCCATCCGCCAATTCAGCTGTCGCTTCTTCTGCATTTTAAAATGTTTGATTTAATTAGGTGTTTTACAGTTTCAATAAACCAGTCACAAAGACTCCCAGTGACAGCACTGAAGCGCCGCCTAATCGGGATACTGATAATCGGGATTGCCACTTGAATGAGAGTCAACTCGGGGAGATGGTTCTACTTCGTTTAATTGGGATACACTATTTTCAAATGATGAACGGAGATCGCTTTTCATAGCAAGACAGGTTCGCGTAGGTCAGTGCAGTGAGTGCGTGATTACGCTGTGACTTGCGTAAATTGCGTAAATCACGTTGAACTCTTGAAGGCGCTGGAGTCTCCTCTGGTTTCTCAGGCTGCTGTTGCAAAGAAAGTTGGCGTGTCAACATTGCAGGTGCCTCGCCTTGTGCTAAGATGTGATTTCATTATTTATCATTTAATGTAGCAATAAAAAAGCAGCGATTCATTTTGTTTAGGAATAAAAAATAAACAATTTGTATTTTAAGTTATGTATTTAACATGTAATCATTATGTGATGTGATTTCATTATTTTTATTTTGCAAAAAAAGTGTGACTAAAGGTCGTCTCAAATGCCTCTCGTTTACTTGGGACATTTATTTACGTCCGGATAAAGCGGCGCCGACTGTATCATTTGATATTCTATGTAAGAAGGGTTTATTATTATTATTATTATTATTATTATTATTATTATTATTATTAAAGGTTATCATCTAATACATTTATAGAAAACAAATCAATGTAGGTCTTGTAAATGACATGCGTACTGTGCACGCCACAGCGCAGCTGCTTCCCGATATAGCAATTCTACCTGGCCAAAAACATTTTTATAATGTATACTCCACGTGGAGCGAAAAGCTGCACTGCCACGATTGTGAAAAAAGAAATGAAAAAGAAAAACATCTGCCTATTGCATACAAAAAGAATCTTATCATGGTACAATAATACGTGCAGTGACCGAAGAGGTTTGCATTTCTTTTATTAAGAAATGTCTCTTTTTTCAAGACTGTTTATCCTTCAAGATAAAAAAAAATGTTAATAAAAACAAATAGCAATAAAAACATATCATTTCTATCCTCGCTCAAATAAAAATAAAACCCAATAAAATATATTACAGCTATTACCACTAATATATCCTTGTCTAATATTTAATATCGTTTATCCAATTATAAATAAGAAAAAAAATGATATAGTACAACAAATAAACGTACCGTCAAAGCCCAACCTAATCATACTGTAATGGAGTTTACTGTAACTATATAACGCTGGAGACAGGATTAGGTAGTGACGCCTGTGTCTACATATGGGCTACCTATATACAAATAACTCAGAGTGACCTTAACCATAGTGCTTCGGTTACCTGCCCTTCCTTAGTTATAGTACAGTAGTATTAATACGCCTGTCCTATTATTATCACTATCTAATTACCAGAATGTTTCCTCACCTCGAATTCTACCTGCCTCCGCTACCTCTTTGACGTCACCACCTGTTACTAGCCCTTCAACCTGTTACCCGGACCCCGCCCCTTCTCTCCTCCCATTGGTCTCACCTTCTCCCGGAGGCCGCCCCTCCGGCTGGTTGGCTGCCCTGCCCGTCAAGCCTATGCCGGCCCCGCCCTGTGTAGATGTGTCTAGGTGAGTCCTTATAATAATCCATCATGGCGTTGCGAGGCTGGGAGCAGTCGCTCTCAAGCCTCACTCTCTTAACTTCGTCTACAGGTTATTTCTTGGCAGTGACAGCACCGGTTTTCAACTGAGAAAAGCAAAACAACGACAACTGGAGAACAGTTTGTAATGCATCACACGGAGGGAACGTATTCTGTTTAGCGGTTGTGATTCATCTCAACTCAAAACTGCAACAGGATTTTATGCGAGTGCGCTAGCGGCTATGTCTCTACTTTGTGTGCGGGGTAAGTGTTCTGCTTTTATAAACTCGTTGTTTAGATCCATGTTTTTTTTTTTTAACCAGCATTATCTATAGCCGCTTTCAACTTATTGCATGCGTTTTTTGATATTTGACAGCTCGGCAAACCGCTTTGGTCTTAACTTTTTGTGTCGAGATTTTTTTTTTAAACCATTATCATTACAGTTTACAGTATCTTTTTTTAAGAGCACTATTCTAACGTTCGAGGTCTTGAGCTTTTGTTCGAATGCAAAAGCAGCGTTTTTTTTATAAAAACTGAAAACTTATTTTAATTTTAAATTCTGCCAGATATTGGTTGAACAGATTAATAAAAGCAAACCGTTTGTCTGTGCTAGTTTGGTTTGCTCGTGTCAAGTACAGACAGCCGATGTGTGTGCTGTTGTGTTGGACAGTTTTTTTTTTTATTTTTCCCACAATTTGACAGTGTAATTGTTTTAGAATGCTGCGTTTGAAGTTGAAACTATTTTGTTAAACGAATTTACCTGTTAAGTGCTTTTGTGCAATTTATATCATGATAGTAAAGATTACAAAATGTAATACTCAAGACATGATCCAGTAATAATAAAAACCAAAACAAATACTGTACAGTCTCATGTTATAGCCAAGAAATGGATGGCACGTATTAGCCCACGGTACGGTACCCTGTTCATTTGGAGGGCTGCGCAAGACGAGCTCATTTGTTGTGTAGTGTGTAAATACTAGAGCGACTAGTGTGTGTATATCCTGTAGTACTAGCAGAATGAATCATTTCATTTTAAATTGTCCAAAGATGCAGTAACGTATGGTATTTAAATGTTGTGGCATGACTTAGGCGTCAAAGTTTAATATTAAACTCATTGTGGTATATCATTTTTCTAAATAAATAAATCAACACAAAACTGCCAAATTATTTACTTCAATAAAGTGTGTAACGAGTTGTAAACATGCTTCTTTTAACTTGATTTTTGTAAATCGGGAGTAAGTTTCGCACATGTTGAATGCATTTGCTTAGATCAGGTACTATCAAAGTCTAAACTTAATGGTAAACACTGCGCAGATGTCTTGCTTTTGTATTTAGTTATACTGTATAACGAATTAGTTCATTTACGATATTGTGAAAGACACCCGTGTACCAGTTAAGCCTATTTGTCAGGCGTATGTCTTAACCCTTTATAACGTTTTACCCGCCCCCATTGTACATGGTCGAAACGCCAGCTTCACAATTTTACATGCCAGTATACCGTATATATAACATCGATTACATGATATTTCAATAGCGTTTCATTATTTTTCATTATTTTCTTTATCATCTTCTAAACTATACTCTGTGCTACAGTCGCTCCACAAGGTCACTCTTCTATTGATAGGCCGTGTCCTTTTCAGTTTTTTTTAGACGTTGTGGAAAGTTGCTGTGGAGTATGCATACTCTATTTAAAATGGAACTAAAGGTGCTATTGCTAAAAAACAAACACACACAAAATAGTATTTGCTTTTCATACCAGAATATCACCTGGCAAGCGCTTTTGTGATCTCACGTTTCAAATGAATACAATAGCACATCCTCATGCTAGAGCTACAGAAAAGGGAACACAAACACCTCAAATTATGCATCCAATATAATCAAAGTTGTCGCAGTTACTATATATTACCAGGTAATATACAGCCAGTTCATTCAAATTGAAAAATGTGTTACAGTTTTTACATATCCTAAAGGTTTTTGGTTGTAAAATATTTTCTCCAAGTGGAGAGCTTTCATTCTGCAGTGATGGATATGCAATAGAAAATACCCTTGGTGAATACGGTTACACCTTTTCAAGAACAACGCTAAGAACAACTCTAGGATTTATCCCTGTAAGATATGTTCCTTCCTCTGGACTTTCTGAGCGTCTGTATGTGTCTCTTTCCACAACGCAGCTATGGCCAAAAGTTTAGCTTCAGCCTAAGGAATGAATTCATTTTGCTTCATAAAGTGGAATAAAACCTGCAGAATAATGCTCCAGTGACAGGGATGGCTGAGTGGTGACGTCAGGCCAGAAGTAGGAACTACATGGAGGCAGAAACCCGGGTGCAAAGCGCACTGCGGGGCTACTTTTATTCAAACAAACAAAAAAGGTTTAACAAAATGAAAAACTTCTCGTATACAGGTACTTTAATCCAGTTCTTACTTTCAGTTTGTTTTTGCTCTCTCTCACTCGCTCTCATTCACTCCTCTCAAACACCCTCCCCGAACACAGAGAGCTGCATGAGCAAAGTGGAAATATACAGTACTGTGCAAAAGTTTTAGGCAGGTGTGAAAAAATGCTGTAAAGTAAGAATGCTTTCAAAAATAGACATGTTAATAGATTATATTTATCAATTAACTAAATGCAAAGTGAGTGGACAGAAGAAAAATCTAAATCAAATCCATATTTGGTGTGACCACCCTTTGCCTTCAAAACAGCATCAAGCATCAATTCTTCTAGGTACACTTGCACACAGTTTTTGAAGGAACTCGGCAGGTAGGTTGGCCCAAACATCTTGGAGAACTAACCACAGTTCTTCCGTGGATTTAGGCAGCCTCAGTTGCTTCTCTCTCTTCATGTAATCCCAGACAGACTCGATGATGTTGAGATCAGGGCTCTGTGGGGCCATACCATCACTTCCAGGACTCCTTGTTCTTCTTTACGCTGAAGATAGTTCTTAATGACTTTCGCTGTATGTTTGGGGTCGTTGTCATGCTGCAGAATAAATTTGGGGCCAATCAGATGCCTCCCTGATGGTATTGCATGATGGATAAGTATCTGCCTGTACTTCTCAGCATTGAGGAGACCATTAATTCTGACCAAATCCCCAACTCCATTTGCAGAAATGAAGCCCCAAACTTGCAAGGAACCTCCACCATGCTTCACTGTTGCCTGCAGACACTCATTCGTGTACGCTCTCCAGCCCTTCGCGAACAAACTGCCTTCTGCTACAGCCAAATATTTCAAATTTTGACTCATCAGTCCAGAGCACCTGCTGCCATTTTTCTGCACCCCAGTTCCTGTGTTTTCGTGCATAGTTGAGTCGCTTGGCCTTGTTTCCACGCCGGAGGTATGGCTTTTGGCGCAAGTCTTCCATGAAGGCCACTTCTGACCAGACTTCTCCGGACAGTAGATGGGTGTACCAGGGTCCCACTGTTTTCTGCCAGTTCTGAGCTGATGGCACTGCTGGACATCTTCCGATTGCGAAGGGAAGTAAGCATGATGTGTCTTTCATCTGCTGCAGTAAGTTTCCTTGGCCGACCACTGCGTTTACGGTCCTCAATGTTGCCCGTTTCTTTGTGCTTATTCAAAAGAGCTTGGACAGCACATCTGGAAACCCCTGTCTGCCTTGAAATTTCTGCCTGGGAGAGACCTTGTTGATGCAGTATAACTACCTTGTGTCTTGTTGCTGTGCTCAGTCTTGCCATGGTGTATGACTTTTGACAGTAAACTGTCTTCAGCAACCTCACCTTGTTAGCTGAGTTTGGCTGTTCCTCACCCAGTTTTATTCCTCCTACACAGCTGTTTCTGTTTCAGTTAATGATTGTGTTTCAACCTACATATTGAATTGATGATCATTAGCACCTGTTTGGTATAATTGTTTAATCATACACCTGACTATATGCCTACAAAATCCCTGACTTTGTGCAAGCGTACCTAGAAGAATTGATGCTGTTTTGAAGGCAAAGGGTTGTCACACCAAATATGGATTTGATTTAGATTTTTCTTCTGTTCACTCACTTTGCATTTAGTTAATTGATAAATATAATTTATTAACATGTCTATTTTTGAAAGCATTCTTACTTTACAGCATTTTTTCACACCTGCCTAAAACTTTTGCACAGTACTGTAGGTCATACTATTTCAGTAGCATGTAGAAAATCCATGGAAACACTGAATGGTAGTTAGCACTTTTTAGGAAAAACCCAGTGTGATAAGGTCTATTGAGAGGATGTGCTAGCAAATTTATTTTTTCATCTATAGCGTGCGATTGCTTAGCTTGTGTATCAGTCTGAGAGGCGGATAAAATGGTTTGGAGTTGTGAAGCCTGGAACAAAGAAAAATCAGGGGGAACTTGATTGAAGTTAAAATCTGAAAAGACACAGCACAGAAACCAGGACCAGAGGACACAGCTGGAAATGAAGTGGAAACTTAGGCCAGAGGGAAGGAGACGCTTGTTCACACACAGTGGAGAGGGTGTGGCATGGGCTCTCTAGTCATGTTGCTGAGACAGAATCACTTAGATGCTTTAAGACCCAACTTGTCAAAGTTCTGAGATCGATTCGCTACTAGGAACCTGATGAGCTTATGCGGGCCGAATGGCCTCCTCTCGTTCGTACATTGTCTTATGTTCTTATGAAACATATTCAGTGACTGCTCAGGGGTTGACCAGCCTGTGTGTGTTCTAATCATCTGGTCTGATTAGTTTCTGTCACCCTTAAGGGCACCTAGGTGGTATATTAGTGTTTGAATGAATAATGAATGCTTCTTTCACACTGCGTTTTTAAGCATCCCTGGTGTGCCAGCAAGAGCAGTTCTTCCACATTCAGACCTTAGCCTATGGGAATGAACTGGGAATGAACAAGTCTGATTTCATATCCCTTTCAGATCAAACCCAGTAGCAGATGGAAATGTTGTTTAAATGACCACGTTGGAGCCTGATCAGTAGCTGGATGTGTTCCCTGAAAGAAAACCAGGTGCTGCCTTGTGTACCAAGTGGAGCTGATTATTTTAGGTTATCATACATGCTGCTTAGCTGTATCTTGCTGGTAACTTTAGCTGTTTGTTTTTCCATTGGGGGTAACGGCTCTTTGAATAATGCCCTTCTACTCTGCCACGTTAAAGCCCATGGTTAATGGTACGTCAGGTGTTCAATGCTCAGCACTGCTCTGTCTATGATTACTGAAGGGGTTGTCAGAGGCTACAGCAGCTTTTTGAATACAGCAGTTGCTCCCACATTGATTGAAATGGAACACAACTCCCCAGTGCCATGAGCCACATTGCATCTAACCCCCAAGTTTATATTCAAAATAGAAAATAACACAAGCCGTTTTTTCATGCACTTCAAAAACAACATCCAGTAAGATGTGCTGCATTATCCAAAACTCTATCTGTGGTCTGTACAGGATTCTCAATGCACAGCAGCTACCACCTTGCTCTGATATCGTAGCCTGACCTTTTAAGTGTTTATAAGTACTTATTAATGGAAGCAGTTCATGAATTAACTGTGGCAGACTAGTTCTCCGTAAGTCTACCTGCTGAACAGCAGGCGGGTTAAAGCAGTCTGGAGTCCAGATGTGTTGCTTTACAGATAACCGCTTAAGCAGTGCTGCTGCAGATACCTCTTTTTTAAGATGAATGAACACCCAGCAGCTGCTGCGCTCTAGGGAGAGCTCTGTTTTAAGTCATTGTTGCAGTCAGCTCCCAGCTTCTCTGCTCTGTCTTGTTGCTGCTGTTTTTTGGATTGTGTCATTGCTACATGGCACCATCTCCAGACTGGCATGTCGGTTTTCAAAGCACTTACTGCTGTCTGTTACTAAACTACTAGGCATAATATTGAAGCGTGTGAGTTAAGTAAGAGAATCTCCAGGTCCTGTAATGTATTTATGTGCTCATGTGGATCGCTGCTAGACCTATATAGCTGTGTGTGAGTTTTGTGTAACTATTCAGCAACGCTCATAGGAAAGTCAAAGGATTTTAAGGAGCTTAAGTGGCATGATAGTAGGTGCCTGTGCAAGCGTCCCTCAACGCAGTGGTGGATTGACCAACATGTCCATCTGGACAGAATTGGCAGTGTTTGCAGAAAATAAACACGGGTTGTCAGAGGGTCATAACAGATCGAGCTCTCTGACAAGAACCAGACATGCAATACTGTCCTAAATCACAGAAACCTGCATTGTGGGCTGGTAAGAGCATTCACTTTTGGCCAGACTGTAGTGTGTTTGATAATAAAATGACATGCATTTCCTCTTTTAAAACACTGGGCAATTCTAAAGTGCTGTGCTTTAATAAATCTGTACTCTGAGATTTAAGGGTTTGGCTATTCTCTATCTCGCTCTCTCTGTCTGTGTCTCTATCTCCTTTTTTATTTAAATCAAGGAGTTTGAATATAGTAGTAGTGAGCTCAGTGGTAACGGAGGTAGGAATTTCCCACAGTGACTTTTTCTCCACTGTTTCTGTGTAATTACTGTACGGTTTCTGCTTCACTGGCTATAGTTTGCTTAGCGGATTACCGTCTGTCCCACAGGTAAACCACAAAGTGCAGTCAGTCTGCAGCGACTGGTCCTGATGAGACTACAATAACAATTAACATCTATTCAAATATATTTCAGATAGTCATTTGATTCACATGGCGGCTGTTGCTTTCTGTAACCAAACTGCCGGCTGATGTCTTTAAATCCCCTTTGGAAAGAAGAGGTTGCATCTTAAAGGAAAATGATAGCTGAGAAGTTTGTTTAAGAAAATAAAAATGAAGATTTTATTATTTATCTTTCATGGGGAGTTAGGAGTTTGTTACCATTGTAATTTCGAAGACGGTTGCATTTTGCTTCTCTGTTTTACAAACGTAGAAATGGTGATGGTCCAGTATACTTGCATAGCATGTGAGCGAGTGAAGCTGAAGAGTAAGAAGCAGAGTTCTGTAAATAAAGCATTCTGCGTCCCCACGTGTTGTTACAACTGTTTAAGTAACGCACCTGTCATTTCATTTCATTGTTAACATCCTGACAACTTTTTACACTTATAACGTTAAAGTCTGTTTCAAAGCTCTTTTCTAAATGGCTGCTCTAGTGCACTGATAGTGTAAGGATTATTGCCCACATTGTCAAACAGGTAACACAGCAACAACGATCCATGATGTGGTCCGGAACAGAAAAGCCAGAGCACTTGTTATGTTCCTGCAGTGATTTACAGGACAGATCTCAAACCCCAGTGCACTAGCGCATGTATTTTGAAAATGGCTTTGAAACAGACTTTAAAGTTTTATGTATAAAAAAGTTGTCAGGATGTTAACAATGAAAAGAAAAATTACAGCTAGGTTATTTAAACAGTTGTGGCAACACATGGAGACGTATAACACTATTTCAGAACCCCGCTACTTACTCTTAATGAGCGTTCTACTTTAAGGAACATAAACTGAAAATTCCTCTTATGAGAACAAAGATAGGCCAGACATTATGTACTCTACAGAGCTCTTGAATTCTGGAATCGATTGCCATTTAACAATCGAAATGCAGCTTCACTGCGTACATTTTTAATTCTGATTCCTAATTATGTCTTTGCTCAATGCATATTGCTGACTAATGAAAAACACGTGTGAGAGAGTGATGGAAAATGGGTCTACTTTTTCATTTCTGGGACCCTCATGTAAACAAGCTGGCTGTGCTAACTTAATGAGGTTTTGTGTTTTAAATTTTAAATAAAACCATTTAAATTACATTGGACTTGTCTCCCAGTGGCAGTGTCGGGAGTATATGGATTCTGTTGTACTTGAAGATGCATTAATAATTACCTTGTGTTGTGTGTGTTTGTGTGTTTGTGTGGGTGGGTGTGCTTGTCAAACTGCTTGACGTGGAACCTGCGAGATCTTGCAGAGAGGAGTACATTAGCATTGCAAAGTTAAAGCCTCTTGCATAACCTCGCTTTGCTTTACCAAACGCTGTGTGGCTATGAATTGGAACTCTAAATCCTTTTAAAGCAAGGTTCCAGATGAAGGTTGTCTCTCTTTTTTAAAATGGTGTTTTTTTTGTTTTTGTTTTTGTTTTTGTTTTTTTGTATCCATTTTCACAGCCGTTGCTGAAAGCCTGTCAATGAACTGTAATGAGCTGGCTCGGTTGAGGAACTCGTTGGCTGATGTGCGGGGAGGGTCTGGCTGGCACTTTCGGCACTGCAGACATTGTGTTGGTCTCTGAGTCTTTTAGGGGTCTGAGCTAATAACATTTTAAAATCCATATATTAGCCATTGTGCGCTTCCATTCGCAAGCTACATCTCTTCTGCAAGAAGCTGGTGTTGTAGCAAACGTTTTAAACATGACGTCTGGTACCGTACTAGTTTTATAGAAAGCTCTCTGTTTTGTATTCTTACTTTCAGGTAGTCTTACCGTTTCACTTACTAGGTCATTTTACTCCACGAGTGTCTCGTGAGGAGGAGAGGGGGCATGTTGTTACTCTGCAGACATTGAAGCTTTATCGTCGGACCCCCTCACCCCAGACTGTTTTCATTTTGACAAGGAGTTCCATCTCTGAGTGCTTTTCTGTTTCGTAACAGGGGATACACTACAGATAGTTGTTCAGTATAAATGTGCTTTCAGCTCACCACATGTGTAGCTTATCAATTCAATAATATCCTTTCTTGCGTTTAAGAGGAAATGGGAAGTTCCTTCCTTGCCCCTTATCTGCTGCTGCATTTTTGTTTTCTGCTATTGTGAAGCCTGCATTTATTTTTTGAACAATTCCTGAGTTTGGCTGTAATTTAGCCCTGCCCTACTTTTATTTTTTTACTAGATGTTGTATGTTTAGCATGTATTTCACAATGTTTTAGTCAAGTGTTGTGGGTTTGTCCAGATGCAAAAAAAACACAACTAAAACCCATATACTATGTTCAATTTTAAAAGCAATCTTGTTGAGCCATGAATCTTGGATTTGACAAACATACTGATGAGAAGTCTTTGTGTTATAAGCCATGAATCTGGTTCTAAGACTGCTCCTTTTTTTCATTTCACCTGGTTGATGTCTGTGGAGCTGCATTTATCAAAGTGTAAATATGATGTTTTATTTAATTCAAGAAGCTTTGAGTGAAGTATTTTGTCAAAATGATTCAAATGCAGAGTTGTTTATATGGCTTCTCTGGAGAACATTTGCATTGTGTGCTTCCTGACCATCATTGTTTTATAATGATGCACAACAAAGAGGCTGGTGAAAATGCTGTAGGGTAAGAATTCATTTTTTTTAAAGCCTGGGTTATCTCCCTTTCAGAGCAGTTACCGGAGACCCAAGTGGCTACCTTTCTGGTGTGGAACAGAAGATTGAAAATGCCAGTCATTCTGAGTGATGGATCCTGAAGATTCCCCGAGAAAGGAAAGGCTTTTATTTGTGTCTAGTGAATGAACTGGCTTTATCTCTTCCTTCGCCAGTAGCCATGGGACTATAAACATCCCAGTGAATGACCAGGCCACGAGGCCGCTGCTCGAGGCCCTTGTGACTCCTGCATTGTCTGAGCACAGCTGCCTCCTGCCTGCCGGCTCCCCTCATGCTTTTCATCGCCTGTGTGGTCATTGCCTTGTCCACTGCAGGGGTGCAGTAACAAATTAAGCGCTTCTGTCTCGCTACGAATGCCGGTAAGAATCTTAATTGCAGAATTTGCTGCGTGGACCAAGAGTGGTAATTCAGCTAGGCTAAAAAAAATAGTTTTTTGTTTTTGTCCGAGGCAGGCAGAACAAAAGCAGGGTTTCGATCTCGTTTATTAAGCTCTAATTAAACAATCTGAAAAATATGTGAATATGTCATCAAAACCTGCATTTTGACCACTTTCAGTCATGCGGGACATTAGTTACACAACTCCTCTTTTGCAGGCCCATAACGCCTGCCCTGGCACCCTTTGTTCCTCAAAGTTATGGAAGTCTTCTCACTCATTAGATTGGAAACTGTCTTTCTCCTATCAAGGTCTGTTTTCATGAATCCTCTGAAATAATATGAAAGCCTTGTGCACTATGTTAGAATTATATTAGTTTTGTTTTACTGTTTTATAGTTGGCCTGATTTCAGGATCTTGAAAGGAACATTTTGCGATGATACCTGGCAAGTCACACACGCAACCACAGTGCGTACCTGAGGATGACACACAAGGAAGTACTGTAGGTGAATCTTCATCTGTAAATTGTTTCCTTGTATCTCACCTGGTTTTCAGCCAAGGCTTGTGAGAAGTGTTTGTTACCGTAAGACTCATTATGAAAAGAGGAAGTGAACCCGTCTACCACAGGGCTCCTGAGGTGACACAAACATCACTGCTGTTTTCAGCAGAAACAATACTTCGGACAGCTGAGGATGGACCAAAAAAGCCCTGTTGATAGATTGCTGAGCCTTGTCCTTGCTTGACTGTCTGGGAGTAACTGACCCATGCATTTGTCACCTCTAGATTGGACTGTTGTAATGCCTTACGGATCCCTTCACAGACTCTACAACTAGTTCAGAATGCTGCCTCCTGAGTCCTTGCAAACACCAAACCCCGTCCACATACAGAGGTTTTACACACAGTACATCTTGCTGTCTCGATAAACAAGCCACGTATACTTCATCTCCCGTTCAAAATTATAAGAATGTATTTTTCATTTGCGTTTTTGTGCATTACTACTGCTTGCAACTGCTTCGGTCACTGTAGTACTCGTAGTCAGAATAAATGGCTGAGATGCAGATGAGCAATCTTCATGAGAATCCCCTGAAGATGCTGACTGCTTAGCAAAAAAAACTTCTGATTGACAACTGACTTGCTGTCAGTGTGCACTCTGTACTAGGTATTCATTTATATGCTTAAAAAAATCTGCAAGGGCATCTCTGTTAAACTAGTGCAGAAAATAACAAAAGCACAATGTTGAATTTAGGCGACTGCAAAAATGAAATGCGAGTTAAAAGTAGGATCGGGGATTAACAATTCACATAATTTGTCAACTCTGTTTTGAAATAAAATTAAAGGGACCAGAATTAGGCTCAGGCAAGATATGAAGGTAAAAGCAAAGATTGTTTTGCAATTAACAGCTTTTTCTGAGTTTAATGATGAAACAGAATCAGCTAAATTTGTCACCTGATTAAAAATAAAACCCTAAAACTTCAAGCCCTAATTTCCAATGTTCATTGCACTGCTAGGAACTATAACCAAACTATTCTAATAGCATTAGTGTGTGTACGCATTACGCCTTACTAAACATGAAATGGTACTTCAGTGTGGACGCTAAAGTTTGAGCTGGATTAATTAAAACATTTTTGAGTACAGGTCTCGAGTTCGGTTAGGCCTACATTTTGTGTTAATGCAACCTCTGCGCATACTTAACACATGTTATCATCTGCAATGTTTTCTGACATGTTACACCTGATTATTAGCCAGACCGGTCTCCGGCTGAGGGAACACAAAGCCACTTTGTGGCTTAGAACTTGGTTTCAGTATAGTGTTTCAGGCCACCATGGGGAGACTTTGGGGTTGATACAGCAAAGCTGCCTCAAACTAGGTCTCCTGGAACCAGGTTTCAAGCCACTGTTCCTGAAAAGGGGACTTTGTGTTATGTCAGCTTTTAGGTTTTCTTAGCTGACCTGAGCTAAGAAAAAGGACTCTAACTCTAACTGGTACACCACTAAACTGCAACAGTGTACCACCCTACAGTGTCTATTTTTAAATTGTAAGACCTATTTGTTTGATTTAGCTTTTAATAGCCACCTTGTTTCTTTTTTTGGATTATGATTCGGGTGGGATTTAAAAGACGCTGTATAAGTGTATTGTTGTGATGAGTCTGCAACTCATTTCAATATTTCTGGAGGGACATGTGAGCATTCTTCTATGATTACATCATCTAATTCTTCCATGCATGAGTTACAAATCTGCTTGTTTATTTTGGGAAAGGTTAAAAACAAACAAACAAAAAACTCTCCACCTACCACAAGGTTAGAAACTAGTAATAGTCCTGAACAGAGTTCTGGGTTTCAAAACCCCTTGTTCAGGTATATTATTGAAATGACCAGTTGCCAGGAGTTCGAACAACCAGGCCCCTGGTAAATCTGTGCCAAAATGATCGCACTTCACATCACAGCATGAATGAATCATGCCTGAGCCTGTAGGGTTATTAGGAGCTGCTCATGCAGCTATAAGTAGGAACAATTCATTTAACATCAAACCCCTGGCTCCTGATCATTTCAGTAACATACACTGTAGTACCTTTATTGAGGGTAGTTCTGAAGTCCAGGACTTTCTGCTGGATCTTCAGTGAAAGTCAGAAGGCAACCCTTAACACCAGGGTTTCATGCCAGATCCCAGGGGACAGTGCAGCAGTTTGGTCCCATTGGGGAGATTACTGTAGCATCAGGTTTGATTGTGCTTAACAGGATAGTGTAACCACAGATATGACCAGGGATGAACCGTGGGCCAGCACGTTTGTATCTACAGCAGGAATACCAGATAAAGCTGGCGTGACTGTAATGCATGACTTTTTGTTGGAAATCGCATCTGACAGGTAACTGCATTCATTTAGTAGTAGTTCTCCCCCCACACCCCCCAAAAGCAGATGCCTGCTTCAGAGAGTTGTGCCGCTATTACAACATGCAGTTCCTTTTTGTACTTGTTCAAAATGTTGAGATGAGCAAAAACACATTTCCCTTTTCAATCTCCCTGCCACAGGTCAGGTATTCACTGAGCGTTTTATATCGGAGCTGCTGATGGGGCCCCTCCGGGAAGTGACGTCCTTCGTCCCGCCTTCTGAGGGAACAAATAGTAACTCCACGGAGCTCACTTCCTTTTCTGCTTCTCACTGTGGTTAGGTACTAAGATATCCAGTTGCTGTAATTGAGTCCTGTACGAAAGAGCTCTCAATCAAGTTTTACTGGAGTTACCCTGCTTTATTTTTTAAAAATGTTGCTGGAAGTCGGCTTGCCACTTCCCTGGAATCAGTAACTCAGCATCTGAACTGAGCTGTAATCGTTGCGCAACTGCGCTTCGTTATCTTTCTCTCTTTTTCACCAGTCTGCAGACTGCTTTCTATCCAGGCCGTACCTTCGGGCCAGCGGTGGAGGAGATACTACAACACTCCCACGGAGAACGCGAGGCATCTCGGCAGGTAGCCTCGATGCTTCCTTCCCGTGCTCCGGAGCATGATAGAATGAGAATCCCCGCATGGTGACCTGAGGCATCACCGTCTGGCTTCCGCGGCAGCAAACAGCCAGGCCTACCCGCAAAGACGGGGGAGTGCCGGACGTGGGGCCCCAACACAGCAACTCTCCTGGAGGCAGTTCCACCACCTCCCCAGGCAGCCCCCGCAGCAGGGCTCCTCCACAGCCTCAGCAACCCAAGCAGGTCTCCTGAAGGCTTACGGCCTCAGACCCACCCTTTTACACAACACCAGCTGCAATACTGACACGATTGGACCTCGGACACTTGGGTGCTCGCCACACAGAACTGTCTATCCTTGTTTCAACAAGGATCGATAGTACATCTCGTGTTGTGCCAAAAGTTGCTGGGTCTACATATATGTATATGTATGTGTGTGTGTATATATATATATATGTATGTAAGGGTAGAATTGGATTTTAAAAGTGAGGTTACTCCTCCTTTTAGAATTCCAACACTGGAATACAAGTTTTATAATTTTTTGTTTTTATACTTTCAGTGAGAATATAATTATTTGGGCTTAATTGAGTGCTGCTGTTGGCTGTAAATAACTGTTTTGGAAAACGTCAGAATTACAGTCATTGTGTTTTTGATTCTTTCAAGAAACACGAATCTTCAGTAAGTCAACAAACATGCTCAGAAGGAGAAGTGTCCTTCAAAGAGTAAAGCTTCAGAGTGTGTCGTCAGGGCAAGGGTGGTTGAGTTAATTTCAGAGTGATTTGTAATGTCTGTATTAATGTGGATGGGATCTGCTGTGAAATATAATCCAGCGGTGCTGCTAGTTAATCCATTGTCCTGTGCTGTTTGATTAAGAAATTAGTCACCGCCTTATTAACCAAACTGTTTGGCTTTGTTACATCTTGTAGCTCTTTGTGTTAAGGGCCTGTTATTGTTGGTGTCCGGGAAGGGACCTGTTGCCATGGTGACTTCATTATGTAGGGCTTTGTCCCCCACAAAGCCCTACATCTAACATGTGATGAATCATGATGACTAGGACTATGATAAACCTGGTTCACAGTTTATGTCATTTATTACCATAGGACCGTGGTATTCAATTGCATTTTCTGGTGGGCCAGATAAGGCAATGTCCAAACCTGGGGGGGGCACAGGGCGCTCATGATGTGCATGCTGGGGGGTGGTGGAGGGTTGTTTTTAAATGATCATGAAAATCTGACTGTCCAATCACACTTTACATACAGTAATAGAACGTTTCAACACTACACATGCACCAATCAGCTAATACATCTCAGAAATATCCACCTACAATGATACAATGTCTGATCGCCATTTAATAATAAAAATAGAAAGCAAATATATATATTTATTTTATGTGCAAAACTTTTGGTCATAGCTGTAATATAGCTTTTTATTTGTTGTATAATTTTTGTGCAGAAACTTGTTTTTGTATTTTATTAATTTGTGTACCAGTTGGTAAGCCGAGGTATGGTCCACTTTTTAAATTTTCTGTGTGCGGGTGTAATAACACAAGCTTAATAACAACAAAAAGATGCCCAAAATACTATTGATTTACTTCCATATGTAACAGTATTCCGTTATCTGACTATAGATAACATGTTATTAATAATCTTTTTCCTGATAATTTTTTTTAAAGATTTTGGAAGTACCAAATGGAGACAGTTAAAGACGTACTTGAAATATTCCGGCACTCGTGACAATTCATTTTCCATGGAAATGATGCTACTTCTTGAGTATCCATAAAAGTAAATGCTTTAATAGGCAATGTGGCTGGGAGCTGGAGCCTTTAAGGACTGCTGGACTGTTTGTTGCTAATTGATTGGCCCAGACAACAATTACATTGTAATGCAAGTTACACAGTATAAAATATTTCTTAATACAAATATACTGTTGACCACTTAATTTATTTTTAAAATTCATATTTGCCCAAAACTTCTATAAAATAACATAGATTTACTCAAAGCATTGTATACAACAAATAACTAATGGTTATTGTTACAGTATTCTAACAACTCTTCACCATTCATTGTGTACAGTTACCATTTACACCCTTCGAATATTACTGAGACTTAGTGGTATATAAAAGTACCAATGAAATACCATTGTGTATCATTAAGAATACCATTTGCTACCATTGTTTACCATTGCTTACCATTTAAGGCTCAATGGGTACCATTAGTATTTTTTGTAAGGGAAGACTGGAGAAATTGCTGTGAAAATATACCTGTTTGGTTTGTGTGGTGTTTTTTTAAATTTTTATTTATTTATTTTTGTTTTTATAAATATGTTTTTTTATTTTATTGACCTATAAATGCCACTCATTTCAACATGTGTTTTTGTTTTGCTTAGTATAGTTTGGCAGTGTGCTGGGAAGGTACATGGTTTATCTTATACTGTGGTGTGCGGTGGTGTTGTGTGTTTTATTTAATTTATTTATTTATAAAGGAATCGGGGTTCAGACCTCTTACCGAAACATAAAAGGAACAAAGCTGTTTGCTGGGGTTTCCATGGTGATCTCATTACATTGTGAATCAGACAGAATAGCGAGTGCAAGTCTGCCCGCTCCTTTTAATAAACTCTGCAGGGAGAGAGGGACATGGTCTTTGTTACAATTAAACTCTTCAAGTTCTTCATCGTTTATCCTATTTTTTTGGTCTCTACTTGAAAGTATTAAAAACCATACAAACGATCTGTATGAAGACATTTTTTGTTGCATGTTTTTAGGTTATATTTTGGACTGGATCTCTTGGTAGGAAGACAGATATAATCAAGGTCCAGAACCCTATTTAAATAAGAAGGGATTGCAAGTTTCCAAGTGGGTCAAATTTACAGTGTACAGATAAAAAAAAATGCATCTAGGTCACAGCTAATCTGTAAAGAGATAACTAAAGAAAACTGTACAGAAGGTCATTTGGGATGAATGTGATATAAAACAAAAGTTCAAACAGAGTCAAAACCGTTATGGAAAGGACAAGTAGTCAAGTATTTCAAGCACTATATCCTGGGGTGTTTGCATGGTACTGCTGGAAAATAACCCAAGCTCTAACCACATTGCCAAAGTACCTCCATGCACTGGACCAGACTGCCTCTCCCAGTCTTGATCTCTTATACATGTGCCAAAGTGTTCTTCACGTGTAAATTCTGAAACACTAAAAGAAACACAAACTCAGTGACAAATATTCCCACTAGAAGGCTTCAATCGAGTAACTCAGAATCCATCTCCTAGTGGAATTTTTATTTTTAGAACAAAGTAATCGTTTTTACTGCATGTCACCTGACCCTGCTGGTGCGCTCATTATTTTGGTGCTTGTTTCAGAAATCCGTTCTCCGCTCTTTGAGTTTCTGAGTCTTTTTTTTAGCTGGTCTCACATCAAGGCTTTCTCTACTGAAAGAAGAGCTTTACAGGCTTCCTGGATCATTCCTCGTCTGAGAGATGTGCTTCCACGAAGCTCAAAGGATTTCAGCATTGAAGAGGCGAGCAGCACTCCTCTTTCTGTACTAATTGCTGTGTGTATTTGTAACTTGAGTACCCCTGGTCTTTAGCAGGTCTAATACAACTCTCTAAAGGCAGATGTAGAGCACCACCAATGGCATAGCACAGTGTTGCTTGCCATATAGTGAAAGCATGACATGGTACAGCTAGAGAAGCATAGCAACACACAAACACTTTTATAACATAGGAAGGAGGGAATGCTTGACTTTAAATACCATCTAGACGTGATAAAGGGTAAGCATTAATAATCATGCGACAAAAATTGGTGTTTGCGGTAATACAGTACAACCCTGCTAAATGCGTTAGCTGCAACGTTTTGTCTGTTTCACCTTACAATAACTTTGTATTTCACCTTTTAAAATTGGTGATTAGTGATTTTAAATGCTAAACTCTCAGCTCAAAGAAATACCCAACTGTTAAATGTTTTCTGGTTGTAGCCAGCACATTCTTCCAATTGTTTTACAAATGAATTGAATCAATTGCTGTTTGATAATAAATGAAAGATGAACAAACATGTATTATATTTGACAAACGCGTATTAAAATACAGTGCTCCCTCGACATGTCACCAATGTGTTTAATTCACTGTTGGGCCATGTTGACATTTAAATGGTTAAAGTCCTGTATTTTCCTGTATAATGGCCCTACTTTCAATTGGTGTTTTTAATATTTCAGATTGTTTTGAGATGCAAGTCACATAGTGAAATAATAAGCGAGTGCCGTACTGCAATAGTGATTTTGTTTGGAGTACTTAAGTACTCCTAAGCTTTTATATTTCCCAGTAGTTTTTGGAGGAGATTCCCAACATTGGAAATAAGACTCCTATTGCGTAGCATTTTCACCCATTTCAGGATTTAATACAAGCTTGATTAGCCGCAGTGTATTAGGAACAAGCTCAGGTGTATCTTATTAAACACATAGTAAAACGAAGAATGGATCAAACAGCTATGCAATGGATTCTACTTTGTATTTATTTATTTATTTGTTTATTTGTTTATTTATTTTGGTATAACAGCCGGGGTGAATTTTCCCCAATGCAATGTAGTGGATTGTGACCAGGATGGCTGGTGGTGACGTCAGACCTGGAAGACGGTGGGCACAAACACCAAACCAAATCAAACAAGTATGGTGCTGGTGTCTAAGCAGCACGCGTAGCAATTGTTTATATTTAATAAGCTTCACTTTTCTTTACCTCCCGACCCTCGTTCCACCTCCGAACACACTCCCCCCGACCAGCCAAGGCTGCAGGTTTATATACAAATTAATAATAAATGAATCAATCAATCTGGAGGCGGTGGGGTTTTAAGCCATGATTCCTCCTTCCATTAGTTTTAAAAACTTCATAGCCTTCAAATACTATGCAAATATATACTGACTGAGTTTTCTAAGTGATATCTAAATTGCCAAAATGATTTGCAATCATTCTCAGTAAAACTATCTTGTCTGTCTGTCTCCATCTATCTCTATCTCTCTCTCTATCTATCTCTATCTATCTGTGTGTGTGTGTGCGTTTTATTTATTTATTTGTTTGTTTGTTTGTTATTTTTCTTCCTATAAGACTACCTTATTGCCCAGTCTGTTGAACGCTACATCTCCTCCACTATACAATCGTGGTTCCATCTGTTATACAGTGTAATATTTGGGGTGTGCAAAAACTCATTACAACTTTTTATTGTCAGTTTCCAGTACAGCAGCATGGCACTATAAACATGAGAGGAAAGTAATCTTCCCACTGGCTTTAACAGTCAGTGCGGAATCGTGAGGGAGGACACCTTGTTTTGTTTTGAAATCAACAAGTTAATGAATGGATTTAGAGAATACCTCTTTTTTTTTCCGAGTATGAGTAATGGGTTTTTGCACATATGTAATGTAATAAAAAATAAAAAGGGAAGCCACTAGAATGCCACTTGAAGCACTTTCCTTTTGAAAAACATCCTAACCAATTTGATTGATAATTGGGACATTTAGTGAGATATGAAAATAAATAGCAGAAGAAATGTGCTTTAATTGTGCTGTACAGTTATTCATAAGGCTATAAATCTACTCTGTAAACCATTCATGTAAATGGGCATTTACCATTTTAAAGTCTTTTTGATAATGTGTTTTTTTTCTTCAGGATTGTATAGTTTGTTTGTTTCATTCATTTTTACATACAGCATTCATTCACTGTAAATGAGATACCTTTTTAAGAAAATAAATAAATGCAAAGAAGACGTCTCCCCTGTATTTCTCTTGTCCTTGTTACTGTGCTGTGTTGCTGGGTAGGCTTAACTTTGACGACTCCTTTTAATAGTCTAAAGACTGCTGCATGTTGTGCTACAAATTGGACACACTTCTAAAGTGGTGTGCTCTAAGCTAAACCCTGATCTGTAACATTTATTGCATGTTTATTTAGCTTTAGAGGTTTGAATATGCTGGTATTACACTGGAAATTGGAGGTTCCGTCCATCCCTTGACCCTGTCCTGAGAAACGAGTCTTCAATTCAGAATCTTAGCTAGAAGAGGCACAGCAGTGTAAGCACAAGTGGAAAATACATTATCTTAAATTAGGCAGTGCTGTCAAGTTTACCATGAAAAAACAAACAAACAAATCAGGTTGCAGAATCTAAGGCATAACCAGCATTTGAAACATTTACAGTACTGTATTACTATTCTGAAACTGTTTGACTGCAGCTTTTTCTTGCTCTACATATCGCATGACTATTGATTCCTATGTATACGTATAAGTGGCATTGAAATGGGCCCCTTGTGTGGCCCTGTTCAATCAGCTCTGGTGAATATTTACTGGATTTTACCCTGCCTGGGTTCTGCTGTTGACCAAGCAGGGATTAACCTGTATGCTAATTACGCTGTAGTGTCGAGCCCCCAACAGAAATGCTGCCCCCGTGAGGTTGCCGTTTATTTGGGACATTTTACAAAAACTGCATGTGGGCGAGCGGGCCCACACACACCAGGAGACACAATTTGGTTATTTTTTTTGTTTTATGACAGCTAGGCATTTCTTTCTCGATTTTACAGCATACGTGGTATGCAAGCAGCTTCCTGTACCAAATGGCCCACGCCCTCTACCTCCTGGGAGAGATCCGGCCCTAGTCCTACGTCAGTGGCATCAGTCTGCCAGATACAATGTATGAATCAGGCTCAACTTGCATATTCATTTGTTTTCAGTTTTAGGGCCAATTTAAAACCCTGTCTCCCAAATGTGCACAGCGTGCCTCTCTTAAATTTTAGAAACTTTCCTTTTCAATTAGGGGGTTGGAATTTTAGAAAAACAGGCAGGTAAAAATAAACGTGTACAATGCGGGAGGCTGAAGGAAATTGAAATGTGGATGTCTGCAGCCGGCAAGAACGGTGAAGTCCCTAGTGTTTGTTTCTTTCCCTTTTATAGCTGTGGTGCTCAGACGTTTTCTATGCCTATAAATCTTTTTTTAAACTTGCCGAGTGAACATTTAGCTGGCACGTTAAATCTGGGTATCTAGGAAATAAATCTGATACAACATTTACCTAACAGATAAATCTAAAAAACATTGTCGTTCAGCAATTAAATCTGAAAAAAATAAATCCGTGTTTTCACAAAATAAATATTTATTTTGCCAGCTAAATCTGAAGCTAACATGCAAATAAGGCCCCGCCCATTGAAGAGTTTGATTTGGCATTGTATGCTCCAGAGCTGCCCTTACACTCTGAGAGCCCATCTCTCCGCTTCACCACCTCTGCATACAATAACAAAACAAAATGTACAGATTTCAAAACTTTGAACAATTTGTTTAACATTTGTTGGCTAAATCTGGATTTCTTGTTTTGTTAAATCTAGGAAAAAACACGCGATTTACATCAATCAGGGAAAAATATTAGTGCTTCTCTTTTTTTACACTTGGCACCCCGTACATGGAAGCTGCCCTTTTGTCTCTCTTCACTGCAGCTTCACTGGCACTCGCCACTCCAAACATCATTTGTATAAGTCCTAGAGTGATCGTCAACGGCTCATTTAAAAAGGAAGAACTTGGTAATTAGCTGTCATTTATGTATTTATTAAATGTTCTACCCTTTTTGTTTTAATGTTTTATAGAACTGCCCCTTTAGTCAGTCACACCCCTCTTACTGACTCTCAGCGCCCCACACTCTGCTGGACTTTCTGGTAAACTAACTAACAAAACCACTGACCCATTAACCTCAGTGGATGTTGTATTATGCACTTGCTAATGCTTTTGTACTTGACTGCCTGGGACTGAAGCGATTTTTTTTGTCTGTGATCCATATTGCATCATTTTGTGTTTTGTGTTCCCATAGATGTTTGAATGTCAATTAAAATTCTCATTAACAACCGTGAGATTTAATTATTGTCATTCGCATGTGATTTCTGTCGTATGGTGCAAGGCAGTAAAGGCATGAATAGTTTAACAAGCCTCATACCTTGAGTACTTGAGTGTTGTGGTAGAGTGAGTATGTAGGTGGCTTGGTATAGACCCCCAACACAGGGCCGGATTAACCAATATGCCAATAACACCATTCGCCATAATATGCACAGGGCCCCCACATGCTTTAATCCAGCCCTGTGACCATGTAATACACAACGCTAAGCTCTACAGGGGAGAGAGAAAGAGACTAGAAGAGTAATCCTCTGGCCATCTGCTCCCTTCAGTGTGCCAGTCCTCTGCTGGGATTTCTGATAGCTTCTGAAAGAGTAACCAGGGAGTGCAACACTGGCAGAAATGGACCAGGAAATTCTATTCAGGATCTCTGCTCCCTTCAGTGTGCCAGTCCTCTGCTGGGATTTCTGAGAGCTTCTGAAAGAGTAACCAGGGAGTGCAACACTGGCAGAAATGGACCAGGAAATTCTATTCTGGATCTCTGCTCCCTTCAGTGTGCCAGTCCCCTGCTGGGATTTCTGATGGCTTCTGAAAGAGAAACCAGGGAGTGCAACACTGGCAGAAATGGACCAGGAAATTCTATTCTGGATCTCTGCTCCCTTCAGTGTGCCAGTCCCCTGCTGGGATTTCTGATGGCTTCTGAAAGAGAAACCAGGGAGTGCAACACTGGCAGAAATGGACCAGGAAATTCTATTCTGGATCTCTGCTCCCTTCAGTGTGCCAGTCCCCTGCTGGGATTTCTGATGGCTTCTGAAAGAGAAACCAGGGAGTGCAACACTGGCAGAAATGGACCAGGAAATTCTATTCTGGATCTGCTCACGTGTGGACTCGTGTGGGTGCCACGTTCTGGGCCCACGAGTTCACAGTTTCCCTTCGAGTCCGAATTCCAGCATAACGTGCAATCGAGTGCCGTGTCCCTTTTCCTTTTCATCGCTATCTATGGCTGGATTACTAACCAAGACCCTTGTGCAATTCTCTTTTAAATTACTTTGTGTGGACAAATATTCCACCTAACAAACGCACAATGCATTTGCATACAAAAGTTACCATATGCTTGTGTTTACCATACATATGTAAAAAACTAAATTATAATGTGCAGTAACCTTCCCTGATGTCAGGTTTTGTATTGAATGCACTTACTAATGGCTGAAAAAATAAGTATTTTACTCAATGGATTAGTGGCTTTCTCTCTTTTGATTCGTTAAAATATTAGGTGGGGTGCCGGGTTTAATTTCACTCCTGACAGATTTTGGTAATACAGTGCTAAGATACTGTGTACAATCTGTTCAGCTGTAATAAAAATAAAAAGTAAAATCTTTCATGGTTAAAGAATATTCAGATGTGATATCAGTTCTTGGATAAAACCAGAGGTGCCTGCTGAGTTTCATAGGAGTTTTGATCACCACCCTGATGGGGGCAGGCAGACAGGCAGCTAGCTTATGAAAAATATTCCACAGAACAGAAAGCTTGCACCAAGCCTCCTGCAACTAGCTGCCGTAGCCCTGGAGACTGACAAGAACAAATATTGCCTTAGAGCTTAAAGAAAGCAGCAACGCTCACCATCCAGAATGCAGGAGATAACCTGTTGAGGGTTCGTCCAATAAGAGAGGTCAACAGGTAGGAGAGAGGTGACTGGAGTGCAGCGCTAGCCGTTCTTGTGGGCATGTGACGTCATTTTTCTGACTTTATTTAACTGAGGTTACAGAGTGATGAAAGATTAAAATGCGCTGAGATATTGGTTTCATATTTAGGTAAATTACTGTGTGCGATTTTTTCTTGTTGGGTTTTGTATCTGTTTTAAAGAAATAAACAATTGGTGGCAGTCATGGGACACACCCAGGCAATGTTGCTTTACACTGACTTTCAGCTCATATCTCACAAAATAAAAATTGAGATTCAGTAGAGACCATAACGTTTTCCACATAATGTATACAGGATACCTAAAAAAACAGACCGATATTCTCAGCAGTGTTTGGCTGAGCAATAGAAGGATATATGCTGTCTTCGGAACTGCTTATTTGAACTTGATTTAACTTTTTTACATTTTTTTTTCCTTTTTTATATATTTGCGACTCCCATTTTTATAAGGAAAACTGAATATTATACACAAAGTTGTTGCTGGAAGGTACTTTGTATGAGTGTAAATAAATTCTAGAAGTAAATTTAGTTTTAATATGTTTTCTCAGTGTTAACATGGCAGAACAGAGTTGCACACACTTCTCAAAAGCAGACTTTACAGTATACTTGTAATTCCAGTATCGTGCAGGGTTTGCATTGCTGTGGGCGTGTCCTCGACCAGTCCAGACAAGCTCATGCACTCCGTGTGCTCACGTCTCCTCCCTCCTAGCCGCTGGAGCTCTGGGTTCTGACACGAAGGGCACATTCTTAGTCACAGAGTTCTGTCTGCATTATCGCAGACACCATGGAGGAGAGGGCTGCACTGTATCCCAAGATGAAAATGCATTCTCGATGAGGGACGTTCAACTGCACTTTAACCACGGGGCCAGCGAAAGTGGCACTGCAGCTAATTAAGGGTAGGACAAATGACATTGAAGGACGACTGCTACACAGCCGACCGAGGTAGAGAATGAAGTCATACAAGCTGTTCTTGAAGAATCTCTTGAGTCTTGGTTTTATACCTGGACAAGCAAACTAATAAACACCTCTTGCAATAGGCGCTGCTGTTTCTAACAAGGAGGATTGTGGGCTAGGAACACAAACAAAAAAGCCTTCTCTTTTTATAGCAAGGAACTGACTGGCACAGCAGTAGCCTGTGGAGCGTACAGTACCTCCACAGATAAATCAATGCAAGAGCACTGCAGTCCAACGCCTGAGCCCAGCAGCAACGTCAAGCACATGCTTATTAATAATTCACTGTTTGGGACCTGAACCTGAAGGGGAGCAATATGCATTGATGAGGTCCTGAGATTGAAACCCCACAAGAGACAATATGCATTGATGAGGTCCTGAGATTGAAACCCCACAAGAGACAATATGCATTGATGAGGTCCTGAGATTGAAACCCCACAAGAGACAATATGCATTGATGAGGTCCTGAGATTGAAACCCCACAAGAGACAATATGCATTGATGAGGTCCTGAGATTGAAACCCCACAAGAGACAATATGCATTGATGAGGTCCTGAGATTGAAACCCCACAAGAGACAATATGCATTGATGAGGTCCTGAGATTGAAACCCCACAAGAGACAATATGCATTGATGAGGTCCTGAGATTGAAACCCCACAAGAGACAATATGCATTGATGAGGTCCTGAGATTGAAACCCCACAAGAGACAATATGCATTGACGAGGTCCTGAGATTGAAACCCCACAAGAGACAATATGCATTGACGAGGTCCTGAGATTGAAACCCCACAAGAGACAATATGCATTGATGAGGTCCTGAGATTGAAACCCCACAAGAGACAATATGCATTGATGAGGTCCTGAGATTGAAACCCCACAAGAGACAATTTGCATTGATGAGGTCCTGAGATTGAAACCCCACAAGAGACAATATGCATTGATGAGGTCCTGAGATTGAAACCCCACAAGAGACAATTTGCATTGATGAGGTCCTGAGATTGAAACCCCACAAGAGACTAAAGAAATGATTGTGGTACCATTCTTTGGAAACCTAAGATTGTCTAGAATAGTGCAGACAATGGAAGATGAAAGGAGCACACTTAAAAGGGACGGTCTGTTGACAGTATATGGGTATGATAGCTAATCCCATATAATTGCGTTTTGATCTGCACAACAAATGGGAGTCATGTTAGGTCGCCCCCTCCACATCAAAAGGTGACATTCTACTAGTATTATAAGCTGCCTCTTTGATATGCTTTTGCAAAAAAAATTAATTGCTAGATGTATGGAGAGTGTCTCACCCCCCATGAAGTACTGCTAGTCATCAGGTCCATAACCTATAAACGAGACATGTGAAATTAATGTGAATAGCATTTCTGTTTGACAATTGAAAGAGAAAATCTTCAGTTTAAAATAAATATATATATATATATATATATATATATATATATATATATATATATATATATATATATATATATATATATATATATATATATATATATATATATATATATATATATATATATAATATATATATAATATATAGTGTGTGTGTGTGTGTATATAATATATATATATATATATATATATATAAAAATTATTTTTCTGTTGGTCAGACATTATAGGCAATATACATATTGCCATATATCAACAGAATGTGTTTACTATGATAGCTCCCTTTTTTCACACTTGAAAGAAACAGAGAGAGAACAAATATTCCCAATTCTGCCTGTGCTGATGCCTGATTCGGACTGCAGCTACAGTAATACCTGCAGTGGTCTTGTTGTTCTGCTCAATTTCAACACAACAGACCGGTCTGAAGCGCGAGACTGCGGAGGCGTGACACGGTTTGGAAGGAAAGTTGCAGGTAGTGGCCCAGGAGACCACAGCGAATCTTGCTGCACTTCTGCTAAGAAATAAATAATAATAATAATAATAATACTGTAGTCTGAAATAGTTTATCTGTTAAGAAACTGACTCTAAACACTTGAGAATTAACAAAAACAAACCCAAAGCAGAGCGCTGACCACATAGGATGAACTTTTAAGAACACTGAACAAAAAAGACTGGTGTGCTGTACAGCATGTGGTGTGTAATTTAGAAAAACGATGGTGTACTGTGCACTGGAGTATACAATTTTACTGACTGCAATTTGTACATACAAAGATCACATGCAGGCTCCTGTACTGGCAAGGAATTGTTTAAGCAGAGGTCTGCTGGTGACGCAGAAGGCATCTCAATATAAAGGGTTTAGTCAGATGGCCCACTTTGCGCTTGTAGATTTCAATGGGACAAGAAAGAATAATCTGTATAGCACTGTTATTGTTATTGTTATTGTTATTATAGGCTTTCATTTTGCAAAGTCTATAGCATTAGTGGGATAGGTGGTGCATTGGGCTTATTCACAGGCTCAGATCACAAGGAAAGAGTTTAGTGGACACAACCTGTCCCCAAGTGGATATTGCAGCACCAAACCACTGCACAGTTCAGAATTGTTTTTCGTAGAAACCCTGTCTTGATTTCTCCCTCTTATAAGAATTTAAGTTCCAAATACTTGTTGGAGGGCAGTGTATATTCCTTCTTGGTTTCCTATTTCAAATCTAAAGGGATTGGGTTTATTCCTCTTGAAATTTTATTATTATTTTTTATTTTTATTTCTTAGCAGGCACCCTTATCCAGGGTGACTTACAATTGTTACAAGATATCACATTATTTTTACATACCATTACATTATTTTTTACACATGGACAAATGACACAGGGACGTTTCGTTTGCAGAGTCGTCCCAGAGGACACCGGTGTGATAAAAACATTCATGCAGTACCGTCATTTCATTTAAATTTACACTGAGAGTGGCACTAGTTGAAATGTTTGGCCACTTGACGTTTCTTTATAACTTTTAATTTTAACATAGGATCCTTTTTGCATGTCCACAAAAAAAAGCTATTTAATAGACCTTGGTGGTTTTCCAGCCAGACACCTTTTCAAAAGGCAATTGCACCAGTTACAGAACGTTTTGGGAGAGACGTCAGATTTCTAAAAGTTCGTTGCGAGGACAGTGTTGAATTTGTCTGTGGTGTCGTCATAGCAGGTACTTGGCTGTGACAGTCGGGCAAGAAGTAAAACACTGGATCATCGGATCCTAAAATAGACATTTCCTGAATAAACAAATTTAATGATTTCATTTATGATGGGGGGGAAAAACACCTAACACTGCAGCAGAGACTCCTGAACAGATGGTTCCCATGACTCCATAGGATCATTAATTGCTTCTGGAGTATAAACACACAGCTACTGCTAACCTAAACAACGGCCAACGCTGTTACAAGCAATAGCAGTGCTGCTGCTGCCTGCTATGAGCAGTGTGGGGACCCTAATCCAGCTAGAATGCAACAAGCACCTTTCCTTGCTCTACTTACTGGGGCGCAAAGTAGCTGCCTGGTCATGTCTTTTTTCACGGATTTGCTTTATAAAGCTGTGTAAGGTTTCTGGGCTCGAGTTACAATTGGCACTGTTGGGATTGATCAAAGCGTGCCAATTGTTTTAGTGCACAATTAAAAGCGGCCCAGTCTCTGAATTAATACAATTGGTCTTGGATGCGGTAATGCGCATTCATATATTTGGGGTTCTGGTTTCCAGGGAATGCAACAACACACATACTGTAGCAGAGCTGCATCCAGCATATTGTAGATGCGGGGGTGTACAGTAATGGGCGGGGTAGCGTTGGATGATGAGCAGTGAAAAGGCACGGAAGGTGAGGTAGAGAATGTAAAAGGTGTTGTTTAACAAAGACACGCTGCACTTCACAGTAAGGAAAGCTGTGCACATCTTTAATATTCTGCTATACAGTAACATTATTATTATTATTATTACAGTGAAACCTTGCAGTCAAGGGACCAACAAAACATGGCCTTAATAAGGAAGGTCTATTAACAATTATGTGCAGGGAATTGGGACTATTAAGATGTGGCCTCACTGCAGGGTGTCCTCCACTGAGGTGGTCTTTAAGCAAGCTGTTGTTTTTATGGTTATTTGAAACCAGTATGACAGGGGTGAGAAACACTCACATATTTGTTTATTTTTGGTATAAATGTTTAAACATGTTTTTGTTACATGCGTGTATTCAATGAACCCAGGAAAGGGTTAAGTTAGACCCTTGATTTTCCATGTGAGAATGTGGCTTGAATGGAGAAAACTGTGGGCCATGATTGGTGGTCCTGCTAATGAATTATTAAGTGTACTTTAAATAAGGCAGGTGTGTATAAAAGGCTGCAACTAGCCCTCATAAACTCCTTTTGGTGTATTTTAATCATTTAAATAGTGACAGATCTTCTGCACATAAGCCCTGTCCAACCTTTTCACCCCCCTGGATTGATTTACATGTAGTGACCCCCTAATGTCATTAAAACCACTAAAAATACAGAAGACGGGATTAGGCCGCCCAGTTGCTTTTTAGATCGTTACATTACAAATGTCTTTATTAATGTAGCACATACTGATGAACGACAGCTGCTGGAAGACCTTGCGCAGCATGCTTTCTGCAACGTCTGGATCGATGCTGCTCAGTTTTGTATAATGCTGTTTTGATTGCGTTTCTGTTTGTACATCGATGTTGTTTTTTACTCTGAACTAGACCATGTTGTCTCGATGACTAATATCCTGGTCTTATCAGCAGAAATAAACAGCACATCATAACATGTGACAGCTATTGGAATCAGCATCTGGCCTCTGCTTCACGGTGAGCGTGCTGTCCTGGATTAAAGACTGTCGCAGACGGGCTATGTCACTACTGCATGATTTACCTGACAGCAGAGCAATCCTCCCTGGAAAGATTTCCTATTTAACCTCTCAAGGTGGCAAGATTAGTGTCTCGACTGTCCTGAGACGCACATCTGTGCACCTGTTGGCAAGAAAGTAGTGTGATTTAATGGCAGACCGTGACATACAGTGTGTTAAGTGTGTCTGCTATTGATGAACAATACCAGAGGGAGGAGGGCATTTTTGCCTTTTTTTTGTACCCCATTCAGATCCATCCCTGAACAGATACCTTATTAACAGGAACAAGAGCCTGTGTGGTATAGACCAAGGGTGTCCAATCATGGTCCTGGAGAGCCATTCCACTCCACATTTAACAGGTACAGGTATATCATGAACTACTTCAGGGTCTGGATGGAGGTTTAATTGGTTCAATTAAACCATTAAGAACAGGGTTGGAACAAAGACCAGGAGTGGAAGGGCCAACTGGTATAGAGGCATTACTTGGCAATGCATTTAATATTTTGATGATCAACTGGCCGCACATAGTCAATAGTAAGTTAGTGAAGTTATTATTAGTTTTTTAATCATATTCCAGAGTGTTTGTTTTGATATGTCTCTTGCTTCGACTCTCCCGCACACATAAATGTATGTGAGTGCAGTGACAAATACAGGCACGTGGGTTGACATCCATGATTTTACACGAATAGTCTCCTCTTGAACTACTGTATGTATCCCTTTGGTCAGGATTTTTTTTTTTTTTAATTTAAATTTTTTTTAAATTTTAAAACAGTTTGTATGAAGTTCAAGCAGTTGCCCTGCCAAAAACAAACATTGATGCATTATAAAATAGGTACATAGATAGGAAACTTGACGTGGTACAATCATGCAAGAGGTGACTTTTAACGAGCAAGCCATCTCGCAAGTACAGTGGCACCTAAAATATCCATTTTACTACCAAGGCAGAACGACTGGGAGGGATTTTTAGTTGATAATTTTACCTCCAAAAAACGTTGTCTGCAATGGTGACTACCAAGACTGCTACAACATTGCACGTTGTCTATGTAGAGTATTCTGTTTCAGATGTATCAGTAAAGCACTCATCCAGCAACCACATGCGCCCTTTTCTGGTTGATGCAGCTTGCTCACTTCCTGCACTCAAGTGTTCTTGTGCGTATCCAATGGATACAGAAGCATGAGATTTTTGCATCCTGAGAGACGGGGAGAGGTTCTGCATCTACACACAGGGGCAGTTTTCCTCTGGGTATTTTTAAAAAGTAAAACCTCTGTATTGGTGAAGGGAATTGTATCTGAGGCATGTTGTACTTTGAAGCTGCCAGTGTCCAGGCATAATTTGCAGGGTATGATCAATCAATACAAAAGACAACAGGTACTGCTGCCAGAGTGGAGGTGTGCAGCAGGAGAATGTTAGAGACAGAGAGGAGGACAAAGGAACAGTAAGGAGCATGATCGAGGAGGTGCAAAAGAGGTGATGATAGAAGTGCAGACTGTGAGCATATGAGAGCCACATGAGGATACTGTTTTTTAATAAATGTATGGCTATGAAGTCACTCTGCTGGTTTGCATTGCTGCTGTAGGCATTCCGTAAGTCTTAAGGTGCCATTATCGACATCCCTGAATTCCAGATTGCAAGTCTAAGTAAAAGAGCACTACTTCTCACTACTTGGATCTTGGTTTGTTTGGGGTCAGTTACTGTAAGAATTCAAATGTCACCCGAAGTAGTGAACAGGACGCCGCCTGTCTGGTGTTTCAGACACGTGTGAGTTTTGTCCTTGGCTGTGCATGGCTAGCCCCTGTTGAGATAAGAAGTGGCAGGTGTAAGCTGGGTTGAAGGAAGTCTGCATCATTGCCTAGTCTGGCTAGGCTGGGGAGAGCAGTGTGTTTCAATCATGGTGAGAGAGCATACTGTAGGGAGGTTTTGTTTGACAGTTTTTGCCTTTTGGTATTTTAATTCATGTCATGGGCTATGCTGTTGTGTATTAAAATTGAATTAAATGTATTTTGTTAAATGGCAAAATTTTAAATGAGACATCCCAGGCCATCCAAAGCAGCATCCCCCTCCCCAAACTTGTGCTTTTGAACATTATCGGCGCTAATTTTTCAGTATCGCTCCCTCAATCTGCCCCTCCAGCACCTCTCCCTTGCCTTACCTTTTCTCCTCTCATCTCTCTGGAAGTTCATTTGTTTGCTCGTCAGGATGACTTTTGGAGTGCAGAGAGATAAGGAGAGGAAGCTTCGGAATTTAATAAAGAGCAAACTGTGTGTATGTGTGTGAGATATATTTGGTGGGTTATTTTGTCACAATACTTTGCGCACTGTAATAATCATGAATCTTTATGAATCGGTGCTGCGATTTCATATCTACATAAATGACCAAGATAGGGGGATAATTGCCGAACCTAAATGTAAAATTTGCAGACAGCACACATCTGAAGAGAGGAGCTGAGAATGGCTGAGAAATGCAAAGGGATTTAGATTGCATGCAGAATTTGGCAGAAACATGACAGATTAAATTCAGTGTTATACCAATCCCAGGACTACAGTGTATGAAGATAAGATGAGGGAACTGGATCCAGAACAAATTGGGATTAAACATTTGACTGAAGTTTTTAAAATCCTCAACGGAGTCGACTAAATGAGCCAGAGTCTTTATTCCAAGCTCATAGACAAGGACTGTAGGACACAGAGATTGAGCCACCTGTGTCCTACAGGTGTGTGCTGCCTTTCTACACTGTGAATTCAGGCTTGGTTTAATTTCTCAGCTAGAAGTCATCAAGGAGGGGTGTTCTAGCATTGTTTATACAAGGGGAGGGACTGACAAGCTGATCCCTAAAACTGATCAATAATTACAGGTGCTCCAACTTCTAACAAATAGTCACGAAGGCTAGTTTCCTATATTTGGCAGACAAATATATATTTTTTCTCACATTGACAAAATAAAGGTTTGGGTGTGACCAGCTGTAAATTTTATATAGGAACTAGAAATATTGTGAACTGCTGTCTGTTCACAGGCTAGGAGAGAGTGATAGGAATGAGTGGATAGGCTAAAAGCTGATGTTACAGATGATCAATGGAAGACAGTTTTCTGACATTTTAATGTAACATTTAAGTCAAGTGTTTTTTGTCTACACTCTTAAAATAATGTTATTGCAGTTAAGCGTCAATGGTGTTGTCATATACCAGCTGTTTATCCAAAAGGAAACTAGGAAATTTGTGCTCCAAAGCATGTATTGATTCTCGAATGGTGGAGGAACGGCTTTTATTGTCTCGATCAATAAATAATCTGGAACGGCCAGAGTGCTTGCGTCAAGGCTGTCACTTTTCTTGAGGTGCAGTCGGGTACAAATGGTCTGCGGTTAAATATCTAATTCTTTGCAGCTGCCTGTTTTCACTGTCAACACTGGCCAAAGTACACAGTATGTGTACCAAGTGTCTCATACTTTCCCAGAATGAGGAGATGCCTTCTGTTGTTTTTCCATTGTCTGCCGTTGTCATCGGATACGTTCCTGTTACGTACCGTTTTCCTTGAGCCCACTATTAAACATGCTATAATTGTGTGACATTTGGAGAAACACGCTATTGTATGCATGACTAATACGCAGACCTGTAGTAAACCAGCATTAGTGCATTGCAGAATGTGTGCATAGTTCTTAATTGATTAATTGTACAGGGAGGTTCATAAAGACACTTCTACACTGTGCACTGCTGCTGTAGAAATCCGATGGAAGTCCAAGATCAGTGGTTCTAAAACAAATTCTAGTTGGGGGCCCCCCCTTTTTGAAGTGATTTTGGTCTGCTTGACCCCTATGCTAATATATTGTATTGTGTTTCTTGTGAATACTGTAAAATTCTAATATTTTCTATTATCATTAGTGTAATGGATGTCCTAATACAACAAAAGGTTAACTGCAATTGATTGAGCAAAAGCCTTCAAATACAACTCCCCTGAAACCGTTCTGTGATCCACCATTTGACAACCACTGTCTTACCTGCAGATTATTCTTATCACACAGCCACGGCTCCTCCACCTGCTAAGTTTATTTTTTTTGAGTCGGAAAGTATTGGGTAGAGGTGGTGCACTCCCACACTGTTCTTCCAAGAAATGATGAACAACAATCATAGATCAAGACAGCAGAAATCAATCATATAACAAATAGCTGTTTTAGATGCAAGCTGGACCCATTCAGTGTTTTGAGTTGCCCAATTTGAAACCTTTAATGTGTCCAAAGGCTCTTGTTAATGCTCCCATGTTGGTGCACTGACACCTACAGCCAGGCAGCTTCCAGCTGGTAGTAGAGAGGCTAGGGTAAAGCATTGCAATCCACTATAGAGCTGGCTCCTTTCCAGTACAGCCTTTATACAATGCAAGAGCTGGGACAGCTTTAGGAAGATAGCCTTGGTACTGTGTGTTAGACAGACAGGCTGCAAGGATGCCAAATGCAACCCATACAGGACCCTGCCTCCAGTGACGTCAGGAACTCCATTCATACTTGCGACTAAATGGTAGCTGCTTTGATAGGTGAGTAGCATTGCGTGTGTCAAATAATGAGTAAAAGTAAGTAAAACTGTTCAGTCAAGTTGCGGTGAATGTTTCGACAAGTGTCTTTCAGTGCATTTGTGATTGTCTGCTTCCTTCAGTATTTCTCCCTGCCCTAGCACCCTGTCACCTTGATCAATGATGCAGCTAAAACATGCTCCGCGTCCAAGCCTACTGTAACCATATTCTAAAGCAATCCCACTTGTAAACTAACAGTACAGGGACTAGCGCAACCAAGCCACCCTATACGTTTTGGGCATACTGTACCCCCTGGCTCGCTGAATGTTAAACTGTACATTTATGATTCAGGTCTTTAAGAACCTGGAAGATTAGTTTTAGCTTTTTTTTTTTTTTTCTTTTTTTTTTTTGCTCTGGCATAACGCTGTCGTGGAATTACTGTATGCTTGAGTGAACAGGAATTTTAAACGCAGGTAATGGAAGTTTTCTTTGCATTGTTTGTACCGTTATTTGACCTCTTCGGTAGTCTTTACTCGCAATGCATTGAAAATGTGTCATTGAGGTTGGCTAGGAATGTACCGCTTTAATGCATCTGCTCTGAGCAGCTGATGAGTTAATAACACTGACATCAGCATAAGACCCGTGCTTGCCTCACGATTACAGAGCTTGCTCTTAAGAATGGTAAGTCGCTCGTCTTTGAACCATATGGTTTGCGGTTCGCGTCCAGCTCTGCCTTTACATTCAATTCAATGGGCTGAGATGCTGATCTCATTACACTAAAAAAAAACAAAAAAAAAAAACTTTTGCATTTTATCTGCAGTGGTGACTAGCACTAATTCCAGTCACCTTTTTATTGTTATTTGGATATTTGGTTTATACTGTCTAGTGTCATGGGATATGTACCCCTCACCCCACTCCCCACTTGAGTCTGAAGAGGCTGTACAGAGTAATTGCAAGCTGAAAGCAGTCCCTTCCTGACCTATGTAAAGTGCATTTCTCTTTGGACCGGATGAGCCAGCGAGGTACTATACCTCAGTGTAGCTCCAGCACTCCCTCCCTCAGTATATTGATTTTAGCACCATCTCGTCACAGCCTCATATAACCCCCAGTAATGGCCTTTATCAAGGAAGGTCTCTGCTGGAGAAAGACTAAAAGCTGTTCTGTAGTCAACAGCAACAACACCATAATAATACACTCTGAGTGCATCCAAGAAGCAGTGTGACTATGGTGTTCATTCCCATCTGCACTGTGGGCAGTGTAATAACAGCAGACTGAGAGAGTCTACTGGGAACTTTCTGGGCCAGCACTAGGTTGCACCAGCTTAAGCTAAATTTGATCTCCTAGCTGGTGCAGCTGAGCCCAGTTACTTAACCTCAACTGTCTTCTAAGTGATGATGAGGAGGGGTTGGGGGATAAGCAAAGGGGGTGAAAGAGGGGATGGGGTTAAGAGTTGAACTGTCCCGAAGTAGTTCAATCAGTCAACTGCTGGGAGCCTCAGTGTCTTGTTACCACAGTGCTGGCAGAAGGCACTGCTGTGAGTTCTCTCCAGGGCACTACCGACCTACTGTCCTTAAGGAGGAGAGGTGTGATTTACTGAGCCGCCACCACGACCTCCAAGAAAGGTTCGCTATAAGCAGCTAAACCTGTGGGATTTTAACACATAAGGAAACAGACGAGAGGGTGACTGTTTTGACTCCAAGCCCCCATTGGATTCCACTGTACATTCAATATTGTCATGGAATCTCTGTGCATCTCCTTGAGCTCTCAGAACTGTGAGAAGCTCTCCATTGGATTCCGCTGTACATTCAATATTGTCATGGAATCTCTACCTGTATCTCCTTGAGCTCTCAGAACTGTATATTCTTACGCAGCTCCATGTATATTTTTATTTTCTTGGTTTTAGAGCCACATTAGAGATTAGTCCTTGTTCATTAATGGAGAAAACTGTTCTTTCCTTATTTTCAAAACCATTCTCTTACATCGTATTGACTTCCCATTATCACGTATCCTCTTGTCCTTGAGCAGCTTTTTATTTGTAACTTTTAAAATGTCTCTGACATATAGTGCTCAAGCATCAAGTGGCAGTAATAATTTTAAAAGCAGCTACAGAAGGGCTCTAGTACCATTTGACACAAAGTAACAGACCTGTTACGATCTGCAATACAGTGCTACAGGGTTACAAATGGATAACAAAGATAATAATCCTTTTAAAAGGATGATATGGTTGGTTGAAGAACAAGTAGTCTTTGTTGTTTGAACTCTAAATAATTTAGCTTTTTAATATTCAGTATTATTGAATTGTACCCGATCACGCCAAGTAGTAATTAGGTATTTGTGAAGTGTTTGTTCTTCTGGTATTGGTGGTTTAGGAGGTGCAGCACATGGTAGCAGATTTCACGCCAAACCTCGGATAATCCTGGCTGTAAACCAGCTCCTAGCGGTTCAGTGTAGCGCGTGGGAGCCCTGTCCTGTCCTGGTGGTGAACCACAAGCACAGGGGGATTGACCACATTACCGTTGATTTCTGAAAGCTTGCAAACCAGATTTATCTTTTTGTGTGTTTTCAGATTTCTTGGTCTTGAAGGAGGTTTCAAAGCTGCAGAAGATTTCATTCTTGATTTTTATTTATTTATTTTAACAAGGTTTTTCAGGCATAATAAGTATGTGAACTGCTTCTTAACTTACTGTTTCAATTCTGTGTTTTAAGTAGCAGAAATGTACTGTGTCAGGCAAACTATTTAGTGTTTTGAATTGCTGGGAAAGCATCGTGATGTGGAGGTGATACTTCTGCTGAAGAGGGCACTATATTTAATGATTTAGCTCCACCACCATTTAGGTAAATTGTCAGTTTTGACACAGTCCTCTTTTGTGCTCTGAACAATGGCCGTAATAATTTCCACCACCATCTATTGAAATAATAATTTGATGTATTGTGTAATACAGTTCCGGAGTAGCGGAACCATGAAATAATAATTTGATGTATTGTGTAATACAGTTCCGGAGTTGCGGAACCATGAAATAATAATTTGATGTATTGTGTAATACAGTTCCGGAGTTGCGGAACCATGAAATAATAATTTGATGTATTGTGTAATACAGTTCCGGAGTGGCGGAACCATGAAATAATAATTTGATGTATTGTGTAATACAGTTCCGGAGTGGCGGAACCATGAAATAATAATTTGATGTATTGTGTAATACAGTTCGAGTGGCGGAACCATGAAATAATAATTTGATGTATTGTGTAATACAGTTCCGAGTGGCGGAACCATGAAATAATAATTTGATGTATTGTGTAATACAGTTCCGAGTGGCGGAACCATGAAATAATAATTTGATGTATTGTGTAATACAGTTCCGAGTGGCGGAACCATGAAATAATAATTTGATGTATTGTGTAATACAGTTCCCGAGTGGCGGAACCATGAAATAATAATTTGATGTATTGTGTAATACAGTTCCGAGTGGCGGAACCATGAAATAATAATTTGATGTATTGTGTAATACAGTTCCGAGTGGCGGAACCATGAAATAATAATTTGATGTATTGTGTAATACAGTTCCGGAGTTGCGGAACCATGAAATAATAATTTGATGTATTGTGTAATACAGTTCCGGAGTGGCGGAACCATGAAATAATAATTTGATGTATTGTGTAATACAGTTCCCGAGTGGCGGAACCATGAAATAATAATTTGATGTATTGTGTAATACAGTTCCCGAGTGGCGGAACCATGAAATAATAATTTGATGTATTGTGTAATACAGTTCCGGAGTGGCGGAACCATGAAATAATAATTTGATGTATTGTGTAATACAGTTCCCGAGTGGCGGAACCATGAAATAATAATTTGATGTATTGTGTAATACAGTTCCGGAGTGGCGGAACCATGAAATAATAATTTGATGTTTTGTGTAATACAGTTCCTGAGTGGCGGATGAAGCGGTAATCCTCACTGAAAACGGCCTTTGACCTCTGAGCCAGGAAATCCTCAGTGAAAAAGCCAGCTTTGTTATATTGTAATAGTGCCAAAGTATCAAGTGACCCTCCCCTGATGTGCTGAGCTTCATAGAGGTGTAATCGGCAACAAATGTTCTAATTCAGTATTGAACAGGTAATAATCTACTAATTTGAAGTATAACACTTTATTATTCAAAAGCAAGAAGCAAAGTGCCTCTTCACCAAAGACTTCAAGTACACTGGAAACATGGATGTGCTAGTAATATAATCTAAAATAGACATGAGGCATGAGCTGCAGGAAGCTGCTGTACACAAGAGCTGGCTGGCTGGGCACAGGGGAGCGAGCCTCTGTGTCTCCTGCCTGAGTGGACCTGACAAAGCTTAATGTGTGACTGTGCAGTGACAGGGTCAGGCTGGCTAGAGCCACTGTGCCGGTCTCCAGGGGGGGGCGGGGGGCGGGATGATTCTAATTGGGATTGAAACCCATGTATTTGGCAGCCCATTTACACAAAAGTGTTGTGTTGTGTCATCAATCATGTGTTCACATGTAGTAGTGTGCCATTCCACCACAAACTCACGGATTCTGTGCTGCTGTGCACTGATGTGCTGGTTGGTAAGCCTTTTTTTCCCCTACCATTTTATCACTTCACTTCTCAAATTGACCAGAAATAAAATGAAACTACAGAAGCTATCTGCAACCAGTTTTCTCTTGATCTTAGTTTTATTGCAGTTTTGAAAAGCATCAAATGTGTCATCAGTTTTACAACAACAGGTAATGGCCCAGTTGAAATTCATGTTCTAGTATAATTTAATATATTATATTAATTAATGAGCCATCTTTCCAGCGGTTGGAGTTGGGCTAGCTTTGGAGGTTTGTTTATTTTAATATGTGTATCATTTAGTTTCCTATTTGTTTGGGATGCTCTCTTAACTCGTGTTCATTTTATTTCTGATCCTGGTAGAAATGCAAATACATGGTTTTGCTCCCGGGATGCTGGTTGTGTTGAGTGATCGTTTAATCTCACTCCTCTTTAAATATTTAGTACTTTATTCTGCAAACCATTTATTTATTGTGTCGTTTTGTAATATTTTTTTTCTCTCGAGTCATTTCTGTCTATACAGTAGGTATTCAACCTTGGATCCAAATCATCACTGTTAAAGTTACTTAAGTTACCAGTATTAAAATTAGGGCTTCTGTTTTTCAGGTTTTATTAATTATATTTTTCGGTGCTTGTTTTTAGCTATTTTCGAGTTTTATGGAAGTCAGTTTTTTTCGGGGCTTTTATTTTTGACATACTGTCTGAAATTAGTGTTTTCGGTTACTTTCCAAAATGCTTGAGCGTTTTTTTTGTTTTTTTTTCTGTCAAAATATGTATAGTAGTAACTCGACAGTACTTGCACACTTAAGTTGTATCTTCTTTCCATTGCTGTCTTCCACAGCGAAATCCCTATGGTCACGGGCACATTCTTCTGGGTTTTTTTGTGAGTAGGCATTTTTGTACATTTTACCACAATTCTGTTATAAATCCTCCGTATCTTAACCTGTAAGACAGCTTTAAATCCTGCTAACAAGCCTCCATCCTGATTGTAATCTCGTTTTAAATCTCACAAGCGTAGTCTCCAATAGAAATGTAGGAATGTGCTGTCACTCAGTAGTTGGGGCAGGTTTAACGTATTCAGAACGAATCAATGATGGATGCAAGTCAGGAAGGCGGGACATTGCCCAACAGCACTTGGAAATGTATTTATTATTATTTTTGTAGTAGGTTTTATTTTTTAATGGGAAAAGGGTAAAGTCAACGTGAATTGATCAACCATTTCCACAGTTTTTACTGTGTTTTCCGGTGTTTATTGGCTATCCACTGATTTCATTTTTTTTGTATCGGGTGTTTTATCGGTTAAAACCGAAAATCAGAAGCCCTAATTATAATATAGCCTAGTACCTTTTGCATATCTTTCAACACCATCTGTGTGCAATACCCACTGAATTCCTTTAAATTTAAATGTAAATAATGGTTAGATTAAAATAAAGAGCTATTTGATTGCTTGCTTGCTTGATTGATTGATTGATGTAATGATATAATGGAAATCGCTCTGCAATCAAATGTACCTGCTTAAGAAAAAGAAGAAACTCCCTGTAAAGTTTCAGATGGTGGAGATTTCTGAGTTGTTGTTTCTTATCTCTTGTTTGATAGGCTCTTCGATGGCGCAGGCTGGGATGTTTTTGTCAGGCACATCCACAACCCCTGCAGCTGTTGAAGTATGAAGTTCTTCTGATTTTGTGCCAATTAACTGCTCATTAGTTTCTTAACTATGCAGAGGTTTAAGTCCATGTGCAATTCTTGCCTGTTACTGGAAGATTCATAGTCTTGCCTAAGCTAAGATGGGAACTTGATCTGTTCATTAAGAATCACTGCTTTGTGTGAAGTAATTGAGGGCCAGGTGCCATCGTATCTGAGTTTATTGGTAATAAATCCGTGAGCTTGGTTATGGACTGAACTGTGTTCATTCCTACAGCCTAGTTAAATACACTGTTCTAGAATTAAAAGCTTATTTTGTGAAATGGCTCCCAGACATTTTTTTTTGGGCCATCTGTAAACCGTTGGGTTGCTGTGAAATTTAAAGCATTTCTGTTGTCATGGCCCTGATGCTTGTTTGGCCTTTTTCTTCATTTCTGAAATCCTTTTTGTCAACCAGTGGCTCAAAGCACTCTCCAATTGTCTATTACTAGCGTCATTCTGTGCCAATGCGCTGAAGAGACGCGCATGCACTGGAAGATGTTTTCATAACCTGGGTACGAAATGAATTCTCTCAGTTGTGGTGTTAGGATTAGCTGCGGTTTTAGATCCCACTGTTTCTCACTGTAGCTGATTTTTCATGCTAATTCTTTTTTATTGATGTCAAAATACATTTCTTCAACTGAACTTTAAAAACTGTAACTGGGCCAGTGTAATCAGTATCTGTAGTGGAAAGGTAGCAGGTTGCTTAATGCTCCTCCATTGACACAGTTTCAGCACAAGACAGGAGATTTTTGTTTGAAAGTCTCTCAGAAGAAAAAAAATGCAATCTCTTTTTCTTATGCTTTGAAATGTTAAACTAATTGCCAGTTTAACGTTTTTGACTAGTTCTAGAAAACAAAACAGAACTTTATTATTTTTTTGCAAAACTTTCTACTGCTCTGTTGAAGTTATAATTCCAACAAACTGTCAAACTTTCCTTGCCCTTCAGAAACACATTTCTTTCCTCTGTTAATGGGAGCTCACTTTGTAAGGGTTTGGCTGAATTGTGGCTAAGCTCACAATGCGTCACTCAAAGCACATTGTTGAGAGGGAACGCTGTGTCTTAACCAGTGTTGAAGGTGACTATGATTTAGGCCACTGCAGAACCTCTTGTTTGTCACAACACATTTCATGTGTCTGTTCTTTGTAATTCTGTATTTATTTACTTTTATTTCATTCTCTGATTTCTAGTTGGAGTACGTTCTATATTGGGGAAACAACATACATTCATATGACAAGATATTTCTTAACAAAACAGCATCAGTTCTAGCTGGGAGAACCATGTCAGAGAGGGTAGGAGACACTGCCTGACACAAAGTGGTGAGTGTATGGAGTGGGTTGCCTAGCCGTGTTGTTGATGCTGATATCAATTTGGATAAAGGCTGGAACAGAAATCCTGACTGTCAGCCTTCTGTTCAGAGCTGCTAGAATAAAGGACGCAAGGTGGATATGTTTGTCTTGCACCTTCTCAGAAATGCCCATTATGTTTTGATTAAAAACTGAAGCAGGTGGAGGCAGCTGTCATAAATTGATCGTAATCCTTTAGCCAGATTGCATAGTCTGCTTTCTGATGTTCGTATCAAAGCGTTCACAGACTATCGGCAAGTGGAGCCCAATCTGGCTGCCCAGTCAGTGAAGACAAATGCGGCTGTCAAGCACACAATTCACTGGGGAGTTACATACCAGCCGAGTACAGTAGACTTTGATATCGGTGCTGATGATTGCTAATAGAAAGAACAGCAGTTTGTCTGTCGGCACTGTCATTGTTTTATGAGCCCATATGCTAGGATGAATTGTAAGTATTCAGGGTATAAAAAAACATTTTGCAATGCTTTCTCCTTGTTGGAGCCTCACTCAGTGTCTTTAAAAGATTTGTCCAAAGGATGAATTTTTAACTGAATAAATCCAGGTTTGTTCTTTCCTTGGGGTTTGATGAGCAATCCTGAACCTTTTGTACAAGCAGTTTTCCAATGCATTTATTATAGTTTTACTATGGTTTGTAATTTTTTTTTAAATTTGCTTTGCCGTACCGCTTTGAGAAAAACAAACATTTTATAAACCCTAAAAACCAAACAAGTGTAACGGAGCCTTGTGTTATCCTGCAACGCTTTGAATGCTTGAATCAGATCGCCGCGTAGTCTTCTTTGTTCAAGACTGAAAAGGTTAAGTTCTTTTAGCCTGTCTGCATACGACATGCCTTTTTAAAGCAGGAATAATTCTGGCCACTCTTGGCACTCTTTCTAGAGCAGCAATATCCTTTTTTGTAGCGATGACCAGAACTGAACACAATATTCTAGATGAGGTCTTACTAATGCATTGTAAAGTTTTAACATTACTTCCCTTGATTTAAATTCAACACTTTTCACTATATATCTGAGCATTTTGTTGGCCTTTTTTATAGCTTCCCCACATTGTCTAGATTAGTGGTGCACAACTCGGTCCTGGCGGGCCAGTGTCCCTGCAGGTTTTTATTCCAACTGCACCCTAAACTACTTTATTGGACCTTTTATTAGAAGCTTAATTGTCCCAATTAACTAATTTTAAGGTATGGTTAGAACAAAAACCAGGAGGGACACCGGCCCTCCATGACCTGAGTTGTGCACCACTGGTCTAGATGAAGACCATTCTGAGTCAACATAAACTCTTAGATCTTTTTCATAGATTCCTTCTTCAATTTCAGTATCTCCCATATTGTATTTATAATGGACATTTTTATTGCTTGGGTGCAGTACCTTGCACTTTTCTATATTAAATGTCATTTGTCATGTGTTTGCCAAGTTCTGAATGATGTCATTTTGAGTGACCTTTGCTGCTGCAATGGTGTTTGCCACTCCTCCTATTTTTGTGTCGTCTGCAAATTTAACAAGTTTTTTTACTATACCAGAATCCAAGTCATTAATGTAGATTAGGAATAGCAGAGGACCTAATACCTCACTCCGTTTTGAGGTTTATTCTCTAATTAGTACTTTCTGTTTTCTACATGTTATCCACTCCCTAATCCATGTGCATGCATTTCCTTGAATCCCTACTGCGTTCAGTTTGAGAATTAATCTTTTATGCGGGACTTTGTCAAAAGCTTTCTGGAAATCAAAGTAAACCACGTCATGTGCTTTGCAGTTATCCATTGTCGATTTTGTTGCATCCTCAAAAAAATCAGGCAGGTTAGTTAGACATGATCTCCCTTTCCTAAAACCATGCTGACTGTCTCCCAGGATACTGTTTCCATAGAGGTAATTTTCCATTTTGGATTTTATTATAGTTTCCATAAGTTTCCATATAATAGAAGTCAGGCTTATTGGTCTGTAGTTACCTGGTTCGGTTTTGTCTCCCTTTCTGTGGATCGGTGTTACGTTTGCAATTCGTGTCTGAAGAGACTGTTGCATGACCTTGGTTAGCGGTTTGTAAATAACTTCTTTCATTTCTTTGAGTACTATTGGGAGGATCTCATACGGTCCAGGGGATTTGTTTATTTTAACTTTTTTGGAATTGGTTTTAGCCCCCTTGGCAGTGTTCATTTCTATCTCTTGGCCTTTCTAACTTCCTTTTTGACTTGCGTTTGCAGTTTCAAGTACTCTTTCTGTGTACTTTGTTTTTGGTCCCTTTTAAACGCTCTGTAAAGTGCCTTTTTTCTCCTGAATTTTTTTAAATTGATCTATTAAACCATTTTGTTTTAGATTTATTTTGATTTGTCTACTTTTGGAATGTATTTGTTTTGCACCTCTAGTACAACATTTTTGAAAAATAGCCACACTTTCTCTGTGGATGTTTTTTCTACTTCTGTTTGTCTCTGTTTCATTCCTTCATAATTTGCCTTTTTAGAATTGTAAACCTTAGCTCTAGTTACTTTTTGGGTTTTAAAAAGCACTTCAATGAGACCATGTTGTGGTACAAATTTGCCAATGGTTCTCTGACCTCTGTTTTAGTTATTCTGTCTTCCTTATTTGAAAAGACTAAATCAAGGTATGCCCCCCCCCCCAGTTGGTGCCGTGACAAATTTGCGTTAGGAAACAGTCATTTGTCATTTATACCATTTCAATTTTGGCTGTTGTGTTCCCCACCAGGTTTTCCCATTTTATATGGGGGAAGTTGAAATCCCCCATTAGTATGGCTACACGCATTTCTAATGTCATTGTATAACAGATTATTTTGGTTGGTGTCTGGATTTGGCGATCTATAGCGTGCCCTATTATGCACTTTGAGTTTGTGTCCATTATTCTGACCCATATTGATTCTGCATTGTGTTTTTTTCTTCCTGATTTAACACCTGGGCTTCAAGACTATTTTTGATGTATAGCGCTACCCCTCCGCCTCTTCTGTCCTGCATGTCTTTCCTATGCAGTGTATGGAGGCTGTGTGGTCCAGTGGTTAAAGAAAAGGACTTGCCAGGATGTCCCCGGTTCAAATCCCACCTCAGCCACTGACTCATTGTGTGACCCTGAGCAAGTCACTTAACCTCCTTGTGCTCCGTCTTTCGGGTGAGACATAATTGTAAGTGACTCTGCAGCTGATGCACAGTTCACACACCCTAGTCTCTGTGAGTCGCCTTGGATAAAGGTGTCTGCTAAATAAACAAATAATAATAATAATAATAATACCCACTAATATTATATTCGTCTCCATCACTCTCGGATGACCAAGTTTCTGTAACACCGAACACATCGTAGTTACTTATTAGTACAGTAGCTTCAAGTTCTAAAATTTTGTTTTTTTAGACTTCTAGCATTTAGATAAATACATTTAATGGCTATCTTACCTGAGTTGTTGCCCTTGTTTTGATGTAGTCTCCTTTCTGTTTTTTTGTTGATTTCTCCCCCCTTCCTTTCTATTTTTAAATGAACCTCCTCGAGGATCCTTTCTCAGATTGTTTCCCTTTTTATTTAATTGCAGTCCGTCCCGCCTCTGTAGATAGTCCTTGTTGTAGAATGTGCTCCAATGTTCAAGGAAGGTGAAGCCTTCCTGTGTGCACCACGTTTTCAGCCATGCATTTAGATTTATTTATTTCCAGCTGTCCGTATGGTCCTTTGCAAGGTGCCAGCAGTATCCCAGAAAATACCGCAGTTTTGATCTTCTCATTGAACATCATGCAACCTGCTTTATTACACTTTACTATGGGGAAACTTTTATAAGTGATTTTGCAACTTTAAGTGACCTGCTACTTTCTGAGAACTTTCAAGTTGTAGTTTGTTTCTGAGGAGCGGCATTAACACAATGCATGACTGAGGGCACACAAGTTGGATAGCAATCATTTGTATATGCCTTGACTAGGAGGCTCATGTCAGACTTGCTTATACAGTAGGTAGCCATCAGAAAAACGTGCAGTGATCTACTGTAGTCCTGTAAGTCTTTGAGATTTGTTGTCTAATGACCCCTGTGGATCCTTAATGGAGAGTTGTGCTGACAGGGTGGTGGACATCCACCCTTCGTGCACTGTGCATTGTTTCTGTCCACCCACAGCCGATTTAGAAACGGAGAATACATTTGAAAGATCTCATTAAAGGGCAAAGCTTCTGAAACCTGTTGCATTATTAAAAGGATTCGTGACGCTTCAACGACAAGACAAGCTGGCTCAAAACGAGTACATTCCTCTAAAAGGCGAGGGATTTTAGAAGTGAATTAAATAGAACAAATAAAGAATGAAGACAGGCCCCTAGCTAACAGCTGTTAGTGTTTTAAACCACTGGAACAAACCTGTAACCCCTTAAGTCATTTAAGCCTCATAGACATTAATGCTGAAGTCTTTAATTCATTAATATGTCTTGATAAGGGCCTGCAATTACAGTTTTCAGGTTAATGTGTTTTGTGTCATTGTGAGTACTAACTGGCTGTTTTTCTTGTTTTTCTCTTTTTTTTGTTCTTTTTTCTACACTTCAGTCAAGAAAGCCAAACTCTATGGACCCCCAGGTAAGCCCTGAATTGATTTTTCTTTCTGTCTTTGCTACTGTTTTCAGTGTAGGTCTGACGGTGTTGATGAAATCTCAATTGTTTGCCCTTTTGTATGACATTTCTGGACCTCGTTTTGGAGACAGAGTTGTTGTAGAATAGATTTTAAAGCTGCAGCATCCCACAAGTATTTATTTTGTATTTATTTATTTATTTATTTATTTTTTAACTAAAATATCTTTGTGCTAGACCTATTTCACTTGACAGTTTGTTTATATTGCAACAGAAAGGTGTTATGAATATGGATTTCATGCTTGGGGCTGTATTCTCCAAACTGGATTTTTGTTGTGGTTAACATTTACAGGAAGCACTTTCAGTGCAGCTGATATGTTCAGCACAGGAGCATGCGGTAAAAAACATTTTTAAACAGTTTTGTGTAGTGTTCGGGAAGTTGTCCTGCCAGAACTTTGAGAAAAACATTATGCATTCTAAAATAGATACACAAATACCCTGTTTTCCTAAAAGTTAAATCTATGTATACTGCTGAACTCATTTGTTTATTATTCTAAGTTGTCTTCATCAGAAAACCAATTTCTGATTCATTCAGATATATTCGTTTTCATTTCTGATGCATTAGTTTTGGGAAATCTTGATCTCATGTAAACATACTGAATGTTTAAAAGAAAATGCATAAAGAGTTAGAATGACCATGTTCTGTCCTTGTATTGTCTTGATGAGTTTGAGTAATTTCCATCATGATTTCAGCACAAATCGGGGCTCATATCTATCCAGTATTTTTGGATGCCAGCATCAGCAGTCCACAAGGCAGCATCGCAGGAAGGTATATTATTATTAATTAGCAAGTTGCTGTTTTGTGACCTGTGAGGAAATAATTTAATCAGAAGCAGCATAATAAGAGCCACTGTGTTCGTCAGAGCCATTGTCAGCGTAGGCCAGAGTATCAACTCGAGTAACGTTACAGCTCACCCATTACTATCATGGGGAGTCTCTACATCAGTCGAAGCAGTGAGTGGTGTGGCAGCGCTGTTAAGCATGTAAGGGCAGTTTTGCAGTAGTTGCAATAACTTCAGCTTTAGGTTTGCGCTTCTGAGTGCCGCTTAAATGTTTTTTCATGATTTTGTGCAAATCACTCGTTGATGGCAGATCTTCTTCACTTGCTCTCACCCGCGCCTGCAGCGTGCGCTTATGCGTGTGAATCCATAACACAAGTGCACCACAAAACAGTGCCTGTTACATTTAGATAGAAAAGGTATGCAAAAAGGTGTGTCAAGCTGTTGCTGAGTGTGTGCGTAGCTGATTCCATCGCTTACTACTTGCTGGGGTTCATCTAGCTGAGATCCTGATCGCATCCTTGAATGTGAAATCTCCTGGCACCCGCAAAGCAGGAGCTCTTTAGTGGTATGGAGAGCAGCCAGCAGTGGAGAGGAGGGGTGAGGGGAGGATGGAGAGAGAGAAGCAGGGAAAGTGTTCGGATGAACTACAGTGTTCTGGGGCAGTGCGTCTTTCAGGGGAGCTTGTTATAGAGGGACTTTGAGAACTAGTTTCTTACAATTTTATTTAAGCTTATTCTCTTCTATGAAAGTACAGTAGATAAGAAAGCGAACCCTATTTTTGTAAATGGAGCTTTTTCAACCTAATCCCTATCCTAATTCTAACAATGGGCCACAATAGCTACAGCAGTATCATGGGTGCTTAAAAGTGTTAAATTTAGCCCCATTTGTCCCAGCAGGGCATGCATTGTTGAGATTGTAATGTTAATAGCAGAACAAAGCACTTCCCAGCTGATGACATAATTTCATGTTGGTTGAGAATGTGTTTTTTACATAACCTGTCAAACGTGGTTAAGTGATATGCTTGCGGTAATATTGTCAGGTATGCAGCAGAGGGAGAAAGAAAAGACTGGGAACTGTAATTAAATAAACAAAGCAAGCATCCACTTTCCTGGGTCATTTAAAACTGCATCTGTCTTTGGCACACATTCTGTCTGTTTTATTCAGAGAAACTAAAACCGTTTTAGTGAGTGTTCGAGATGAAAGACTAAAAAGCTGCTGGTCTGACCTGAAGCTCTAACAGCCTTTCAGTGCTCTAAAACAAATTTACTGCACATTCATGTATTTACCGAAGGTAAAGGCATGCATGGATTTCTTATATAAACTAGATACCAAGCGATATATTGCTTTTGCGAAAACCCAGCAATATTTTGGTTAAAACTCAATGACAAATGTAAATAAAGGTCCATGCTCTTTCTTTCTTTTCTTTCTTTCTTTCTTTCTTTCTAAGACTGTCTCTTCCTAATCCATTGAGGGCATAGAGAATACTAGTGTGTGATATGAGAATTTAATGCCTACCCGAGGGATTTATCCATCATCCCACCTGAGTGTGGGCATTCAATTCTCATTTATCATACATTACCTATGCACTGAGCCATTTTTATGTTTTGTTTTTGCTAACATTTCCCTGTACGTTTTTGTGAGAAGCGGCTTACATCGAGTCAGAATCAGAGTATATTACAAAGCATCTTCGTCTGTGGATGGGAGATTTTTCAGGTGGCCGTTTTTATAGATGTTTACGATGACTCCCTCATGGAAAATGCAGTTTGGAATCGACAAACCGTGACTATGAACTGCAAGCTGTCAAGCTAACAGTTACTCCCTGGGAAATGTTAAAAGGAGTTCCCATTTAATTGTATTATTATTAAAAAAAATAATTAAAATAAATAAATAACCAGTAAAACAAAAACATTTTTTAGAGGTTGCATTTTGTCTCCCAACACAAAAATAAAACTAGAAGAGGGTTTAATTGACTTTGCACAAGGAGTGGGGGGCACTAAGCCTTAGACCCAGAATGTCTGGAGTGTACAGCAGCCTTTTAAAGGGCAACCCTGTATGACATCTCAATCTGAATCTGTTCACAATGTGCAGTGTGACTCAGGATGCCAAGGTAAATGAAGTAGTTTCAGTCCTGTTCCTATCTGAGTGAACGTGTGCCCTCCTGTAACAGTTGACTCCAGCACTAACATGAGGTCTCTGTAATTCTATTACTGCCAGGTGATGGATGCCTTGGTTTCACCCTCATGCTAGCTGGGGCCACCATTATTACTCCTGGGAAGTAGCGCAGGGAGACCAATAATAACTCTATCTAAGTGACCGTCAGCAGAAAGTCAATGCAGCAGTATTTTATTATGAAATGTTGCTCCCCATTATTACCACACACACACTGCGAATATCTGGCTGAATTCAAGATTATAGTTGCTGCTATATTGTGTTGTGTGGGAGCCATTAAATAACATGTCTTTTGTAGCTGGGCTATAATTCTGGTTTGATCCTCGCCTTAGGGAGAGATTCATTCAAAAAAGAAATACAGCACTGTGGGGTGTGTTTTTTTTTTTTCTTTCATGACCTCTGAGAGAGAGTGAGATCTTGCTTGCACTGTAGCCTGAACACTACTGTTCCATCAGGTTGATAGTGTCCTCCAGGAGACAATATTGACATCTGCCTTTGTACCTATTATTTACATATATAAAAATGGCAACATTAACATTGTAATTTTTTACTGAATCTACTGTGCAGTCGTGGCTTTGTATTCTACGGTTGTGGTGAAACACAGACAAACCGCACAACTGTTATATCAGCTGAACTGGAACCATGTTCCACTTTTCCAGTGTAAAAATATGTCCTTTGTATTTGAATTAATTATCAGTAGGATCTATCTAACTCTCAGCCCAGAAAAAAAAGGATGTTGCACTTCCTCCAGAATCAAATCCCTGGAGTTTCGAGGCACATTCTTTTCAATGATTTTATCCGGAGTTGAAATGTGCAGCAGTTAGTGAAGCGTGTCCCCGGTCACATGCTCTTCCCTGTAGAAAATGTGACAGGAGTGCTTGTTGGCATGCATTAGCTGTGTTAGGAGGGCTCACTATAGGGCTTTCTTGTCCATTGACGTGTTGCCCTCTGCTTGAGCTTCAGTATACAAGAAAGGTTACTAACAAGAGGAGGTAACTGTAATTAACTAGTCTTGCCTTGTCACAGTGATGCATTTAATTGAATACCATTTTGCAGTTTTGGCAGGTGATTGGGGGGGGGGGGGATAAACTGTGTTTACATATCAAGGATGCCCGGAAGAAGCATGGCAGGTTGCATTTTAATAAAGGCAGACAATTAAACAGAGTGGCATGTGCTTGTTTGCCCTGGGTGGGCTGTATGGGTCTACTGTATAAAAGAATACAAAGATAGTCGATTTTTAAATAGCTTGCCTGGTATGAGAGTTATCGGGGGCTGGTAGCGGTTTAATGGAGAGCTGCTGTCTAGCAGCGAGAGTGAAACGCACAGAAGGTTTCGTTTGCTTGGCTCCCCTGCCGCAGTGGCTGCCTGTTAATACAGTGAGGATCTGTATTGTTTAATGTATTGAGTTGTACAACTACCTCTGGGTAACATCTGCGCTCAATCTGCAGGACAAAACCTGCTCTGAAGTGGGGAAGGAGCTGCTTCTGGAGAGCTGGAGATAATTTGCTCATTGGCAGAATTCTTTTGACACATGCATGGTCCTGTGAGATTTGTACATCTGTCTTAAAGACAAACAAAGTACATTGAAAACCATTTATTTTTTTATTTATTTTTTGTCAGACAAGGTCCAGGGGATTCAGATTGAACGCTTTGCATGTGGAGACGGCAGCCTGGTTTTTTAATTTCATGTCAAATATAAGAGGAGAAACCAACAAAAAAGTTTGTGATTTGTGATTGCCAAATATATCAAACTCTGAGTGCAAAGAAGGCTTTAATAGTCCTGTCATGTACGAATACGTTTGTTCTGTCAGAATGAAGCCGGCATCCAGGACAAACGAAGAAAAAGACCTGGAAAATGTCATTACAAGGATTATAAAGAATGAGGATGTGATGAGCCCCCAAGTGCATTATCCTTTGTTATTATAAAAGATAAGCACTGATCACAATGACATGGTTTCTGTTTCAGCTACGAATCCACATTGCCGGAGGGTATGTGTGGCACAGAGTGCTCCGATAGAGACTCGCACCCACGTTGCTGGAGGGTATGTGTGGCACAGAGTGCTCCGATAGAGACTCGCACCCATGTTGCTGGAGGGTATGTGTGGCACAGAGTGCTCTGATAGAGACTCGCACCCATGTTGCTGGAGGGTATGTGTGGCACAGAGTGCTCTGATAGAGACTCGCACCCACGTTGCTGGAGGGTATGTGTGGCACAGAGTGCTCCGATAGAGACTTGCACCCACGTTGCTGGAGGGTATGTGTGGCACAGAGTGCTCCGATAGAGACTCGCACCCATGTTGCTGGAGGGTATGTGTGGCACAGAGTGCTCTGATAGAGACTCGCATCCACGTTGCTGGAGGGTATGTGTGGCACAGAGTGCTCCGATAGAGACTTGCACCCACGTTGCTGGAGGGTATGTGTGGCACAGAGTGCTCCGATAGAGACTCGCACCCATGTTGCTGGAGGGTATGTGTGGCACAGAGTGCTCTGATAGAGACTCGCACCCATGTTGCTGGAGGGTATGTGTGGCACAGAGTGCTCTGATAGAGACTCGCATCCACGTTGCTGGAGGGTATGTGTGGCACAGAGTGCTCCGATAGAGACTTGCACCCACGTTGCTGGAGGGTATGTGTGGCACAGAGTGCTCTGATACAGACTCGCACCCACGTTGCTGGAGGGTATGTGTGGCACAGAGTGCTCTGATACAGACTCGCACCCACGTTGCTGGAGGGTATGTGTGGCACAGAGTGCTCTGATACAGACTCGCACCCACGTTGCTGGAGGGTATGTGTGGCACAGAGTGCTCTGATACAGACTCGCACCCACGTTGCTGGAGGGTATGTGTGGCACAGAGTGCTCTGATACAGACTCGCACCCACGTTGCTGGAGGGTATGTGTGGCACAGAGTGCTCTGATACAGACTCGCACCCACGTTGCTGGAGGGTATGTGTGGCACAGAGTGCTCTGATAGAGACTCGCACCCATGTTGCCGGAGGGTATGTGTGGCACAGAGTGCTCTGATAGAGACTCGCATAAGCCCTACACCAGTCCTGGGTTGCCTTCAATTAAGGGCATTATTTAAGTCAGGGATGGGAAGAAGACTCCCTTTGCATATCAGTTTGCTTCATTCCAGGTTTACTATGAGTTTAATAAGACTCATCTGAGCTTGTTAGCTTTGCACTGTGGCTAATCAAGCTTGTATTAAAACCTGGACCGGGTGAATCTGCTGTGCAATAGGAGTCTTGTTTCCATCCCTATAAATGATCAGTAACTGTGAGCCTGTGCGATCAGGTCCCTGTTAAGTAAACTGTTCTATCCTTATAGCTGCATAAACCACTTCTAAAAGTAAACCTACATACTCATGTGAGACTTCTCAGCAGCCCGACCAGGGGGTAAAGTAGAGGAGGGTGGACTTGCTTATTTCACATATTATATTATACTTTTACACATCTATAAATTGATATAAATTGATATAAATACGAATTTTAGCAAAACTTGCGAAGGGCCTTCTTTAGCGCTGTTTGTCTATCTTTCCGTCCTGTCTTACTGAATGTCATTTTACAGTTTTGCATATAGCTAGAGAACCACTTTGTCCGATTGTCAAGGCTTGCTTGTTTAACACAAGTTGTTAAGTGTTTTGGAATCTGGGAGTTCCAGTATATGGATTCACTCTGTTTGCCTGTCTGTATGTTACATTGTTACATGGATATAGACCACAGTGATGAACTTTGTCATGTTACTGACGGCTGGCATGAATGGCACTGACCATAATTGTGCTTTCGGTTGGAGATCTTCATGGTCAATGCAGCCACTGTGTTGAGGGCTGGGCTGGCTGCAAAGGCCCCTTGTGAAGTCACTGAGATCATTCTGCTTTGCCATGATTGTCGCTGAACAGCTTATATATATATATATTAGGACATGACAGGACATGACATGTCACGTGACCCCACTTTTTTCTTTCTTTACATTCTCCAGTGCCATGTGTCAGACTTGTATTTTCTCTTCACCGGGAGTATTGCTCATCCAGTAGTAAAGAAACCTGTTGAAGTGGTGCAGGCCGCCTTTACAAGGCCACCCTGAGTGAACGAATGTATTTAAATCAAAGTGGATTGTACACGTCTCCTCCCTGTTTAGCAGAAAGATGACGGTTCAATCTAGAACATCTTTAAATAGACTCCCTGAGGGCACTGCATTCTTACTTGTCACAACGGCGCTGTCCTTAATTATAGTTCTGAATGGAAGGGCTGGGTTATTGAACATCCCACTTGATTTGTCTGAACCTCCTTCACTGATTCATCATCCTCCTCCTCCTCCATAGCACAAGGAAGCAGCAGTGATTTACTGGCTGCGTCCCAGATCTTTGTCTGCGACGTTGTCCCAGAGCGCTAGCCTCCTTCCCTGATTCATCATCATCATCCTCCTCCTCCTCCATAGCACAAGGAAGCAGCAGTGATTTACTGGCTGCGTCCCAGATCTTTGTCTGCGATGCTGTCCCCGAGCGCTAGCCTCCTTCCCTGATTCATCATCATCATCCTCCTCCTCCTCCTCCATAGCACAAGGAAGCAGCAGTGATTTACTGGCTGCGTCCCAGATCTTTGTCTGCGATGCTGTCCCCGAGCGCTAGCCTCCTTCCCTGATTCATCATCATCATCATCATCATCATCATCCTCCTCCTCCTCCATAGCACAAGGAAGCAGCAGTGATTTACTGGCTGCGTCCCAGATCTTTGTCTGTCCCCCGAGCGCTAGCCTCCTTCACACCTCGCTCGTTTGTTTTAAATAAGGGAGTGAATTATACAAACAGTATTAAAATGGCTCAATTAAACAGGACGCCCTGAATTACCAGTGCATCCTACCTTGTCAAGTTCATAGAGCACTAGCAGGGGCTTAGCACACAGCACCTATATTATTGGAGTTTAAGAGTTGCAAAAAAACAAGCTGTGCTTTTAATTTGAATTTCATTAACAGCACAGCAGATGCGTTTTGACTTGCACAGAACAAAATTACAGAGCCCCATTTAAATTCTGACGTGTACCACAGATGTATGAAAAAATAATAAATACATAGTAAAAATAATAAACTGCAGGCAGCACTGTAACAGCAAATACTTTTCTGCAGCCACCAACATTGGAATATGTTGGATGGGTTAAGTAGTAGTTCTCAAGTCAACAGATTACTTAAAGTCCTTAGAAGGTAATCATTTCTAGTTTGGCCTGTGGACATAGAATTTGTACTGGATAAAAGTTTATCTCAATAATATGGAATGCGTTTTGTTAAACTTCCATGCCTATAAACACTCCCTCTAAACACAGAAAGACTGCTGGAGATATGGGATTGGAGCAGCCGTGGGCTCCAGTCAATTCCTAATCCAAGCGTGCTTATGTTTTATCCATGTGCCCTACATTTGAGCAGTTTTATCAAATTGCTTTAGGTAGAACAGACAGGGAATGGGAATTCCTTATTGATAGGTACCGGTATCGCCAGACCCATAAGCATCTTTTCTTTGTTCTGTGTCATTGTTGAAAAGGTCTTCTGGGGGAAATCAAGTCAATAAAAATAAAATCAATACAAGTCTGTCTATAGAATGAGAGAAGAAAGGCGAGGCAGGTGTGGAACAAGCAGCTGTCCCAGTGTGTTTTTTTTAAATGTAGATTGGATAATGACAGTGTAATTGGGGGCGCTTGTGTTCTGGTAATACCGTTGTTTCAAGCACAAAATGAAAGCTGCACCCACATTTTAGAATGGTATGCTTGTTTTTTGCTGTTGATGATGTGTTTATTGCTGTGCTGTAGTGGGTTAATGTTCTTTCTCAATTAGTGGAATGAACTACGCGATGGAGCATGCCATCAGACTGATTTACCTTCAAAATCCAATCATGGCATTGAGACCCTGCATTGAGAATCTCCTAAAGAGCTTTCAAGGGTAGTGGTTGTGCCAGTTATTTCTGGATTACAGATGATCTTCACTGTCTGCATGCTGAGCTACTGAAGCCTAGACCACACTGAGCTATAGTAGAGTACTTAAGCACGATAGGGACACTTTCAGTAGATTTATCAGCTGAAAAAAATTATTTTATTTTATCTTCAATCTAGTTTTAATATTCATTGCAAGTCTATCCCTGTTTAGCAATCTCCATTTCTCCATTGCACATGGTTTTTTTTTTCCCCACAAGTTGGATAAAGCCCCCCTCTCTCTCTCTTGTGCACGCGCTCTCCTCTAGTAGCTACAATAGCATGTGATATAATTAATTTAATAACCCCCACCCCTTGAATGTCTTAATAAACAGCGTGATATGTTATGTAAAGGAAGAGAGAGAACTATATATGCCAGTAGTAGTGGTGCTCTATTCTTTTTTAGCTTTAGAAGACGACTGTCACAAACAGACAAGCAGAATAAATCATTGATTGTTTGTGTAGACAATGAGTTTTTAGTACATGTAATTGAGACACAAACATTTGTTAATAATACTGTGATTATTCTTCCAACCTGAAGTGCTGAACAACAATATAGCATCAGCAGAACCGGACTGCCTCATCTGTGTGACCGTCATTTTTGCACACAGCCCGTGTATACTGCTACCTGCGGTAACGAGAACCGAGTAGACCTGTAGGTCACTGACCTGCTGCGGTCCCAACCCAGTACCCGTTCCGAACAGGGAATGAGGTTATCACACCGGTACCGTACCATACTGACTTGGTGCAAGCACCGAACTGGTACTGAATGGACCGATTTACTGTCCCGGTACAGTTCCGGTTCACGTACCGTATGCAGGGTACCGTACTGACCTGGTGCAAGTACCAAACCAACCTGTTACCGTCCCGGTACCGTTCCAGTTTAAAACTTGCTACCAATGGTACCGATCCAGCACCGTCCCAGTACCACCCGGTTCCGTCCCAGTACCACCCGGTTCCATCCCGGTACCCAACTATACCATACCCAAACCGTGGTACCATCACTGGTCCAGTACCAAAGGACTCGGTTTGTGTCCTGACCTGCCCTGTTGCCTTACTGTACAGCGGCGTTGCTGCTTGAGCAGACTGAGGCAGCAGTTATACAGTACTGTACACTGCGTTGCTGCTTGCATCATGCCTGGGTTTTATCCCTGCGTTTTATGGCCAGTCTGCCAGTTAAGGATAAGCATGGCAGATGTTCTTCCTGCCTGGGGCTGGAGTACGCCAGGCCGGCACTCATTGACCACAGTTCCTGTGAGATTTTTGTAACAGTGCACGCTGGAGAGGTGTCCATGACACCAGGCCAGCACGTTGCCCCAACACCCTCTGTTGAAGAGGTGGCTGCGCCCTCTCCACTCAGCCCTGAGCCAAGGGAGAGCAGGCGATGTACTCTGAGAAAGCCCCTCCTCATCCTCCTCTGCCTCTTCTAATCCTTCTCAAGGAACAGGAAGAGAAAGAGTCACCGATCCAACAGATCAGCGGACTCTGAACAGCTGGACAAACACTGGGTAGCTGTTTCCCATTAGGGAACGGTGCTTGCAGAGCTGCTGTGTGAGCGCACAGCTCCGCCTGCCCCCCCTGTCCCTTTGGGGCACCAAGGGGCTATATGCACAGACTGGCAGCAGGATGATGTAATGTCTTCTGAGGAGGTGGGCGAATAAGAGCTGACATTCCCCTCTGAGGAGGTGGTCAGACAGCACATCCTTTGCGATTTTTAAGCTCTCTTGGTCAGCAAAGCTTCTGCCACTGATTAAAAGAGCCACTGTGGTGTTGCAAGTGCCCTGGCCTATAGATAAGATGAGGCAGTCCATCTTTGATGATGAGCCTGCAGCCTCTTCTGTGTCGTCGTCCCCCCGTCCCCCCCGTGCACCCGGATTTTCTCTTTGAGATACAATCGTCCTGGGGACACCCGGCTACAGCTCCGGCTGCTTTCCGGTCGATGGACACGCTGTACAGCCTGCAGGATGCAGAGAAACAGGGTTTCGGCCTATTTTCACCGGTAGAGGCCCAAGCAGTGACATGCAGTGTCGGGTCACAGAGGTGATTCTCAAGCACTCTTACTCAGCCAATGCATTTGCCGCAAGGCTAGGTAACTACAACAGCATACTGGTTGCCTACCAGGCCTGGTTGTTGAAATCGCTTTGGGAGAATCGCAGCCCCTCACCACAGCAGCTAGAGGAGCGGAGAGCATACCTTTTGGTCCTGCAGTGGATGAGATGCTCAGTGCTCTCACCGCCCACGGGAGTCCACAAAGGAGCTGGTGCGTCTGCTTCCCAAGTGACCACCCCCAGTGCACAAACCAGCGGCAAACTGATGCCCAAGGCCCAAGCAGCCTTGTAGACTGGCACAGCTGGCTATAACTGACCCACGGCTGCGTGCCATGGGAGCTTTAACAAGTTCTGCTGCCAGGCACAGAGGCAAAAGCCACAAGCCCAGCCTAAACAGAGGCTGTCCAAATGGGTATGGCAAGGTCATGGGCTTTATTCCAGGGTCCATCTGTCGCAGACGTTTGCAATGCTGCGGTGTGGGCTACTCCCTATACTTTTACGAGGTTCTACAGACTGAATGTCGTGGATCCACAAAACCCTGGCTTTGGAACCCCTAGCTACTTGTTACTGGGGTTCTATATGGTAACACACAAGGCAGCCTCTCGACTTAGCCTTGTAGCATTCCAGTCATTCTGCAATATTGCCGTTGCGACGGCTCTGGCACACTCACTCATACGGTAATGGTTACAGTTCGTACTTGATAAGGGAACTTTAGGTTATTATCAGAACCCTGGTTCCCTGAAATAAAAATGTAACCATTAACCTTCAAGGTAGCTGTGTCCATGATTGCAGCAGGCTTGAAGGAAAAATGATGCTGTGATCGGTGCGGGCAGTCCTTATATGCCCTCGGGGGCAGGCATGACTGCGTCACAGACACAGTGTGCAGCTTTAATATCATCATTTTATTTAAGTTCAGGGTCTTTTAGCATGTAAACACCCATACAGTGATGGTTACATTTCTATTTCAGTTAACCAGGGTTATGATAATATATAACACTATCACCTCATTTGCAGATGCAGTCTAAAACATGATCATTCACTATACAAATCTGTCTAGCGACAACAGATGGGAAGCTAAGAAGCCTGTCACCCCCACCCCACCCACACGAATACACATTTCTACTTCGTCCTGATCTGGCATCCAGGAGCAGGAAATGGCCAGCTGGGATGGAGCTTTCTTCCTTCCAGTGACATCCAGACATCCTTGTTTTCCCCGTGTCCAGTCATCCAGGAAGCCAGTTGCTTAAGGAGGCTTCAAACTTGACAGCTGCGGAAGGATGTGCTCCCAAACCCATGCAATGTGCAGTTTTCTTTTTATTTAAAAAAGTAATCGGCACTGAAGGGAACACAAGTGCTGTCATCAGTGCTGTGTCTGTCTGTGGTTTTATAGTTCAGTTCTCTCAATTCAGCAAGGCCTGTCCTTTCAAGTCACAACAGAGCATCTTATAAGGTGACTGAGTCTGAACATTTCCATTGAGAGCTGTTGACAACAGGAGCTGGTGTGTCTTAGGACATTTTGAAATAAATTACCCAAATCCCTGATAATGAAGTAATATCTTCATGAGTGAAATAAACACAACACTCTGTGCACTTTAATGAAGCATTAACACGTACAATATACTGAAAAAGAAAGTTTAACCGCTGAATCCAGAGAATTACTGTCCTTGGATCAAGCTGTGGCGGATGAAGACATTGAGAGAGGATTCTAGTCAAAACCTTTGCTATTGAGTTTTCAGTTTTTTTCAGTACTTCTAAATGTAGCTGTGTTTCATTGCTTTAGTAGTTGATTGGATCAAGCTCCACATCTGCTTAGCAACACAGTGTAATTTGGAGCAGTGCGATCCACCCTGTCATTCTGTCACTGGATTTGAAGGAATGTTGTCAGCAGTAATAAGATAACCTCCTACTGTGCATCTGAAATATAAACACGTTGCTGAAGTTGCTTATAACTTTGAGAATGCTAGTAAGGATGGGAGCCCTGCCCCTCAGGTTCTCTCTTTTGGTCCAGAGTGTAGAAGAGCGTTTGAGAGGGTGGGGTGAATCAAGCTTGGCTTCGGGAGAAGCAATGTAATGCCCTGTTTAAAGTGACTGTAGCTAACCAAAGATTTTCATCAATCTTACCTGTCATGCAATTTCATTGACTATATTGACTCAAATTTGCAGTTTTTAAAGAAACATGCTATTTCAAAAACCGTATTCATTTTAAAACATGTTAGCTGGTAATACATCAGGTAAAGAAAGTTCTCCGTTTGCTTGCCTTCTGTTCCAGGAAATCTGTTATACTTGCACTTCCTCTGTGATTTTCACCTCATTTGTCTTCAGATCCCTGCATCTTAATGACTTCAAGCAGTTGTTTTCGTTACTCCCCAGAAAGGCAGCCTTGAAGGTGTGGGGACAATTTCAGTCTCTAGTGACCATAAAAGTGCACGACTATCAGAAAGCAAAGTTTCAGATATCCTGTTTCAATTTTTTTTTGTTAAAGCATTGGTTTCTTTCAAATCTACTCATTAGAAACTGTAGTGAATGGAGGTGCAAGACGAGGTAAATGTATGGAATAAACTCTTAGCAACAATCACTTAGGTTACTGTAATTCAGTACAGTGTGATTGTCAGTCTGGAATACCATAAAGGCTGCTCCTGGCAAATGCATGCAACTCTGCTGTATTGTGTTTGTCTTGAGTAACAATAAACGGCACGCTGGTTGCAATACTTTGAGGTGAGTTTTACTCCATGCTAACTCATTGCACATTTTGCATGTTCTCTTGCTTTTGCCTACTAGCGTCTTGGGATGATAACTAATAGAATCCAAAGGTATGATGGTATCAGTGTTTCTGGCAGAAGATGGAAGCCATTTTGAAGCTGAGTGATGGGAAGGTCTCTTATCAGAAGCCACACAGAGGCTGTTATCAGTTACTAAATGAGAACAAATTGGCACTACCATGTGAGCCTGGAGAGAGCATTCCCCAGGATGAGTCGAGGCGTTCCGTTGCCATGGCTGCAATATGCCTGCATGTTCTAATAATGGTCATTTTCTGCTATGGGGGCCAGGAAAAAGCATGTTCTTCTGAAGAGGACACATGCTGTATACAGTATATGTTCTTCTGAAGAGGACACATGCTGTATACAGTATCTAACTCACATGCCCTGCTTCTGGTGAAACTCTATCAAGTGTGTCTGTTAAGAACACAAAAACATTTATGAATGAGAGGAGACCATACAGGCCCATCTAGGCTTGTCCTGTTCCAAGTGGCTGATTGATCTCTTGTTAGGTTGGGTCTGCATTAACAACATGGCTAGGTAACCCATTCCATAGCCTCACCACTGTTTAAAGAAGTCTCCTACTGTCCTAAGTGTCTCCACTTAATTTCCAGCTGTAACTTCTAGTCCTGGTTTCTGTGAGTTTCAAACAGTGACAAGCGATATCTGCCTACCTTGAGAAAAAAGCGTACTTTGGACAGCAGTTGTCTAGAAGCTGCGATGAACCTGACTTTAAAGCATGTTGACATGGTAACCCAGTTGACCTTTGCCCCAAAGTCCCACAGTGAGTGAGAATCTGAGCTGCGGTTCCAGCCCTGCTTCACATCAGATACACTTCCCTTGTAGCATCAGCTACACCTGTGCAGCATAAGGAGCTTGCTGCCTGCTGCACTTAATTGTGTGGCAGAAAACCTGGCTAGGTTATTATCATGTCTAATAAAAATAGCCGTTAAATATAAAGGAATCAAATGTAATGGTTTCAAGGGTTTCATGGTAAATGCTGAAAATTAAGTTATTATTCAATCCAGTGTTTTCTACTCAACTCTATTTTAGCTATAACTTCTTGAGCTGGGTTTTGTTTGGCATTAGCAAACTATGAGTAATGTATTGACGTTTTTATCCACCATCCGGATCTCTGGGCCTCATCTCACCAAGCCGTTCCTGGTTTCCTCTGGAAGGATTATTCAAGGATTATTCAACCAATCTATTTGTCCAAAGGGAAATCGTTTATTGGGTGAACATTTCCTACACCAGAGGAACCCTAACTGATGTTGCATCATTTTCTGAACTCTGGGTGAGAGATTACCAATTTAATATTTTCTGCTGCTGGTTTATTTTTTAGTGCCCTGGGCAAGGACCATTTCAATAAGGACATTATTTTTTCTTTTTAGAAATTTTGTATTGTTTTTGGGTGAATTCTGCCCTGTGGAGAAGGCCTCCAATTGGACTATTTATTTTTTCATATTGATTGCACATATTTATTGTTTTTTGTTCTAATTGTGGATGTATTTTTCTTTATTTATTTTCTTTGGCAGACTCCCAACCAGTATTTCTATTGTGTCGTTCTCCACACCTCAATACACATTTATTACAGTGATTACTGTCTTACCCTGCATTTTTGTTCCGAGTTTCTGGCACTCAGCTCACCTACCTTTTTAATTTTTTGTAATTCTAGGTAAGAATACAATTTCTATCTAGTTAAAATAATTGATTTTCCGCCAGAGTTGAGATTATTACACACTCCCTCTGCCAGGCTGCTGGAACTGTGAAGAGAATCTCATCAGATGAACTCTGCAGTTCTGTTAAAAATTCTATTCAATATCTATAATGAGTCTGGGGAAACTATCTTCAATCATCCTGGTTTAATTCGTGGAATTACTGAAATTTGCTTTGAAAACACATATTTGCCTACTTTTTTAAATCTATTTTATTATCCTGGATTTTAATGTAATCTGGGGAAGAGGCAGGGGGGGGTTGCTATCCTAATATGCAGCAATGGTCAGTTTTAAACAAAGAAATAATACTGTGCTTAGAGAGTAGATCTAACACTAGCTACAAAACAGATCTTGTATAGGGACAAGGAATAAAGATAGTAGTTCAGTATTAGCTTTTCACATAACTTTTTGCTTGGCTCACAGGGCCAAATATTTTAAATGCATTTCTACACCACCAGTTGGCACAGTGCTGCAGCAAGTCCAGTCTGAATCCATGACGTCTCTGTTAAGCTGTTTCTGAATGAAGACGTTGAATTGTTTCACCAGCTCCATTTCATGCACCAAGTGGGCCCATGCCCTGCTATTAACAAGGCCTCCTGTGATCCGACAAGATGATAATCCAGAGTGGCAAGGCAGCTGATTGTTGTTCTGTATCTGTTAACGAGCCCCAAGCAGCAGGTAATCTGGGCCTGACGTGTGCAGAGGAGGGGCGTGTGAATAGCGCAGGTGCCACAGCAAGCCCCGCTAACCACAGACACTCCCCTCCCTGCCATTGCACACAATACAGCGTGCACACCACCTTATCTCTTACAGAATACACAAGCCAGAGTGAGGCAGGAGGCTTTCCAGGACACACACAGGCCCACTTTAGCACAAGCTATTGCTAGTTTAGTGACCCACCCCTTGTTCTTTACTCTCTGCGCTGAGGCTTACCACTGGAGATCTCCAGCAACAATCTGAAAACAGAAAAGGCTTGTTTGTGATCGCGGAGACATCTATATTAAGTGTGTGTGTGTAAAATGTTATTTAAAAATGGAACGGATCAAGTTGTTTTTTTAGACTTTCCTTTTATCAGAGCATTTTAAACAGACCAGTGTTTTTTTTTTTTTTTTTATCAATATGAGGAAGACGGTTATCGCTCAGCCTAACTGTGTTCTTTTGAAAATAACAACCCTCATGTACCAACTGTAATCATTTATATTAGCAAACCGGTGTTTGGTTACAATGTTTTGATCTGTTTGTCTAACTTATCCCTTCTCGAGGGTAAGTATTAGAAGGATACAGGATTTGTATCATTTTCCATGAGCTGACAGCAGTTTTGTCCAGGTTTAAGAAAGGTGTTGTTTTTTTGAATACTGTACTGATTTCTATCTTCTTTAATTTGCTGGCTCTCAGACCCCCTGGTACTGAGATCTCTGTGTTTGAATTTATTGGCAATAAGTTGTACAGGACTAATTGCTCTGTATTGGTTTAAAGGCTTTCATTTCCTTAAAATAATGTGTATTCTTTCTGAATTGAGACCTAAACATGGCTCCTTGCTAGTTTTTTAAACAAACCCTGTTGATTTTAATGTGGAATTAAGCATTAATATCTGCAGAGGGCCTTCATTTCTCAGTAGAGAACACTTTCTCTCTTGTGAGCATGTGAATGGGCTGATGCAACTACACGGTTGCCTGTGAAATGAGTCCAGGGATTGGATAGCCATGGAGACTGAACATCTGCTCACCCGCTCAGTGGAAGGGGGTTTAGCAGTTTGTGTGTGCGGACATGAGTAAGAACTTACAAAGCTTTAGTCTTATAGACTGACAATTTTTAAATTAAACACCACCTGCAAACACAAAGACAAGAACAGAGGTGCAGAGTTAGGTGGCCCAGTGGTTTAATGCAGACCTGGGATTCAAATCCTGCTTAGGTAACTGGTGAAATTAGTTCACCAGCCTTGGCGTGCAGTTATTGGACCATATTTGAACTCTCTGGAGTACGTTATTGAGCTTAGAAAATGACACATCCAATCTACACAATGTCAGTGCTTGTGCTTTGGCTTGGTATAAGGATAAATTGCAAGCACCCTATTTCGTAGTACAGTACAGCAGTATAGGAGTGAAAAGGGAACAGTTTGTTTGCAGTGCAGAATGGTCATTGCTCATTATCACCAGGATCTGCCAGGGAGTGTGAGGAGAAGCAATACCTGTCGAGTTGTATTAAAAACGTGTTTCTTTTGGGAAAGAGTATCCAGTTAAAAGATGAAAGTGCTACTGTTTAGGAAAACAGTGCAGAACCTCCTGTCTGCCCCTGAGGCTCCTACCAGCACACTTACTGTAATAAGATTGAAATCGGCCATACTACTGGAGCCTTACTTCATTGAATGATGATGCTTGACATGCATACTGTTAAACTGCACAGTGTACACAAATAAAGTGTCCACATTTGCTGGTGACTTTGCTTTCGGGACCGATTTAGTGAATACCTGTCTGTCTGTCTGTCTGTCTGTCTTAATGACTGTCACATCATGTGCCAGTGACAAAAGCCAGAATCCATAAAATGAAAAGCTTGTATGAAAGCCCTGGTTGGTTATGTCATCTCTCTTTAATCCTTTGCGAAAGGCCCATTAAAGGTTGATACATTTTTAAATCCATTAGTTAGGAAGTGAGCTCCAAGAGATGCAGGAAGGGGAAAGAGAGAACAAAACCAATAGACAGGGATACAAAGCTCTTAATGAAACACATCTCAGGGTTGAAATTCCAATAGAAAGTCCCCGTCACCACCATGCCTGATGAGCCTGGCTCGAGGACAGGAGGGAACACATTCTGACTCGTGGCCTCTCTTCTGTGAATGTCTGCAAAGGTGCCCTGTGTGTGTGTGTGTGTGTGTGTGTGTGTGTGTGTGTGTGTGTGTGTGTGTGTGTGTGTGTGTGTTTGTGTATGTATGTTTTCATTGCTTACAAAAGCAAGATAAAAATATTGTAGACAACACAGTGGAGCTATGGCAGGTATTTCTTTGTATTTGTAGTGCATCCCGACCTGGGTGTCGGTCCAGCTCAGCACAGGGATTGTAAACACACACCCACAGGGATCACAGCACACACACAGGGATTATAAACACAGCCCACACACCTACACACACACAGGGATTATAAACACAGCCCCCACACACACAGGGATTATAAACACAGCCCCCACACACACAGGGATTATAAACACAGCCCCCCCACACACACAGGGATTATAAACACAGCCCCCCACACACACAGGGATTATAAACACAGCCCCCACACACACAGGGATTATAAACACAGCCCCCACACACACAGGGATTATAAACACAGCCCCCACACACACAGGGATTATAAACACAGCCCCCACACACACAGGGATTATAAACACAGCCCCCACACACACATGGATTATAAACACAGCCCCCCCACATACACATGGATTATAAACATAGCCCCACACACACACAGGGATTATGAACACAGCCCCCACACACACAGGGATTATAAACACAGCCCCCACACACACACAGGGATTGTAAACACAGCCCCCCCCCACCCAAACACACAGAGGGATTGTAAACACAGCCCCCCACACCCCTGTGTGTTGCTGAAGGGTATGGATTGTAAATTGCTGTGGATGAGCAGCAGAAGAGCAGGAAGACTAATGGATGGTTGCCTTTGTTCCTGTGGAAACTGACTCTTTGGCCACTAATTAAAAGGGTTTAATCTGCCCGTGGTCTCCTCCACTGCAAAGTGTGTTATTTCCTCAAGCCGTCAGGTGGCTACTGACTGAAAGAATTAGAAGTGGAAGGGACGAGCCAATTGATTAGCTGAGTATGAGGCTGTCGGACGCAATTAGCTGGGTTAACAGTGACATGGGCTGGGAGGGAGGCACTGGAGACCAGCTAGGACATTGAGTGTGTAAAGATTCTATAGCTATAACAGTGACACGGGCTGGGAGGGAGGCACTGGAGACCAGCTGAGACATCAAGTGTGTAAAGATTCTATAGCTATCCGTGCGTCTGTGTGTTTACATTTTTATGTTGATGTCAGTCATGAACCCAAAACATGCCACAACTCCAAATCCTGTTATATTCTGTGATACTAAACAAATGAACCCAGACACATGTTTTGATTAGAAATCTTTGTCAACATTGTAATACTTTGTCCACTTATTTTGTGTACAAGTTTCTTATGTACTAAATCTCTGCATTCATTAAAACATAGTATTATTATTTATACTTTATTTCAATTGCACTGTATACACTTGTTTATGGTTATACAATACTATGAGAGCATAAGATTGCTTTGCTATTTTAAAATGGGAGAAAAGGACTGTGACAGGATGACAGAGGTTGAGACTCAGAGACAGTGTGAAAAGTTCAAAATAAAGTTTAATTTACGGGCCAAACAAAAGGTTTCTAAAACACAAAATACACACAAAACAAAACTTACACAAAATAAGGCTTCCAGGCTGGGCGTTGCCTTTACTGGTTTGCGAAAACGAACAAAAAACAGCACACACAGAAAAACCACTCTTGCTTCCTCTCCTTCCAGAACTCTCCCCCATTGGGAGGCGGAGGCCTCCTTTTATGCCAGTGTTTAATTGGATAATTAATTGTTTGATTGCTCCCACCTGACGCAATCAACCTGGGCAGGGAGGAGAATTTAACTCCATCCCTGCCAGTATTTCCAAGGGCAGAGCCCTGCTCTGCCACAAGGACGCTTCCTTTTTAAATGTTTCCCAGTCCAATATAGAGAGAACAAATCTAATAGAAATCTTGAAAATGAGATTGTCAGTTGCAATATGCTCGAGTGCTTCAGTTCCCTATATTCCCATTTCACGGTTACTAATTATTTATGAGAAAAAAGAAAAAAAAAAACATTCTGTTTACAGTTCATAGAAAAAGACTTTTGATGAGACCTGACACACTGATCTTTTAAAAGCTTGTGGGGATACAGCCAGGGCATGTGCTGGATCCAGAGTAAAATATCTACATGTATGATGATGATGATGACCACAATAATATCCCTAACAATACTAACACTAATAATTTGCATATATTCATATATCCAGCTTTTCTTTTTATAATATTTTGTGATGTACAACATCATTTAAGCTGCCCAGTACATGTGAGTTACAGTAAATGGTGTGTTCAGTGTACTGTTTCTGTGCAGGTAACTGGAGCTGATTGATCTTGGTCTGTATTTAGTTTCATAGAGACCCGAATACCAGTAAAATCATAAAGCTCTGCCTAGTGAAACAATGTAATGCAGTTGGTCAATGGTAGGGATTCAAGGAACTGCATGCACGTGGATTAGGGAGTGGTTAACATGTAGGAGGCTGTGTGGTCCAGTGGTTAAAGAAAAGGGCTTGTAACCAGGAGGTCCCCGGTTCAAATCCCACCTCAGCCACTGACTCATTGTGTGACCCTGAGCAAGTCACTTCACCTCCTTGTGCTCCGTCTTTCGGGTGAGACGTAGTTGTAAGTGACTCTGCAGCTGATGCATAGTTCACACACCCTAGTCTCTGTAAGTCGCCTTGGATAAAGGCGTCTGCTCAATAAACAAATAATAAATAATAATAGAAAACAGAAAGTACAGATTAGAGGAGAAACATCAAAATGGAGCGAGGTAACCAGTGGAGTACCACAGGGATCAGTATTAGGTCCTCTGCTATTCCTAATCTACATTAACAACTTAGATACTGGTATAGTAAGCAAACTTGTTAAATTTGCAGATGACACAAAAATAGGAGGAGTGGCAAACATGTAGACAGCATTCAGAACTGGGCAGACACATGGCAAATGACATTTAATAGAGAAAAGTGTAAGGTACTGCACACAGGCAATAAATGTGCAGTATAAATATCATATGTGAGATACTGAAATTGAAGAAGGAATATATGAAAAAGACCTAGGAGTTGACTTAGAAATGTCTTCATTTAGACAATGTGGGGAAGCTATAAAAAAAGGCCAACAAAATCCTCGAATATATAGTGAAAAGTGTTGAATTTATATCAAGGGAAGTAATGTTAAAACTTTACAATGCATTAGTAAGAATATTGTGTTCAGTTCTGGTCACCCTGCTACAAAAAGGATATTGCTGCTCTAGAAAGAGTGCAAAGAAGAGCGACCAGAATTATTCCTGGTTTAAAAGGCATGTCATATGCAGACAGGCTAAACTAATTGAATCTGTTCAGTCTTGAAGAAAGAAGACCCCGCGGTGATCTGATTCAAACTTTCAAAAATCTAAAAGGTATTGACAATGTCGACCTGAAAAAAGAAACAAAGACCAGGGGTTACAAATGGAGATTATATAAAGGGGCATTCAGAACAGAAAATAGGAGGCACTTTTTTACACAGAAAATTGTGAGGGTCTGGAACCAACTCCCCAATGATGTTTTTGAAGCCGACACCCTTGGATCCTTCAAGAAACTGCTTGATGAGATTCTGGGATCAATAAGCTACTAACAACCAAACGAGCAAGATGGGCTGAATGGCCTCCTTTCGTTTGTAAACTTTCTTATGTTCTATCTCATTTATTTTCCAAACTGTACTGAAAGGGATTGCTCAAATCTGAAATATAATTCAAAATACAAATGCAAATGAATGTTTAATAATGCAGTTACATTGCATGTTAAGAAATAAATCAAGCCTTCCTTTGTGCACTCATACCACAATCCTGCTTGTTCTCTGAAAACTGTCACCTATAAAGCTGCTCTCCTATGAAGTGAATTTGTACCTGAAAGCAAGAATGCCTGCTAACCCTTTAGAGACCAATCATGTGACTAGTCTTTATACTTCCAGCAATTGATCTGATAGTGCGGCAAGATTGAATCGCCATGCATTCTTAGCAATGCAGAAGAAACGGTAAAGCTGTTGTGTGTCACAAGCACGCAGATTACAGCCAATTTAAACTGGTGACAATCTGAGGAATTTATTTAAGCAGCCCTCGTGTTTCTAGAATGTAGGTGCTTCGGTGTGAACTAGATGGCTCCTGCAGCCTAAATTTGTCTCTCATAAAATGTTTTTATACCCATTATGTATTTCGTGTGTTCATAACAGCCTCAGCGGAAGTGAACCAGCTTTCTTTTCTCTAGAACGGATGCTTTTCTCTCTGTGACATACAAAATTTATAATGCATAAGTAGTTACTCTAGTCTTTTTAGACTCAAGGGGCAGACGCTGTGAGTTAAGTTGACTTTGATGGCTTCGGAGCTGGTATACAATTTCAGGGCCCATCTACCTGAGAGAGCCGGCATTCACATGTGTACCTGCTCGCTGTACTCGTTAGGAATACGGGTCTCAATGTAGTTTGTGATGCGCATTACAGTATAATGCTTACCACAAGCAGGCAGGATGCCGCCAGCTCTCTGCTTTCCTGTCTAACCACTCTCTGCTCGACCCTCTCCAATCTGGTTTCCGCTCTGCTCACTCCACTGAAACTGCTCTCCTGTTTGTCACTAACTTGCTAAACTCTGCCTGTGCTGCCTCTCTCACCTCTGTCCTAATTCTCCTCGATCTCTCTGCTGCCTTTGACACTGTCAATCACTCTATTATCCTATCCTCTCTTGCTGACCTGGGAATCTCTGGCACTGCTCTAGCCTGGTTCTCCTCCTACCTCTCCGACCGCACCTACCAGGTAACCTGGCTCAACCGCCTAGACTACTGCAACTCCCTCCTGGCCGGCCTCCCTGCGTCCGTCACCCGTCCGCTGCACCTCATCCAGAACTCCGCTGCTCGCCTGGTGTTCTCTCTGCCTCACTTCTCCCACGCTACCCCACTGCTCCGCTCACTCCACTGGCTCAAGATCGCCGCTCGCATCCAGTTCAAGACTCTTGTACTCGCCTACCAATGCTTTGACCAGACTGCACCCAGCTACCTCCAGACCCTCATCTCTTCCTACACCCCCACCCGACTGGCCGTACCTCCTCTATACTCCCCTGCCTCCAGAGCCCACTCCTTCTCCACCCTTGCCCTGCAGTGGTGGAACAAACTTCCTATGGATGTCAGGACTGCCCAGTCCCTGACCACCTTCCGGTGCCTCCTCAAGACACACATTTCAGACAACACCTGTAAAACTCAACTCTTCCCTTCTGGTCAATATTGCACTCTGCCTTTAATGCACTTTAACTTGCACTTATCTGCTTCCTATTTTACTGTATTTAATCCTGCAATCCTGCACCCAATCTGTAATATAGTGTATTTCACCTGCACTCGTATCTAACCCTGATGTCACTATCAACACTTATCTTCTCTTGAACTGCCCCGATATCAAATCAAATTTGCTCTTATTAGGACTGAAGTCATTGTATTTTGTATCTTGCTCTTAATTGTACTGTAATGCTTGATATGTATTTTTTGTATACAACTGTAAGTCGCCCTGGGTAAGGGCGTCTGCTAAGAAATAATAATAATAATAATAATAATAATAATAATAATAATATTCAGACTTGTATATAGAAATAAATAAATGTGTGTATGAATGAATGATCCAAATGCATTATCCTATTCATGAATTCATTTCTTATTTACTTTACTTTATTAAACCCTCAATGAAGCAAAAGTTAGGCTTGGACAAACCTGTTAAAAAAAAGAAAACCAGCGATTACAATTATGGAACGGAAGAGAAGTAACTACTTGCAAGCCCCTAAATACAAATGTGTGAGGGGTTTGTTTCAGGTCTGGCAAATGTTTTGTGCATTTTTACCTTTCTGATACAAAAAAAAATAATAATTTAAAGTGCTAATGACAATTTGGAAAAGCTTTGAGATTGAATCTTCTGCTTACACATTCTTATCTCTTCTTGAATTGAACGTACCGTTTTATTCAAACTTCTAGGGCCAAAGCTTTTAATGATAGTATTAAACTTTATCACTGTTGGTTTGCAAATATTGCATGATTAGAAATGACACGTGTGTGCTATAGGGAAACAGTTTGGCACAACTTAATGTGGGAATGTTATTGGTATTGTTATTGTTATTATTGTTATTGTTAGTATGATGAGAACTGGTATAGTGCATTCCCGAATGCAATTTTAACATTTAAGCAATCTGTGTCTTCGTTGTTCCAGGCCATGCTCATTATATTTGTTCGAAAGCTTTTTCTTGATAACCACTTGTTCAAAGTTGATGGAATTATGCATGAGCATTTGTTATTCTACATGCTGTGGATGTACAGCAGGTCACAGTGACCAACTTTCTTTTTTACAAAACTGCAATAATACGTTTTTTCCCCTTGATGGGCGACACAGTATGTTTGTACTTTTATTTAGTCAAGCATGCTTATAAAAAGCTTTTTTCTTTTTTTTTTTTTTTTTTTTTTTTTAAAAAAAAGTAATTCTTCACAGATGGTCTTTATGATTGTACCACGTTTACACACTAGTGAAGAAGGTATAAGGGCCAGCTGTACAGATAAGATCTTCATACTAGACAGCCAGCGAGGTCTGGTTTCTGATTAAGTAGAGCACACAAAGCATATGGAGGGGTGTATCAAACGATTAATTAGATTGAACATGGTTGTGGTACACTGCAGCTTTGAGAACATTCCCACTGCACCACACTTTAAGAGCATATTCAGCAACTTCTGAGCTTTACCTTTGTGTGCTAAGTTTCTTCTATTTCTTTCCCAATTGCCTCGGCTGCACTGATTTATTGTAGGTGCCTAAACGAATCACTGAGGCTGTTAAAGAGCAGTACAATGCAAGACTCATGAACGGGGGGCAGTAGTGATATTATACAATATATCTGGGGTGATTCTGAACACAGACAGATCATATGTTCTGACAGCACGTGGGAGGGGTTTCACTCCATGCCCGTGCTGAGGGATCTGAAGCTGGCCGGCTGATTGACCCCCCCCCCCCCGACCCCCTGAATGGAGATGAGCTGAAGTAATTGAAGGTTTTTGACAGGAGAGATGAGTCGAGGGCTCCCAGCCTAACGCGTGCCTAACGATTGGCAGATTGGCATGGTAAAAGCAATTCAAGCGCGGCAAGCTGTTTGCTGTGACCTCAGACCGTGGACAGCGTCTTTAATTCTCAGTTTTCTTTTTACCTCCTCCTCCTCCTCCTCCTCCTTCTCATCGCGCAGAGCAGCACAGTGCTCTTGTACTCCTCCCTTTCCTTAGGACTTAACGGTTTAAAAAAAGCCAGGAAAAAAGTATGACATCAGTTTGTTTTTGTTTTTTTTACGCAACATGCTTTGGATATGGGACTCTTCCATTACCAACGTCTTGTAACTCTGATGAAAGGGGACCTTTTGAAAGATGTCTAGATAGTACTGTAGGGATGGAAATAAGACTCCCATTGCATAGCAGTTGTTCCATTCCTGGCTTTACACTGTGACTAATCAAGCTTGTAGCAAAACCTGGAATGAGTGAAACTGCTATGCAGTAGGAGTCTTATTTCCACCCCTTTACTCCTGAGAATTAACATGTTGTTTTAAAAGGTGACTTGTCCCTGTTTTATGTGAGTTAGGGAATACAAGAACTTTGTGAATTGAATTTCAGTGGCATTGGAAATGTATCTAATATGATGTATATAGTGTGTCCCAGAGTTATAGTGTCTCTATAGTTCTAATTAAACAAAAGGCTGAATTTAGACAAGTCACCAGGGTTTGCACAACTGCTAGCAAGTGCCATTGAGTCTGTTCATTTCCATTTGCTGAGTATGTGCTGTAACAATGAAAACGCTGTAGAAAATGTTGGGATTTCGTTAATATGGGGGGGGGGGGATGAATAGACACAAATATAAAAGACTGTGTAGGTCTATGGTTTGATTATAGGCAGGGCCGGCGCAAGTATTTTTGCTGCCCTAGGCAAACAAAATTTTGCCTCCCTCCCTTTTCACTATTTTTTTAATGTGTTATATATATATATATAACGATCACGCAGCACTCACGGGTTCGTGCCCCTTTAAAATTATGACCCAAGTACACAAAAATGGAGTTTTCTCGCGGTTGACGCCATATTTTTAATAAACACAAAACAAACAAATCCAAAACAAAAACCTAACTCCTCTTGGAACGCTAACTACACAGGATTTTCCTTACTAATGCGCAGGGACGGCTAAGCCGCTTACCTGCCACACACACACAAAACCCACGCTGGCTTAACACAGTATTTACTCCCACGACTGCTCGGAAGCAGAGCACCTCCTCTACCTCCTTCTACTCAGCAGCCGTCCCTGCAGACTGGCTGCACGCCTTAAATACCCTGCCCCGTTCTAATTTTAATCACCCCGGTGCAGGGATAATACACAAAAACAATTAACAAAACTAAATTAAACAATAGAACAATTAACAAATAATTAACTAAAAGCAAAACAATTAAAACAAAACAAAAGGTGCATTTTTTTTTCCTTCAGGGAGGTTTTAACCCCCTCCCTGCTGTCTGTACTGTGCAAAAGTTTTAGGCAGGTGTGAAAAAATGCTGTAAAGTAAGAATGCTTTCAAAAATAGACATGTTAATAGATTATATTTATCAATTAACTAAATGCAAAGTGAGTGAACAGAAGAAAAATCTAAATCAAATCCATATTTGGTGTGACCACCCTTTGCCTTCAAAACAGCATCAATTCTTCTTGTGCTGTCCAAGCTCTTTGAAGAAGCACAAAGAAACGGGCAACGTTGAGGACCGTGAGACGCAGTGGTCGGCCATGGAAACTTACTGCAGCAGATGAAAGACACATCATGCTTACTTCCCTCGCAATCGGAAGATGTCCAGCAGTGCCATCAGCTCAGAACTGGCAGAAAACAGTGGGACCCTGGTACACCCATCTACTGTCTGGAGAAGTCTGGTCAGAAGTGGCCTTCATGGAAGACTTGCGGCCAAAAAGCCATACCTCCGGACGCGGGAAACAAGGCCAAGCGACTCAACTATGCACGAAAACACAGGAACTGGGGTGCAGAAAAATGGCAGCAGGTGCTCTGGACTGATGAGTCAAAATTTGAAATATTTGGCTGTAGCAGAAGGCAGTTTGTTCGCCGAAGGGCTGGAGAGCGGTACACGAATGAGTGTCTGCAGGCAACAGTGAAGCATGGTGGAGGTTCCTTGCAAGTTTGGGGCTGCATTTCTGCAAATGGAGTTGGGGATTTGGTCAGAATTAATGGTCTCCTCAATGCTGAGAAGTACAGGCAGATACTTATCCATCATGCAATACCATCAGGGAGGCATCTGATTGGCCCCAAATTTATTCTGCAGCATGACAACGACCCCAAACATACAGCGAAAGTCATTAAGAACTATCTTCAGCGTAAAGAAGAACAAGGAGTCCTGAAGTGATGGTATGGCCCCCACAGAGCCCTGATCTCAACATCATCGAAGTCTGTCTGGGATTACATGAAGAGAGAGAAGCAACTGAGGCTGCCTAAGTCCACAGAAGAACTGTGGTTAGTTCTCCAAGATGTTTGGGCCAACCTACCTGCCTTCTCTTTCTTTCCTCCAACACTCTCACTCGCTCTCATTCTCTGTTCTTCTGACTCACTCGGGGCTCTTTCACCACTTCACAGATGGGCACTCTCTTTCAGCCTTTAGCTCTGTCCCTCACAGCCTCATTCCAGTCGATTCTACATGTGTTCTCCCGCTCGCGGCTCACCCCCCCTTACTTATAGCCTCTGCGGAGGGTCCCGCCCACCACACGCACACACACACTCCATATGCACGCGCGCATACATACATACACACACTAATGGCATGCCCCATACCCGTGCAATACACAGAACACTAAAGGCAACAAACAAGACAAACAAAATGTCTAGGATGATGCCATCGCCAGGGTGGTTACTATATATATATGTGTGTGTGTGTGTCTATATATATATATATATATATATATATATATATATATATATATATATATATATATATATATATATATTAGTACCGAGCATCAAAAGAAACTTTATTATAACACTATTTTTAAAAAAATGAGGCATGTAAATGATGGACATTGAAATGTTTTTGGTTTCTTTTTAATCACACGATCATTCGTTCTTGACCATGACACACTTGAGTGACTATGACTGAAGCTTATGCCTAATTAGTGAGACAGTTGATTGGACTCTGGATATGGAGTGATTTGGGCTGTTCAATTGCAAGCTTGAATAAAAGCAATAAAGAAAATCACAGAAAAAAAAACAATATGCCATGTCTGTCAAGAGAGCAGCGCCTTTGTGCAATCGGCATGTTGGAGGCTGGACTAGGGCAGCGTACTGTGGCTCGCCATCTTGGGTATTCACAGCCAGCAATTTCAAACCTGGCGAGACGGTATAAACAGACACATACTGTCAATGACAGGCCACGAACTGGGAGACCAAGAGTCACAACACCTGCCCAAGATTGACAGATCATTTTGCAGCATCTTTGTGATGTCAGTTGTTAATCAGCACAATGAAAAGTCACTGCACCTGCTCTAAAACAGAGTTTGTCATTTTTCGATCACATCTAGTGAACATATCTTATAGTATAAGTACTGGAGTATTAATGTACTTAAATGTAACAGCTAGCATGTTTGTAGAAGGATGAGCAATTGTAGAAAATGTAGAATCATGTCTCCTTATAGAGTTTCGTGTGTTTTAAGGTAACTGCTGACTTGATAGTGTAAGCTATAGAAAGCGGGTTTCATGTAAGCATTCTTTTGATGATCTTCAGATATAGTCTCATTTGTCTCCACTGCCAAGTCTCAATAGAAAAAAAAGAAGGTACAGTGTTTATATCTGGAATAAAAACAATATGTGGTCTGGACTACCTGCACACAGTCACTTTTAATCCACGTTGGTCCTGTCAAGGGAAACAGGGTTTCGTATCAAACCAGGACATTCTCTTTCATCATGTTAGCAGACACGCACGCACACATGTTTTATTTTCTCACATTTTGTCTGTGCGTTTCATGTAAACCTAAAGAAACTACACTGGGTGTTCCATTCTGAAAATGACACAGGCATGCAAGTAAGAGAAGTTTCAGCCATTCCAGGTTTTACTATGAGCTCATTTAGAGCCCTTGTATAGGTAACAAGCTAAGGTGTGTCATATTAAATTAGTAAAACCAGGAATGGATCAAACGGTAATGCAGTAGGAGTCTTGTATTCCAGCTTTGCAACCCATCCAAGTTACAATTTAATATTGTGCCAGGTTCTTTATAACAGAAATGCCGTATGTTCTTACAGTCAGCAGTTGACCATGTGCCATTGTGTTTGTATTGCTGTTCATCTACATCCCAATAAGCCTTTCAAATACTGTACAGTTCAGTAAGAGAACTAAGCAAACATTACAGCAGAGTTAGATAACATGATGCACTAGCTGTGGCCTGGTTTTCATGCGAATGGATTCCAGTGATTTTGAATGAACTCTTTTGTAAACGCGCTCTACTAAATAACAATTTTAATGGGAGAGAGTGTGGGAAGTTGATTGATCCTGTTGAATTGGGATCACAAACACAGGATTAGGCTCTTCGGAAATGTCTGATTTCACTTCATACTGCTTGCTGAAGGTGTTTGCCTCAGTGGAGGAGTACAATAAAGACATACATAATTAAATAAACAAACAGCTGTCTGTTCGTGTGTCTTTCAACACCCGATTGTCTCGCGCAGGCGACAGTGCGGGTAGTGAAGAGGGAGCCGGCTCCTTGAACACTTCAATAGAAAGACGGTTTCATGTCAGTGTTCTTTTGATGTCCTCTTCAGACGCAGTCTCTTTGAGCGCCACTGTTGCGTCTCAATAGAAATAAAAGGCGTCACGGTTTATAATTATTAATTGTCAACCACAGAATTAATTACAATATGATAAAAGAGCTGTCATGATAATGCATAACCAGGGTGCATTCTGGGGTGGGAGGGGTCTGGCTAGGTTCTACTGAACTGTTCCCTCTGGAATTTTTTTTTGCCATCTTCTTTAAATGCGCCGAGCAGAATTGCACTCATGATACAGACTTTTTTGCATTGCATTCTTGTGCAGAATTACAAATGTGCCACTTGTTCATGGTATAGAAGCAGGTGGAGTCAACAGTGAGTTGAAAGGTCATGGTATCATGTGAAGAACCATCGTAAAAAATGTAATACAAGTGAAGTGTAACAGGGCGGAGGTTGGGCAACAATCAGCAACCTGGCACACTGCAATCGAGCGTCTTACCTGCTATGCAAAAGAGCCAGGCTCATCTGCATGTCTGGTTCAAGGGCTTTCAACCTCATCTCACCGACAGGGGTCAGAATCCGTAACGACAGGGCATCAAACAACACTGCCAAAACAAAACTCAATGATTGTACACATCATAAAATAAGGTAGGGCTTACACAATCATCTTATATGTTCTTTCGATTACTGGAAGCTCAAGTTATCTGAAAAAGCCTCTTCAATTATTTTAAATACTCTAGCTTAGTTTAATGCACATGGTATTTACTGTGTTAAGTACACTTTAGGAAGAATGGAACATGATTATCTCACACATAGGGGTTTTACATTTACCTGGAGAACCGTTCACTAACTGTGATGAAACTTGCGAAGAGCATTCTGAAGCACCATTCATTGAGAGTATCAGAGTCTGGGGATCTACTTTACAGTAGTACTCTGTCTGTCCATGGGTCCTTTTTTACATATAGCTGGAGAAGTGCTTTTTCTTATCTGATTCAACTTGGTTAGGACATTATTTAGCAGAAATGATCGAGAGGATCAGAATCTAGGGGTTACTAGAGACATACACCCATCCATTTGAGTGACAAATGCACTCCTGTGCATTCATGGTGATGTGCATGTGCATGTATGTGGATATGCTGTGCATGTGCATGTATGTGGATATGCTGTGCATGTGCATGTATGTGGATATGCTGTGCATGTGCATGTATGTGGATATGCTGTGCATGTGCATGTGCATGTATGTGGATATGCTATGCATGTGCATGTATGTGGATATGCTGTGCATGTGCATGTGCATGTATGTGGATATGCTGTGTAGGACATGGGGATAGATTTTTTTTTTTATGATGCCGATGGGTCTCATTTTGTATTTACAGCATGGACGCTAACGTACTTGTTAAAATAGGTAGATGGCATGAAAGGGTAGTTAGATTTACTCTCTCACAACAGTTCAAATCCTATTCTTTCAATATAAAAACGAATGTATGTGTAATATTGAATACAAACAAATATAATATTCAGCAAAGTATGTGACTTGAGCAAATCTATTCAGCGTGTTCCGTTTTTATTTTTCAGAAAAGTTTAACGCCTACGTGACTCTGAAGGTACAGAACGTGAAAAGCACGACGATCACAGTGCGCGGGGACCAGCCATGCTGGGAACAGGACTTCATGTTGTGAGTATGGGGGGGGTGGGGGCTCTGCTCGCTGGGGACAGGACTTCATGTTGTGAGTTTGGGGGGTGGGGGCTCTGCTCGCTGGGGACAGGACTTCATGTTGTGAGTATGGGGGGGGTGGGGGCTCTGCTCGCTGGGGACAGGACTTCATGTTCTGAGTATGGGGTAGGGGGGCTCGGCTCGCTGGGGACAGGACTTCATGTTGTGAGTATGGGGGGCTCGGCTTGCTGGGGACAGCAGAGCTCACTCTGCAAGGGCGATAGGTGGCAATGAAGTGGACTCTACCTTACTCAATACAGCAGAGTTTTAAACAGTAAGAGTGAAGTAAAATTTAAAAAATCAAAAGGAGACTTTTTTTTTCTTATAATATTATAAATAAACACTGCAGGTATTTTATTTAAGGCGGTTTAAGGAACGTTTACTCTTTGAGAATCAGCCCCACTATATTGAATCGTAATCAAGGTGCTGGGTCGGATTCACTAAGCATTTGCCACAGTGCCAAGCTAAGTGGTTTTTCTAAAACCTCACTTGTTTCAAGCTTGTTTCTTTCTAGCATCAGCATATTTTACATTTTACAAAGATGTTTTTTGTGAATAAGTCTCTCTGCATGATGATACCAACATTAGGACCTGAGTGAATATAACCCAAGGCATCTCACTCGTGCACGTTATATATAGGGCCGGATTTTTCAAAGTATTTACTCCAAAATGCAATTTGCATTATTATTATTACACAACCGGTAACAAACAACATATCCTCATTTTTGTGTTTTTAAATTACCATTAACAATTATTTGTTACTTGTTTTTTAAGAATAAAAGTTTTATTTAACTCAAACAAACATTTTGGTTCTTTTCAAATGTGGCCCATGGTGTTATATTCTGAAAATTGGTAAAACAAAAAAAAAAGTCCCCTATTTCTGGAAACTAAACGCTGCTTCATAATCTGAGAACCATCACACCTTGAATGAGGCCAAACTGTCACAGAGAATCTTACTAGAAGTTCTAGAATACAAAAAAAATCCAATAGTAGAACTTAAAAATGGTCAGATTTGATAGGGTCAAATTTGTACCCAGTCTGACTGTGACCAGGTCCCCCAATGTGTGTCAGAGGCCAGTCTCCTGCTGTCCTCTCTGCTTGCTTGCTAGTCTGGGAAGGAAACGCTCCAAGGTGTTTGTTGTTTTATTTATTTTAAGCTAATCCTCAGCCTGCTTGTGGATTTTGTATTGCGATTGGTTGCTCTAGAGTCTGATTGCATTGTGGATTTCCTCAAGAGAGCCATGAGGCTTCAGATGTGTTTGGCTGTGACATTGGATGCTTACCTTTATATCAGCCCAGAGTCAGGGTGAGGGAGGGGGGCGGGGGGCCGTCATTCTTGTCAATAAGAAAAGAGATGGAGACTTTCATTTCAGGAGAGCTGTGAGAAAATATAAAGGGATTGTATTAAGTTTTTAAAGAAACACATAAGCACACTTATCCTCAAAGTGTCCTCACCTCCACTTGCATCAAGCTCACTATATTAGTGAGGACATGATGCAGTGCATAATTTTTGTACGCTTCATTTATCCCTCTCTCCAAACAGACAGTTTCTCTCACTACAGTATTTTATTCAGAAACACAAAAGTGAAAATATTATCTTCATACCTGTAAAATTTAAGATTGAACTTTGTTGAGCAGCAGAATATTTCTACCCAATTTTAAAAGTGTGTCTGGTTACAGTTAACCAACATTTTTATTTTTAATTTGTAAATAAGTCGTTACGTCTACAGAAAACAGACACACACACCGAAACGCAGGTGCGCACACACACCTTCAGTACAGTAGATCTGTGTGTCTGTGAAGGCCTTCCCTCTCAGTGAGTGTGAGCGTTACTGACAGGTCTAAATGAATCTTAATACATGAAACTGTGCTGTGAGCCAGTTCTTTTTATTTCCTAATAATGGGATGTGAATTGGAAGAGGGGGTCACGGTCCCAGATAGCTGCCATTCTTCCAGGCTGCTGGACAGATGGCCACATTGAAAATGATTATCCTTGGTTTAGAGTAATATCATTAATCTCCTCCAAATGCTTGCTTTCTAAATGTCTTGGTATCCCTGAAACCGTTCTGTACTGCACCAGAGGACACCGGTGGAAATGAAGTGGAAACAGGCTTAGGTTAGGAGTCTGGCGAAGGCGTGGATGGGTTCTATGCCGAATCAGTGGGATTCTTTAAGAACCGACTTGACAAAATATCTAATCTATATTATAGCTGTCACATCACATGTCATGTTAAAAACAGTGTGCACTGTTAGGATGCTGTAATGTAATTAGAAACGATTGAACTAAGAGTGATGATGGGAAGCTCCACTGCACTCCCACTCCAGGAAATCCCCTGTGTGTCAGTCAGGGAATTACCATGTAATTTATAGAGAGCATCTCCCCCTGAGACTGGAACACTGACACATGAGAGAGTTGTCACCCAGTGCAGCCTGCACACAGGGCGGGTCTGTCCTTTCTATAATAGCTGGGTTCATACAGTCTGTAACAAAGAGCTGTCTGCACCAGTCGCCCCCAGAGCATCAGGGAACTCCCACACCCGTCAGGGATGCATTGCATTCTGTAGGGCACGTGTAGGAATTGCAAATCCACTGCCGCTGCCACCACTACAGCTGCTAATAGCTCATTAACCATTTCAGCAGCTTCATACGTTTCAGTGTTATCAAAAATCCTTGGCTAAAATATAACGGCAGCCTTCGCTTTCACCTGTGATCCAAGACAGTTGCCATATTGGGGTCATGTCACGGTTGGCTTTCTAGTTGGTAAAGACCGGACGCTTGGAGATTTTGGCCTGGGTTATGTGCCCACATGGTATGTCTTATCTAGTTCTAGCTGACATACAGTACAGTGCTGGATCTTAGTACTGGCACAGAACAAGCCAAGGGGAAATACATTTTTTAATTATTTTTTTTAATAAAAAATGGCATAGGGGCACTGTTGAAGCCCATATCACATCACTTCTCATAGTGACCTCATTCTAAACAGCAGCAAACGGCTCTAAGCTGATACTGTACAGTCCACAAGACTGCTCCTTTACATAAAATAGTCCCCAATAAAGTATACTTCCTTCTGTAAAACATTTATACAGCTCAAAAAAAGCCAGAGAAGATGCAAGCATATTCAACTCTTGCCTGACAAGCATCCATCCAGGGCCCCTGCACATTCATGAAGAATAAACCCGTGTAAGCACTTTCCACGAGGCTGTTTAAAGCCCTGCCTTCCTTTCACTCGAACACACCCTTACCATTCGTTTGCTGGGCTGTCTACTGTACACCTGACACAGCATCTCAATACACATGCTCTCTGCCTCGGTATTAATACATATTAAATATCAGTCCCTATTTACAAAGCTTTACCTCATGAGTCATTTAAAGAAAGTTTATTGAAAAATGTTTAGTTGCTAACGTTGTTTTTAAATGCACTGTATGTTAGGTTGTGTATTCCCTATGTATTTACTATGTAACAACACATGTTATTACACGGTAATTAGTGGAGTTAGACTCTTCAATGAAGCTTTTGGAATGTGCTCCATTGCATTTTTCTGAAGTGCTCGATTTGCAGTATGAATTTATATTCCCAATTCATCATAGGGCCCACTCACACATCTACGGATATGTAATCCGAGCACACTGTGCCTAGTAATAGACCTTTTGTTTTGGAGGCCTTAAAGCAATCCGGGTTGGAATTAATTAACAGGATCGGAAGAAGTAATTTGCAGTGTATTAATCTTCCCTTCTGAACCTCTAACGCACTCTCGTCTCTAAATGCTTTTATGCAGACTCCGACTCGACTGAGGTGCTGTGTTTCAGTGTCTGTTTAAGAGCTGTATTTGCATATCTGTGTGATTCTTGCTGTATTGAATAAGCTGGCAGGAGCTCTCCAGGGCACCATGCTGAGTTTCTGTTATGGATATATGTTCAGAAGAGGTGGGGGTTGGGGGGGGGGCAATCTTGAATACTGTTGAGGGGAGGCAAGGAAAGACGGTTAGGTTTACAGTCGCAGACAAAAGTTATTTGGCAGTTAAAAAGAGAAAAAAACACAAAAGGGATTTCAAATTGTTCTTTTGAAAGATATACATAATTTGTTGTTTTATTATAAAGCTGAATCGGCACTAATGTATATCTTTCAATAGAGCAATTACAAATTATAGAAATCTCTTTCTTTGTGGTTTTTCTTATTTTTTTAAACTTCCCAAATACTTTTGTTTGTGGCTGTATATCCAAATTCATGTTCCATATATATATAATTTATCATAGCGGGTTATCAGTCTTATTTAGTTTAATTAAGCAACAGAACCCTGATTTAGAGGTCATCATCATCTGGAAGTTGACCGCAGTGTGAAGGCATTATCTGCTGTACAGACAAGAGCAACTAAATCAGGGTTTATTGCAATTCAAAACTGGAAAACAGAGCCTTTTACTTTTAATGTCATTATTTTAAATCTCTAATTTAAGATTTACTTACTGTTTTAATGTTTTTTTCTTTCCTTAATTATTATTATTTTTTTTTTTTTGTTAAAGCTAGACATTCTATCTGAACGTTCCACGGTCACTGTCAACAGTGTGGTAGCGCCCTTTTAATGGAGCTTTCTGATTGGTCGATGAAAGTTTTGAGATTACTAATTTAGGCAATAGCTGCTTTTTAAATACATTTGTGCTGATTGTCCTATATATATAGGACCAGCAACAAACAAGAGTATTACAAACCTGTTAATCAAGAGTGATTATATTGACTGATTCTGTACACTAAAGTCTCAAGCAAGTGTGCTTGATTTTCATTAGAGAAGCAATTAGGCAATACTATATAAAGTGCAAACAGAGTAGGTTTTTATACCTGCTAACTGTACAGTGTACAGTGTAATGGAAGTCTGCAGACAGGGTTCATTGAGATGCAGAGAAGATGAGTTTCTGATCTGCAGGGCTGGGCTGCCTTGCAGGAGATGACTGAGGCTTTGCATTGCTTCATTGATGCACTGATGCTCTGCGTGGAATTACAGGTAGTGTCTTGAAACAGTGAGGAGCAGTTTCGCATTGCAGTGGTTTCTACACTTCTCCTTAGGGTCCCTGGCACTAGCAGGGTCCCTACCCGAATAGCTCTGCCATTACAACGACCTGGCCTTTGTAGCAGACTCGCAGCTGTCATGAGTGTGTGGGGAGGCAGTTAAAAAAGCCAACAGAATGCTTGGTTCTGTAGTGTAATGGTAATCAAGGGAGGTTGTGATGAGGTTGTATAGTTCCTGATGAGACAGCACTAAGAATACTATGCTCAGCATTAGAAAAAGAACATTGTGGCTTTAGAGAGAATCGAGTGAAGAGCAGCCAGTCCAATCCCAGGGATGAATCGTATCATTTATAAAGGTATGAAAATACTTTTAGGGAACGACGTCTATATAGTGTAGAAGAAAAGAAGGATGAGGAGGAAGAGGTGATTTTTTTTTTTTATTATTATTTTTTTTAAATCCTAAAAGGAGTTGACAAAGGTAAGTAGTCATAATGTCAAGATCAGCACAGAGACCACGGCCTGAGGAAGCAATACAGATTACGGACAGAGGAAAGGAGCCCCTCTTCTGTCTTGACTGTAACTGGTCAATGCAGCCCCTGTGTTGAAATGATGAGCTGGTTGCACGGTCATCCACCATCATGCCCCTTGGGCAGTCCCATGGTTGTTGCTGAATAGTTGCACACAGCTCTCACATAGCCTGTACATTAAAGGGATGTTCTAATTGTACCTACATTCTCTCATTTTGTTGGCCAGTCACAGACTTAAGAGTTTTGCATGGCTTTTAGTGGCCCAGTTCCAAATGCAATAAGCTGTGTGCTAGTGTTCAGGAATGTGTAGTGTAGATCCATCTGGCATTGTTTATCAAACCAGAAATGTCAGTTTTAGCAGGATCGGTCTAGAGATACTGGTTAGGAACACTTCTTACTGTATCACATGTGGATTTCTTAGGAAGGGAGGGGTTACTGCTTTAATTGTTATATGTTTCTACCAAGTCAAAATGAAGACAAAATTAATTAGACACAGCAATCTATATGAACAGTAATTTGCGGCATTATATTTAAAAACGAGGTTAAAAGGATTACCTAAAATGTAATCAGTTTAAAAGCAAGAGCAGTTTCTATGCAGGCCAGTGTCTGTTTGTCAAAAATAAAACCGTATCCTACGTTATACTATGAAGATTGTACCATACATTAGTTCATCATGGTTTTTAGTATGCTTCACCATAACTATCTGGACTTTACAATGCTTACCTATGCTTTACTCTGTTTTCAGTATGCTTTATTACACTGTCCTATGTTTTTACTGTGGGAAGCTTTTATAATAGCAGGTCATTGTGATGTACTTTTTCATGGTACTGGTAGCTCTAGTTTTGTATTCCTGTCCATGCCGGGAGAATGTATGCCACTGTAATACTGGTTAGTATTGCTGACATTCATCATTAGTCTCTGTAGCTGTTGTTAATGCAGGTGAAAGAGCCGGGCTATACCTACAGAGCAAGCCATTCGTACTGCCTAGTGCAGAGTGGCCTGTCTGGGGCCGCAGGTGGCAGGGACTCAGTTTAGGAAGGTGCAGGGGCACATGCATCTTTAATGCAGCCTCTTTAGAGATAAGTAGAAAGAGCTACACCTGACAGCACTGCGCTCACTTTCCATTTACCAGGGAGGCGGGGATTACAGAGCACCACAAAAGGCAGCGTTTCCTCTAAGCCAGGGGCGTCAAACTCGGTTCCTGGAGGGCCGCAGTGTCTTCTGGGTTTCGTTCCACCCGAGCTCTCAATTACTTAATTGGTCTAATTATTTGATTAACTGGACACATTTAACACTTCTCTTCAGGCCTCAACATGTTTCATAGGTAGTGTACCTTGAATCAAGTGCATTTTTAAAACCATCAACTGTAAAAAAAATACCTTGAAAAATATTAAATATGTCAAATTCAACAAATAATTAGATCAGTTATGTTAATTGAGAGCTTGAGTTGGAATGAAAACCAGAAGACCCTGCGGCCCTCGAAGACTGGAGTTTGACACCCATGCTCTAAGCAAACTGAGTTGTGTACCACAAGAATTCTTGTATTTCAATTTTTGTTCTATTTTTAAATAACTTTTTAAAATCGTCTCCGTGCTATTTATGATCAGTTTTCTGAACTTGTCACTTCTGAAAAGAGGACAGTCTTTGCTTATTTGCATTACTTAATTGCAGACCAGCACCTGGATAAGTCTTGCATTACTGTGCACTTGCACACTGGACATTTAAGTAGGCGGTCTCTATAGTGTAACTTATAGTAACATATTTTAGTTGTTTTTATCTGTTTTACAGGTTTTTCCAGTTGTGTTCAAGTTTTATTCCAGCCACCAATTGAAATGCTAGTCAGGTATATAAGATTATATTGTTTCTGACAGTGTTGCTGTTATGGACCCTATTCTATCCTATGGTTTGAAAACGGCTTGACCACACCGTTGGAGATCCTCAATGTTGACCCTCCCCATGCCTACATTTAAACTTGTGTTTGTACCTGTTTGCATGTGGGCTGTGAAGTGTTAAACCCAGTCTATAATAAAATGCCCACTCACAGCAGGTCCAGAGGCTGGGAGGAAACGCTGAGGCTGACAGCGGTTCAGACTGAGAGGGAGGGCTCTTGGCAGCAGCTGATGTTTTAATCAGCAGCCCAGATGGCCTGATGCCTGACTGCTGGGAGATAGATGGAGCTCTGCCTTCCTCTTTCACTCTCCGTAGAGTTTCGGAAATGGTTCTAACCCATCCATTTAAAAACATTAGGCCTGTGCCCACAGCCTGTCTCTGTGACATTGTTCATTATTCATTCATCCTGCACCACTCTACAGTTTCAAGTGAATGCTGATATTGTAACATAACTCTTTGTACCAAGCTAATTCTGTAAATATGTGTGTGTACAGTAAGTACAGAATGTAGCATGCTTAAAGAGCTTCTTAGTATTGGTACAGAACATGAGTTATATGAACTAGTTTGTTCTTGTTTAGACTGAATCTTTTTGTGTTTCGGTCATCACATCCTGGCCACTTTTATACACTCAGTAGTATTAAAGCAGCCCTGTAGCCTCAGCAGAGCTCTGAGAATATATAACCTCCATGTAGATCAGGTACACAGGGAGCAATCCTCTGCAACACCTTGTGCAGTGGTGGTTTTGATTTTAGCAAATGCATCTTCTACTTTACTAAACTGAAGTCCTGTGTATTGTTTAGAGAAGGTCCCTTTTTCAGAGTACTGGGAAGAGCGAATCACCAGGCACAGCTGCACAATCCCAGGGGCTTTGGTTCTGAGTTTAGAGGATGAGGGACAAGTTGCACCACCCTGGATGAGTTATTCATAAGGATGGTGTGAAGAAAACATCTGTTTCTGCCCTTCAGTCCTAGGGGGTTGTCTGTCTGCCCACCCAGCAGCATGCATGCATGCCGCACTTACATATTTCCATATGTCCAGAGAATCGCTGATCACACTGTGATTAAACATTTCACTGCTAATTCAAATGTGAAGAAGGTAAATGGGGTTGATTTTTCTTGAAACCATCTTTACTGCAGACCCATGTCTGAAATTCACAGTAATGAAGTTAGGAGATTAGGTATTCCCTTTTTTCTGTAGGATTTTATTTTCTGAATAACTGAGAAACTTATGGTTTGGGTAAATGTGGTGCTTTTTAAAAAAAAATCCTGCCATGACTGTTTGCACTCTGTATTGTCTGTATGAAGTACCTGTTTTTCTTGAGTAAAATGAAGCTCTAAACTAACAATCGACACCATGACAAAGTACTCCAATACGCACTTGATTCGCAGTCTTACTTAACCAATTTTAAGACACCCCAAGAAGATCATAGGCATAATAAACTAACAAAGCGCCATCAATCCATTTGTTTAATGTCGTTACTCTGGCAGCTCACACTGCTTACTGTATTGCAGTAACATTCCCAGCATGGCTTCATTTGTTTCATGTCGTTACTCTGGCAGCTCACACTGTTTGCTGTATTGCAGTAACATTCCCAGCATGGCTTCATTTGTTTCATGTCGTTACTCTGGCAGCTCACACTGCTTACTGTATTGCAGTAACATTCCCAGCATAGCTTCATTTGTTTCATGTCGTTACTCTGGCAGCTCACACTGCTTACTGTATTGCAGTAACATTCCCAGCATAGCTTCATTTGTTTCATGTCGTTACTCTGGCAGCTCACACTGTTTGCTGTATTGCAGTAACATTCCCAGCATGGCTTCATTTGTTTCATGTCGTTACTCTGGCAGCTCACACTGCTTACTGTATTGCATTAACATTCCCAGCATGGCTTCATTTGTTTCATGTCGTTACTCTGGCAGCTCACACTGCTTACTGTATTGCAGTAACATTCCCAGCATAGCTTCATTTGTTTCATGTCGTTACTCTGGCAGCTCACACTGCTTACTGTATTGCAGTAACATTCCCAGCATGGCTTCATTTGTTTCATGTCGTTACTCTGGCAGCTCACACTGCTTACTGTATTGCAGTAACATTCCCAGCATAGCTTCATTTGTTTCATGTCGTTACTCTGGCAGCTCACACTGCTTACTGTATTGCATTAACATTCCCAGCATGGCTTCATTTGTTTCATGTCGTTACTCTGGCAGCTCACACTGCTTACTGTATTGCAGTAACATTCCCAGCATAGCTTCATTTGTTTCATGTCGTTACTCTGGCAGCTCACACTGTTTGCTGTATTGCAGTAACATTCCCAGCATGGCTTCATTTGTTTCATGTCGTTACTCTGGCAGCTCACACTGCTTACTGTATTGCATTAACATTCCCAGCATGGCTTCATTTGTTTCATGTCGTTACTCTGGCAGCTCACACTGCTTACTGTATTGCATTAACATTCCCAGCATGGCTTCATTTGTTTCATGTCGTTACTCTGGCAGCTCACACTGCTTACTGTATTGCAGTAACATTCCCAGCATAGCTTCATTTGTTTCATGTCGTTACTCTGGCAGCTCACACTGCTTACTGTATTGCAGTAACATTCCCAGCATGGCTTCATTTGTTTCATGTCGTTACTCTGGCAGCTCACACTGTTTGCTGTATTGCAGTAACATTCCCAGCATGGCTTCATTTGTTTCATGTCGTTACTCTGGCAGCTCACACTGCTTACTGTATTGCAGTAACATTCCCAGCATGGCTTCATTTGTTTCATGTCGTTACTCTGGCAGCTCACACTGTTTGCTGTATTGCAGTAACATTCCCAGCATGGCTTCATTTGTTTCATGTCGTTACTCTGGCAGCTCACACTGCTTACTGTATTGCATTAACATTCCCAGCATGGCTTCATTTGTTTCATGTCGTTACTCTGGCAGCTCACACTGCTTACTGTATTGCAGTAACATTCCCAGCATAGCTTCATTTGTTTCATGTCGTTACTCTGGCAGCTCACACTGCTTACTGTATTGCAGTAACATTCCCAGCATGGCTTCATTTGTTTCATGTCGTTACTCTGGCAGCTCACACTGCTTACTGTATTGCAGTAACATTCCCAGCATAGCTTCATTTGTTTCATGTCGTTACTCTGGCAGCTCACACTGCTTGCTGTATTGCAGTAACATTCCCAGCATGGCTTCATTTGTTTCATGTCGTTACTCTGGCAGCTCACACTGCTTACTGTATTGCAGTAACATTCCCAGCATAGCTTCATTTGTTTCATGTCGTTACTCTGGCAGCTCACACTGCTTACTGTATTGCAGTAACATTCCCAGCATGGCTTCATTTGTTTAATGTCGTTACTCTGGCAGCTCACACTGCTTACTGTATTGCAGTAACATTCCCAGCATAGCTTCATTTGTTTCATGTCGTTACTCTGGCAGCTCACACTGTTTGCTGTATTGCAGTAACATTCCCAGCATAGCTTCATTTGTTTCATGTCGTTACTCTGGCAGCTCACACTGCTTACTGTATTGCAGTAACATTCCCAGCATAGCTTCATTTGTTTCATGTCGTTACTCTGGCAGCTCACACTGTTTGCTGTATTGCAGTAACATTCCCAGCATGGCTTCATTTGTTTCATGTCGTTACTCTGGCAGCTCACACTGCTTACTGTATTGCAGTAACATTCCCAGCATAGCTTCATTTGTTTTTGGAGAACGGGGCAGTGAGCAGCTTGCTGCTGCTAATGTAGGTTACTCTATATGCTGAAATTGAGGAAGACCTGAAAGCAGAAAGTGAATTCATTGAACTTGAATGCAGTAGCAGGAATATATATAGAGGCCTTCAGCTCTTTCAGCACAGTTGTGTTAAGAATGATGAATGTACTTCGAATGTACTATTTATAGCACACGTGGACCATTATTATTTTTTTGTTTCTTTTAATAATTTAATACACACTACTGCGCTTGGCAGCAGGGACTTACTGCTTGGCAGAAGCAGCGTGAAAAGCAATGCCGTCCCCGGGGAGATTCTGTGTGTTCAAGTGTCAAGTTTGTCTGTTGTGTTTTTAAAAGTAATCCAAGGAACTGCCCACAATAGGGACTGCAATCAAGCTCCTCCCGGGGGACAACGACTCCAGCTCTCTCCTTTAGCCCCCAAATTACTCGCAAATGCACCCCCCCTCACACACACACAGCCCTGGTTCTCTTAATCCAGCCATTACTGCTGAGTCTCTTCAGTCCCTCACCCCACAGGCTGTGATCCTCTCTTAATCCAGCCATTACTGCTGAGTCTCTGCAGTCCCTCACCCCACAGGCTGTGATCCCCTCTTAATCCAGCCATTACTGCTGAGTCTCTTCAGTCCCTCACCCCACAGGCTGTGATCCCCTCTTAATCCAGCCATTACTGCTGAGTCTCTGCAGTCCCTCACCCCACAGGCTGTGATCCCCTCTTAATCCAGCCATTACTGCTGAGTCTCTTCAGTCCCTCACCCCACAGGCTGTGATCCCCTCTTAATCCAGCCATTACTGCTGAGTCTCTTCAGTCCCTCACCCCACAGGCTGTGATCCCCTCTTAATCCAGCCATTACTGCTGAGTCTCTTCAGTCCCTCACCCCACAGGCTGTGATCCCCTCTTAATCCAGCCATTACTGCTGAGTCTCTTCAGTCGCTCACCCCACAGGCTGTAATCCCCTATTAATCCAGCCATTACTGCTGAGTCTCTGCAGTCCCTCACCCCACAGGCTGTGATCCCCTCTTAATCCAGCCATTACTGCTGAGTCTCTTCAATCCCTCACCCCACAGGCCGTGATCCCCTCTTAATCCAGCCATTACTGCTGAGTCTCTCCAGTCCATCACCCCACAGGCTGTGATCCCCTTTTAATCCAGCCATTACTGCTGAGTCTCTGCAGTCCCTCACCCCACAGGCTGTGTATCCCCCTCTTAATCCAGCCATTACTGCTGAGTCTCTGCAGTCCCTCACCCCACAGGCTGTGATCCCCTCTTAATCCAGCCATTACTGCTGAGTCTCTGCAGTCCCTCACCCCACAGGCTGTGTATCCCCCTCTTAATCCAGCCATCACTTCTGACAGCCACTCTCCATCACCCCCCTCATTCACAAGACCTGGAGGCCAGTGTGGCCTAGTGGTTGTAGCTGAGGGACTAGGAGGCAGTGTGTTCTTGTGGTTGGAGCTGGAGATTGGGAGGCAGTGCAGTCTGAGGGACAGAGCTGAGGGACTTGTAGGCTGTGAGATGCTGTGGTACGAGCTGAGACCCAGTAAAAAGTAGAGAATGGTTCCTAGCAAGCCAATTGATGTATAATATACCATGCTAACAGATATCTTTGTCGTCTCTGTATAGTGCTGGTTGTGTGGATCTGCTCAATAAAACAATAAAAAGCAAATTTATGTTGGAGCAAATCCAACCAGCCATTGGCACTACTCCCTTATCTTATCACAGTATTTGTGCATGGTATATTTGCAGTTTTAGCATGCTTTTCCCATGGTTATACAATGCATTTACTTTACTATACTGTACCTCTCTGTACGTTACAATACTTACCTATGCTTTACCATGCTTTCGCTGTGCTTTTACACTTTGCTATGCTTTTACTATGGGAAACTTTTATAGGTATTGCCTGGAATTGAAATAGTTTCTGACATGTATGTCTTTAAACTTACAATATACCACAGATTGTTAATAACATTACTTTTTTTTTTTTTTTTTTACATATGCTTTACAGAGATTATTGTGCCTCATTTGTGCACACAATGTTTGTGTTTCTCACTGGGCTGCTCAACTCCCCTGTTCAGATGAGCCAGTAAGATGTCTCCCTTGAGGGAAGCAGTTGAAAACGCACACACACACACACACACACACACACACACGCACACACACACACACACTAAGCCCCTCGGGTACAATACTTGTGAAAGGCTGGATATCTGCTTCATTGGGTTGAATCTCAGTCTTTCTAGTGGAGTTGACAGGTCATGTTTGACCAGGATCGAATTTGATCAGAAGTTGACCCAAAAGGGGACAAGCATATTGTAACTGTGTGCAAATGAGTCCTGCCTCACCTTCTAGCTGGCAGGCAGGTAGCTGGCATGGACAAGCCATTTGGGAAAGTTGGTAAGAAGTTACAGTATTTGAAAGTGTATTTTAATCAGTCCAGAGATTCAGAGCTACCTGCAATTAAGTACTCTAAAACATGATGTTAATGAGCAAGAGATTTTCACTCATTTTGTGTTTTATTACAAATTAGAATAGTTGCCACATTGATTATATATACACCATATGTAGACTTGAATAAACCCATAGTGTGACATCCTGTCATCTGCAAAATGAAGCTGTCACAGACATCTTTCTGTTTTCCAGTATGTTACTCCAGTGATCAGGATCCAGGGGTTTGATCGTTGGGGTGGTAGTTGATTATTGGGATTCATTTTTCTTTACTGTACTATGGATAGTCCTTGATTGTCAGTATTTCATATTCTTTTCCCGACAGTTTTGTGGAGATGCCACCAGCAATATGTGCAAACCGCCTGAAACAGCTGCTCTCGTCAGAAACCTGCTACTTTTCCCTGTCTCTCCTTCTGACAGATTGCCGTTCAAAGCACAGAGGGAATAAAGATGTCAGATAATGACAGGATGCAATTGTAGCGCCTGCGCAGCTGAAATGCAATTGTTTACAGGATGCAATTATATCTGCAAGCTCTGCAAAAGTAACCCAGTGTTCTGCAGGCCTTTGTTTCTGACCGTGACATCACTTGAGTTAATGTGTAGGCAACCCATTATTTTATAATGTATAGTGTAGTGTAGCCTAGACACTAAGTGATAGTGTGTGTAATGTAAAGTGTGAAGTTTCTTGAGCAGTGTTGTGGACAGTGGACAAATTATAAGGCAGGGGAGCTTAGATAATCAGTCTTCCTGTGTCCCTAATCTACAAGAAATCCTATTCAATACAGAAAAAAATCTAGTGCCATAAAACACAGTAACAATGGCATTAATAATTAAGCTTCCACAGATTGGAGGACCAACATCTGAACACCCAAGATCTGCAAAAATACCAGACCCCCAAGTTTCTATTCAATTAGTCCTTAAGGATTATTGCTAACAAAATGATCCCAGAAATCGTACATGTAGCGCACTTCCATTCACTATGTTGGTCTTATGTGCAGTTTTGAAAGAAACACATGCTATTGTAAACATTTTAAAATGTGGTATCTGGTACTACACTTGGTTAAACATTTCACTTGCTTGGTCAATCTGCCTGGAGGGTGTGATGGGCCCCACCCCTTCAGTGTTTTGTTTCCAGTCAATAACCAATCGGCTGCTTCCTCTGTTGACGCACATGCTATCAGCAGGAAGTGCAAGTATAACATATTTCCTGTGAAAAAGTCTGAGAAAGTCGGAACTTCCATTATTAAGCACAGTACACGTGTTTCTTACCAAACTGCATTTCTGAGCCCGATGTCGATTATGTAAGTGCAAAAAAGGTAAGATTTAGGAATCCTTTTTTTAGCTGCAGTTACTTTAAAACCCATTCTGTACACAGAGGGGTTTGATTTGATGTCACCTTGTTAGGATTATCCTTTAATCTTACTGTCCGTGTTTGTTTATTCTTTTCTTTTATAGTACAAAAATAAACTAGTTGTGACGCACTTGATAACAATATAAATGCAAATACATCAGTCTTTCTATTTGGACAAAGCTGTCTCTGTGTTAAGCAACAGTACAGAACAGACGGCCAGTTTTAATTGAGAGATTTAGCTAATGCACGAGAGAGCATTCTGCTTGGGGATGCTCGTTTACTAGCGCAGCAGCTAAATGCTTAAGGATAATTTAAATTGCTTTTTAATTGGGAATTACAATTAAAAATGGTTGAAGGACTGATTCATTAAGCAGGAGGAGTGTTCGATGCCCTGAGCTTGTACATTTCGGGCAGAATCAGGCCTCACGCTCTTGTTGTTAAAGAAGATAAATAGATATATAGATGGAGCAGGTAATAAAAACCTCCAGTGATCTCCGTTAGACTGGGATCTTAATGCCTCCTCTTGCACGCTGCCATTGATTTTACTGCAATGTCTCATTTGGGGCAGAGAACAAGCTAGTAAAACACAGATGCTGTCGCTGCCCAGAGGATGGGTATTATAGATGAATGGAGCCAGTCAATCTAATAATATTGATTGGGATGCTTGGCAGTGTGCTGAATTACAGAGCACGTACAGTAGCTGAGTTTGACCCACTTTCATACCTTTTTTGTTTTTACGATGATAGATTTATAATTAAGTTTTTGTCCACTTCACATAGCAATTGGTACAATTTACAGTTAAGATGTTATTGGAAATAATGGAACACCAGAGAAATGATGATCGGGGGGGCAGTTACTCAGTGCCACAGTGAAAGTCATATCTCTATGCTGGTGTATTGAGGGTTGCCCAGGTTTTGAACTTTATTGGGAGCATCTGACCTAAGAAAGAGGATTTGTCTTGTGAGCATTGCATTGTATACAGATCATGCTCCCTCCCTGCAACAGCGTTGATACTCATATTGAAATGAATGAATGGGAACAGAAAACCAGCAGCATGGTTCTAAAAAAAGATATCAGTAATGAAGACAATAATAATTTATTGCTCTAATCCTGGCCCTAATGATACTTTAAGGAATTTACAGAAAAAGTCCATAAAATATGTCAACTCTGGGTCTTTATTATAACATCCGCTATGAACCCCAGCATTTCATGGGAGCTTCCTGCAGTCTGAGCTGCCGTCATGGAAATCGGAGGTCTGTAGTGGCTCATTTTTCATCTGTAAAGAAAGGAAATAAATTTACACAAGGCCATTTATCCTGGTGATTGGGTTGGCGGTGCATAAAGACAGGTCCATTGGTAAATGTCAGACACTGGAGTGTCATGGTCCCACAGCTGCCAGCTTTACACGCCCATCACGAGATAAAAACCAGCAATGAGAACTGGCAGACAGACAGCTTAAAGGGGAAGCAGCAAGGTACTGCTGTGCGTGCAATTGCAACCTGCAGAAATTAAAGCAGCAAGATCCTCATGGTTTAGTTGAACAGCATGGAGTTGTATGTATTCTGTTTTACTGGTATGAAGGCACATAAAAACATCTTTAAATGTCAGTACTGTCTACACTCTCACTGAATAGAAATACAACATGCAAGATTTTAAGTGCAATCGCAGTTAAACAAGGGGAAGTGAAACACTATTAATGTTGTGATACGATATGCATTATGATGCTTGAGCCGGCCCTCTACTTTGTAGATCTCTAAATTAAATTAAAATCTACATGATGTCATAAGAACCTGGGTTTGTAAATAACAAATTATTCATATCTTAGAATAACTCTGGGGACCTTTCAGTTTCATATCAGATTATCAGACATATCAGATTCATGATATGTCAGTATGGGAACGGTTCCCTTCAACTGCAAAGTTCAATACAGTGCTGATATTGCCTCCTTCTCCGTCCTGTAACCCTGGAATATAATTGAGTGTTTAAAGTCAGATATACTTCCTCTGTATCTGTACTCATTGATAGATGAGTAACGCAATGTTTCTCCTCCTCTGTGTCTGCAGCGAGATCAGTCGTCTGGACCTGGGCCTGATCGTAGAGGTGTGGAACAAGGGGCTGATCTGGGACACTATGGTGGGGACCGTCTGGATCCCTCTGCGGAGCATCCGGCAGTCCGAGGAGGTGAGGCACCAGCCTTCCCTACAGGCACACAGCGCTCTCACACTGGCGTGGCTTGCATTGGCGCAATGAAGTGTTTCTCAACTCCAGGAGGGCATGGATCACCCCAAACATGAAGCTATAAAAGTTTTCTATTAAATCTGGCCTCACATACAGTACACACACACTCAGAAATACTGAAATCACAACTGCAGGTGTAGGTAAGGGCTAAACCTTGGAGATTACACCATCATTAACTCCCAAACATTGTTTTCAAAAGTGGAAAGAAGCTTACTGTCTGATATTTAAAGTACCACCAGTGCGCTGATTTGAATTCAAACACGTTCTTCCTTGAGAAAGGTGTGAAGTCATACTTCAAAACTTACATTGAATTTGCAAATGTGGATGTACAAAAGAAAGTAAACAAAACAAAACACACATTTAACAAGAACAGTTCTGCAAGGTACATTTTTTTTTTTTCTTATGTAAATTTTGCATCTTTGTGCATCTCAGTAAAACTGGCTGGAGGACGGGGTAATCATTTGGGACGGATAGGATAGAAAACAGTGGCTTATAGATGCATTTTAACATACAATCTTAAATTCTGATGTTAGTGTTTTCAGCGTGACTTGGTTCTAATAGTTTTACCACCTGACCATTAGATTTCCCACACAGTCTGAGCTCTTCTTGTGGCTGTGGGGGGAGACTGCAGCTGTGCCAATCCCACATCCTTCCAGCAGGGGTCGCTGTCCATCATTCAGAGCCTTGGAATTGAATTCCTCCTAAGTACTAAACTGTAGCAGCTGTGCTGCTGTGTGATTCCCCCCCAACAAAGACTAATCTTTGTGTCAGGCTGAGGGAGAGGCAGGATTTAGTGGCAGGGCCAGCGTCAGAGGCAGTGTGCAGCTGTGCTTGTGGGAGAGCTGATTGCACAGGAGAGGTGCTTAAGACCCTGTCCGCTTACATCAGGGCACCACGTGCGACTTCCAAATCAATACTGCATTACAGGTGCTCATTGTCTTTCTAACATCAAAGTCTGAGCTGGTGTAAACCGGCCAAGACTTTAACTGCCCCTGACTTCCATTTCACCTGTGGGGAATACAAATCAATAGACATCTGATATTTACTAACCTCCTGAGTCCCTGCAGCAGCGGGCAGGAGTTTATTAGCTTTATGGGGAGAAATAAAGAGACTTATGTCTGGTTTCACAGACCCTGATTTGAAGTAGTTTTTTAAAAGTAGTGAGTAGTTGTTTCTTGATGAAATAAATGCCCAGTTCTTTTCTTCAGATATTAGTTTGTTTTTTTCAATATATACAGGTTTAATTCCGGAAACAAAAAGAACGCTCAAAGCAAAACAGTACAGATCACACTTTCATATGCAAACTGCACGGTGCAAAACAAAACATACCAGAACAATATAATATCATGCAATACTGTAGGTTTGATCCTCCAGGACTCCTCGATCGACAAGTCTCCAATACTAGTCTTAATGAAAGAGGGAAGTGAGCTGAGCTGAGCTGAGCTGAGCTGAGCACACCTTGATTAAGTAGCCACTGACCTCAGCCCCCCCGTCCTTCCTTCTCTTTGTGGGTTCAGTCACCCCTGGCACCCCCTGTGGAGATTCTCATGTATGTGTCATAAAGAAAACTGGTTCTTCCTCACACTGCCTAAGATGGTGTTATCCTTTGATCTTTGTGCTTAACCTATGTTATCTCTTGAGCGCATCGGTTCCTCCAGCAATGTGCGATTGTGTTTATTCCAGCAGTCAGACGGTTGTCATCAGTGCAATTAAATGAAATCTTGCAATTTTGCATTTACCAGTTACTATACCTCCTCTGATAATCTCCTTTTAAAACTAACAGAGTGTACAAACCTGCAAACACGTGTATCTTATACTGCATTCAGACTTCTTTCCATGTTATCCAACACTGATTAGCACTGATCATAGACTAGATTAGTGCTGATCAGTGTCTGTGAAACCAGCCTTTTGATTCAACAAAATTTAACAATGGGTTAGGTACAGAGGAAGTGGTGTGGAAAAGAGCTGAGGGACTGGGAGGCAGTATGGTGTAGTGATTGGAGCTGAGGGACTGGGAGGCAGTGTGGTGCAGTGATTGGAACTGAGGCACTGGGAGGCAGTGATTGGAGCTGAAGGTGTTGGAGGCAGTGTGGTGCAGTGATTGGAGCTGAGGCACTGGGAGGCAGTGTGGTGTAGTGATTGGAGCTGAGGGACTGGGAGGCAGTGTGGTGTAGTGATTGGAGCTGAGGGACTGGGAGGCAGTGTGGTGTAGTGATTGGAGCTGAGGGACTGGGAGGCAGTGTGGTGTAGTGATTGGAGCTGAGGGACTGGGAGGCAGTGTGGTGTAGTGATTGGAGCTGAGGAACTGGGAGGCAGTGTGGTGTAGTGATTGGAGCTGAGGCACTGGGAGGCAGTGTGGTGTAGTGATTGGAGCTGAGGGACTGGGAGGCAGTGTGGTGTAGTGATTGGAGCTGAGGGACTGGGAGGCAGTGTGGTGTAGTGATTGGAGCTGAGGAACTGGGAGGCAGTGTGGTGTAGTGATTGGAGCTGAGGAACTGGGAGGCAGTGTGGTGTAGTGATTGGAGCGGAGGGACTGGGAGGCAGTGTGGTGTAGTGATTGGAGCTGAGGGACTGGGAGGCAGTGTGGTGTAGTGATTGGAGCTGAGGAACTGGGAGGCAGTGTGGTGTAGTGATTGGAGCTGAGGAACTGGGAGGCAGTGTGGTGTAGTGATTGGAGCTGAGGGACTGGGAGGCAGAGTGTCCCTTGTGGTTAGAGCTGAGGAACAGAGAGAGAGAGGCATTGTAGCCTAACCAACTTTTAACCATGTCTGTGTAATATCTCCTGTCTTTAAACATTGGTAACATATAATATAAACAATGACGTTATTTAAATTTAGATCAACTGATATGACTCCTTTTCTTTGTTGCATATTTGGTGCTGAATTTGCTGAGAATTAATGTGGTCTGGCTATTGCTAAAGAACTTTTACAGTAACATTACGTAAAAGGAGCAAAAAAGTGTGGTGAATCTGCCACCCCCTTTTTTTAAAATTGAAAGTAATTTATATTTAATCTTTTCCCTTGTGAAAGTTTACCATAGTATAATCATGTGGAAGGGTGGTGGTATTCACTGACACGGGAGACAGAAGATGATATTGGAAAACACCGCACAGGTGCCCAGTTTCATTTATTTTAGCCTGCAGAGGGCGCTCTTGTCTGTGGCCTGTATACCGGCAACGGTAATTAGGACCACAGGGTTACCAACACAGGTATACTCGGGTGCACTCAAAGGTGCTCAAAAATAATAATGAAAACCAAAGGCGAAATAAAAAGAGAAAATAAAACTACAAAACCAAAGTGCTGCTACGCAGTGCCCCCACTGCCGCTATGCCGGTCAGCTCGGGTCTCCGTCCTACGCTCGGCTATTATCTATACACTGGGGTGGCCAGAGTTCCCCGTATCTCTACACACGTCCCCTCGGGTACGTACTAATTAATTTTAATTCTTGTTTTATTTGTTTAAGGCGGGCTGTCTTTCTCAGCCGTGCTTGCCCGTTTCGTCCTCTCTTTAACCGCTGGCATTCCTGCCTGGTCTCTGTTTACACTGGCGTTCTCAGCCAGCTTCTCTGGCTATTCCCAATCACGGCCACCCAAATGCATAACCAAGCGCAGTACTTATGGGCCGAGCAATCCCCCAAGACCCGCCTCTCAGCCACTCAGAGAGAGGGAAAGCACACACACACCCTCTTCCCCACCTCTCCGTGTCACTGCCACGACTAACAGGCGGATCTTACGAGGCTGCTGCCCTCTTCCTGCAGAACCACGCATGCGCCAGACAGTCAGCACAGATCTCCCCTGTTACAAATCATAATGTAATAAAGCACAGTGAAAGCTTGGTAAAGCATAGGTAAGGATTGAGTGGTATGGTAAAACATGGCAAACAATGGTAAATGCATAGTATAACCATGGGAAAACTGCAAAATGTATTATGCAAAGTTGAAGTTTGAAGAGCAGGCCCGGCTGGATTCAGGGTTGTTTTCTGATTTTTCTTTCTTTCTCTCTCTCTCTCTCTCTCTCTCTCTCTCTCTCTCTCTCTCTCTCTCATGGTCTCTCTTGTGCTGTCTCTCTCTCTCTCATTTCTCAGGAGGGCCCGGGGGAGTGGGCTGTGCTGGACGCAGAGGTGCTGATGAAGGAGGATGAGATTTACGGCACCAAGAACCCCACGCCACACTGTCTCCTGCTGGACACGCGGTTCGAGCTGCCCTTCGGTAAGGTCCTGCTCCCTGCATCTGAGTGGGCTTGTGTTGTCTCTGTTTCTCTGTGCTCCCTGTCTGTCTGTCTGTGTCCTGCCCTGCCCTGAAATATCATTAAATGTCTCGTCAATCTGTCTGTGCATCTCAGTGACTGTGTGTCCACCTGCCAATTGGTCTCTCTGTCTTTTTATCTTTACAGAATGTATGTCTAGTTGTCTATTGGTTGTATGTCTGTCTGTGTGTGTCCTTTCCCCACAAGTCACTTTATGTTTATTCATTTGGTATTCCAGCTACAACCCATAACCTATGGATGTGTGGAGATTGAGATTATGAGGATCATCCTTATGATCTGTGCGATTTTTTGTTTTTATAGGGATACAAAGTGTATAAACAATAGGGGACCAGTTATGAAGCAACTTGTTTTTCCAGCACAAGCTGTAAATACTTTATGATTTATGGTTGATGTAATCTGTCGGGTCTCGATTCTGACAACAAAAGGCTTTGTAATGCTGGGAACGTGTTTGTTTTGAGACTTTGCAGTGCAAATCCACTGGAGGCTGTCCCTCCTGATCTCTCTCATGATGTCATACAAACAACCAAACAATGAAACAAAAAGGGAGCATCTTAACCAGCTGACAGAGGGTCTGGAAAATAATTTCTGTGGCAGTGTTAATATTGTTCAGGAATGGAAATTGCATAGAAGTTTGATCCAGTTCTGGTTTTACTATTGTTAACTCTACACTGGCGAATCAAGTTTGTAGTAAAACCTGGAATGGGTGAAACTGCAATGCAATAGGAGTCTCATTTCCATCCCTGCTGTTCAAGCATCATTTGGTAATCCAGTGCCCCCTTGGGATTTTACTATTCAGTATTTTTACTGTATAAGAGCCTTCACTAATTCACTGTTTTCACTTCTTTTGATTTGTAAATCAGAAAACTAAGTAAAGAGGGAAGCACATATACTCAGTGACCCAGTCTAATTGGAGAAAATGATCTTTTCTCAGAAGAATGTGTTCCTCTGGGTAGATGAGGAGATGCAGATGGTGGGGTGATCCCTGTATAATTACAGGCTTGGTTCAGTCCTTGGAGTTTGTGCGCTTGGATTCTCATCCTAATTAGACCCTTGTTGATCAGACGTCACTGGATGGTTGTGTGTCACACGCACTTGAGGGGGTAGGGTGCAGGCGGGGGGTGAGGGGTTCATTACACTGTTTTGATGATGGCTTCTCACCTGCTGTGTGCCTGCTGCATTAGCCACACAGATCCAAGCAAGCAGTGGATGATGATCGACTCAACTTCATATAGGATTCAGATTTATTATTGCGCAGAAATGTTGATACAGAAGTCATAGTAAAAGTACGAGCCAAACCTATGCCATAGCACTGTCAATGCGGTGTTGGAAAGACACTGTGTAGCCAGGATGGCACTGGTATGATGTGAAAAATAGCACTGGGTTTGAAATGTTAATAATAATAATAAATAATAATAATAATAATAATTATAATACTTTTTATAGTGCTTTAAAAAGTCATCGTAAATGATCCCAAGAACTTTACAATTAATTCATAAGTATGAAACAATGTTTTGATGAAATCCATCAAATCACTTTACTATGAAAACAAATAAGAGAGAAATAAAATAACCAAACCCAACCCAATCCTGTCCTTTCCTGCACAGTCATAATACATCCCCAGACAAAAATTGTTCTGGAGGGACAATGATTATGAAATGTGCACCGGCCCCTGACTGATCTAACGGGAAGTGAAATCCAGAGTAAGCTGCTGTATTCTGATCAGTGCCTTAGAAACAGGTTTGAATGTAAAAGGTCAGCGTCTGAGGAGGCAGCTGTGCTTCTCTGTGGCCTTGACGCCTTGATGTCTGGTTATGTAAGACGTCTGCCCCGCTAAACGCTACACAGCGGGGCCCCTCTTTCATACAAGCCCTTTGAAAGCTCTGCTTTTAGCCCAGTTCAAAGCGAGTCGATCACTTCTCTTTGCTGCCTAACCACGTTCCCTCGTATGAGGGCAGCATGGTGGGTCAGTTCTATAGAGGAGTGGTCATTTGCTTGTAGTTTGCTGACAGTGCAGCACAGAGCCGGCCAGGTTAATCCTTCATGCAGTTTAAATGCTGTATGACGTGGTGTTGGATGTTTTGTCCCCAGTGTGATTGATCCCGTTCCCCACTGTTTCAGAGATGAATCAGGGTGGTGACCGTGGCCAGGCTTTTAGTTGCTGTGCCCGCCTATGGAATTCAATCCCAGGTGGTATCAGGAAAGCCAGCACTAGATTGAAGACACACTGGTTTCTTTTTTTTTCAGTGTGCTTTTTCATAGCTGGAACTGATTTATAAGCTCACAAGTGATCTTTTAAATATTCAATGTAAAGCTCCCATGCCTTGACATGCAGCGCCCTATATAAGAGTAAATTCATTGTATTGTAATGTAAGGTTTAATGAATGGCAACCGATCACACATAATGCAACTCCTGTCTTATCCTTTAATATCATCGCAGCTGGGCACCAACTTTTATCTTCTCCTTGTCAGATATCCCAGAAGAGGAAGCGCAATACTGGACCAGCAAACTAGAGCAGATCAACACCATGCGAGATCACGACGAGGTAGGGGCAGAATCTAAATACAGACACTACTCTGCACCCAGTGCTAATCCCCATTGAATGGAATGGCCACACAGCGCTATAAACAGATAAGATATGTTGAAGAGGACACAGATCCACTGAGCTGCAGCATCTTGTTTACATGTTAGAGATGCAAGAAAAAAATATATACTGCTCCTGCACTCATGGCTCTGCACCCAGCCCTGGGTTTCAGAACTTCTAAATTAAGTACGTTATTTTAAAGGATCTGGATTTTGATGTTCGTGTTCCTCCCTTATACAGAAGCTGCATGGACAACTCCTAGTAGTAAACCTACAGACGGTGAGACTTAGCTGTGTGCATCAGATTTACCAGCGGTGTGATTGTTCAAACTCCTGGCCCCTGCTCATTTCAATAATATACAGCACCTAAACCAGGGAGTGCTGAAACCCAGGACTGGGTGCAGTGCCAGTTTCATACCCTGTGTACTTATCAATGCCGGTGGATGCTGTTGCAACAAGTGCTACAGTGTAGCTGTAGACTAACTGGTGTTTCTTAAGCAAGAGCGCCATCTAGGCAGACTATAGCAGTACTGCAAATCAACATCTTTTAGAAACATGATTGCTGATTTGTATGCATTTTTACACCAGGATTTATATTGTTTTGAGTTTTGTGCACCACTTGGATGAAATCTTTTACTTTTATACGTTGATATAAATGCTTTTACATGGGATTTTTTTTTTCACTTTGCATTTGTGTCAGTGCCCTAGTTCACTCAAAGTTAATTAGGTATGTGTGCATGTTGTGTGTGACTTGTTTTTGTGTTTATTTAGGAGTGTTTTTTTTTTTTTAACTGTAATAGTGTTACTGTATATAAACTCTGTGAAAGAATATTTGGAAGCCCAACAATTTTGCACTGCAGGTGGCGGGCGGGCCGGGCGGGCAGGGCGGGCAGGGCGGGCCGGGGGTGGGGGCGGGAGAGGGGAGGCGGGGATGTTTCTAGCAGATTTGTATCCTGTGTTATTCTGACTTGTTAGTTTGTGTGCTTACTGGATGTATGAATTGACATTGCTTTTATTGACAGCTTTACCTACTAGTGTTGGTGTGTTTGTGTTTTTTCACAAATTTTTTTTTGTATCTTTTTGATTGTTCACTGCTGTGCTTTGGTTTTGAAGTACTGCGGTGTATTGTTCTGATATGAATAAGTCTCCTGTTTATTCTTTTTATTTGTGATTGATTTTGTCTTGGTGTGTCTTTCCTTTGCGTGTTGTTTTTGTGGTTAATATGTTTTTATTTCTTATGTTTTTTTGTTTTACTTGTGCTTTATAGTTCTCAAAGTGCTTCTATTTTTGTTATAATAGTTCACAATGTTTTCAGGTTTGTGCTCATAATTACATTTTTCATGTTTCTGCATGTTGTAATAGTTGGCATATGCACATACACCAGTGTTTCAGTGAACTGTGTGCTCATGAGTGAGCGCTCGTATTCTCTTTACATGTGTGTGTTTTGCATGCAGGTTAGTGTGCTGATGTGTTTAACCCACACTGGATTCTCTTATCCCCAGTATTCACTGCAAGAGGAAGTTCAGAAGCAGCCACTACCCACTGCTGCCTCCCAGTGCTGTAAGTTAGAACTACACTTTTTAAGGGCATGCAGACACATGACCACCATGCACTGTCAATGCTGCTTCATGTCAGGGAAAGAACATATAAAGTGTGATGGGGTTACGAATGTCCTGCAGAGGCAGCCTGGTAGGGGAGACCCATGGAGACCCTCAGACTCTGGGAGCCCTGGGAAGACCCTCAGAGACTCTGGGAGCCCTGGGAGGAAGACCCTCAGAGACTCTGGGAGCCCTGGGAAGACCCTCAGAGACTCTGGGAGCCCTGGGAAGACCCTCAGAGACTCTGGGAGCCCTGGGAAGACCCTCAGAGACTCTGGGAGCCCTGGGAAGACCCTCAGAGACTCTGGGAGCCCTGGGAAGACCCTCAGAGACTCTGGGAGCCCTGGGAAGACCCTCAGAGACTCTGGGAGCCCTGGGAAGACCCTCAGAGACTCTGGGAGACCCATGCACTCTGCAGTAGCTTGGTGCACAAGGAGAGCAGACTAGGGTAGAACCAGTCAGGGTGGGGTGTGGAATTGAATTCATTACGTTTTTCAAACATGAAAGTGACTAAGGCCAAAGTCAATGCCATTCACTGATCTAAACAGAGGTGTGCCTAAATACTGATGCCTTTAAAATCACTCATAATAATGTACAGCGTACACCCACGGGGGAGAGACGCCATGGGAATTAAATAGAGAGAGCGACAGTATCGCGGGCCGCTGCTTATTTATTTATCTATTTATTTATCTATTTATTTATTTATTTATTTATTTAATTAATTATATATACTTATTTATATATACTATATATGCAAATTCTTCCACTAACAGTTCTTGTTTGTTTGGTGCTTATAAATCAACTGGGGACCTGCTCCTGCAGCCAGTTTCATATTTCCTCACAGTACAGATTCTACACAAGCTCAGGTCACACTGCTGCACCATATCCTCAGTGCCTCACTCACTTCTATAGACCTTACTGTCAGCTGCAATGGCACACAGGTTAGCGGTTCTAGCTGCTCTCACCACTAGGTGCCCGCCTGTCATCTCCGTACAGAGCATTGTATTGAAATCCTTTAAGCTTCTCTTTGAATACTCTTGATTGATTGTGTACTTTACAGTTACATTAGTAATTCAGAAGGGACACACGAGTGGTATTAAGATGACTGTACTGTACATTTATACACATTCGTATAACGCAAGGGGGTCAATCCTGGTCCTGGAGCGCCACTGTCCCTCCTGGTTTTTAATGCTTCTAATAAGCACTTAATGGTCTACTTAAGTAATTTAGGGTACAGTTGGAACAAAAACCAGGAGGGACAGCGGGGCTCCAGGACCAGGATTGGGCACCCCAGATTAATGAGATCAATATTTATTAATTGAGACATACTAAAAGGGATTTTAAAACTTTTGGGATCATCAAGATCAGAAAGTGGGACTTCCTCATAAAACGCTTCCCTTTTTGTTACTGTTGCCATTTTTTGTAGTTTTCTAAAACCTTTTCACTGCTCTTGTGTGCATTCTGTATTCTTCCCTAAACACCTTTTACTCAGTGTAGGTATTACAAGTGTAGGAAACATGAATGTATTACACAATTAAAGAAAAAGCTAACTAATAAACCAGCTTTAAAACTCTATCACTGTCAGCAGTACTGAGATACAAGGCAGCCTCTGCAGGCTCGTGTGTGTGTGTGTGTGTGTGTGTGTGTGTGTGTGTGTGTGTGTGTGTGTGTGTGTGTGTGTGTGTGTGTGTGTGTGTATAGGGGTATCATGATCATGCAGCTTTTTGTTATTGCTTTATACGTACGACTGTATATAATAACTAACCACTGATGAAACAAAACAGACGTGTTAAAGAGCATGTCATCTGAAATGTCATTTTAGTTCTTTTTCACCTTCCCCTTGTCTTTTTTATTATGTTTGTAATTATGTTGAGTGGTTCTGGGTTCTGTTGATACTGAATCGAGTTATATGTTTTCTCTCTGTCTGTCTTTACCTGTCTGTGAGCTTGTCTTGGAAACTTGGTTGGCTGGTCCTCACCGACTCACCCTCTCTATGCGTGGTTAATGTTAAGCCAGCAGAGTTGAAAGGTTACTTTGTCACATGGCTTCAATGGAATTAGGAAGTCTGTTCAGGGTTAGATAGTTCGGGTTATTCAGACAAGCTCAAAGCAAGTTTGAAAGCCAGATAAAGATAGATATAGAGAAAAATAAACACTCAATATTGGATCATGAGAACCCAGAACCACACTCTGTGATTGCAAACATCATAACGAACATCATAAAGACACTTTGGTAATGAACGTTTAGTTCTGTGCCTTAAAGTGTCACTGAAGGGGCTGTAGAGTTTACAGCAAAGCTCACTACTAACTGCTGCCTGTGTGCTGTGTGTGTTCCTGCAGTATCGGGTTTATAACCACAATGGTTTGGATGTTGAAATCAGTTAAGACTGTTTGTTTTGTCTCTGCTATCAGACACAACACACTGTTGCGTTGAGACGAATTGTGCTATAAATGGTGTCATTTTATACTTCTGAAATGGCATTGTATCTAAAATAAGAAATCTCCCTTTGTCAAAGTGTTCTACCTGCGTAGTGAAATTATGATTCTAAAACTACAACGATTTTATTGTTGCTTTGGGTCAAATGGCAAGAAAAATCAAATAAAGTACAAAAATATTTATTTAGCTGGATTTGGGTGGGATAGGAACCAACAGTACCTTTAAACTAGAACTCTACTCACGAAAGCCATTGAGCAGATATCCCTGCCTGTACACTCAGGGCTCTGTGTGGCTCAGGGCTCTGTGTGGCTCAGGGCTCTGTGTGGCTCAGGGCTCTGTGTGGCTCAGGGCTCTGTGTGGCCCAGGGCTCTGTGTGGCTCAGGGCTCTGTGTGGCTCAGGGCTCTGTGTGGCTCCAGACCTATAGCTTTCCTTGTTGATCAATTATGTCAGCAGTATGCCATCCATAACTATAAAACACTCAATACAGTAGTGTGCTACATTTTGAATGACTGAAAAGAAAGTAGAAGTCTTACTCAAAAGGCACATTTTAAGTATTTTTAAATGTATCAGCATGCACTTTATTTGTGTTCAAAACCCTGAGGCTGTGACAAGCATTTAAAGCAGTGTCACTAGACAATATAGAGAGGGTTCTTTAATCACTTCCAATATTGATAATAGTAGATTTTAATAATAGATCCCATTCTTTATTATTTAAAAAGAACTAAATTAAAAAGACAGCAATGTTTCGGCCAGATGGCCTTCATCAAGCTGTAGTGAATAGACACAGTACTCCCCATTAAAATACATTAGCACATGACCTCAGTTAGATCATTAGTGATTCAGTCATTCAAAATGAACCATTCAAATAGTCATCATGATATCTGCACAGTACTATTAAGATACAATACAAATATTTGAAAACAATGCATATTTATTTTACTTTATAATCATACATTTCACTATTACCTTAATTAATTTAATTCCACTTTCATGGCTGCACATACACATGTGATTAATTAAGTCATTGCACATGTGATTAATTAAGTCATTCCAAGCACAAGTGTGCAATAATGTATCTATCAGGGAGAAAGCAGCTGAAGTCATAGTCTTCCTTGAGTCCCTTAGGACTCAGGCTATCCAATGTAAAAACCCAGAAAGCTTCACGGCATAACAACAATGTATGTCTATTTCCCCCTCTAGTGTGCATCCTAGTTTTTTTTTTTTCTGTAACCATAAATCTTAACATACATGCCGTATGTTTAGCTTCCTTAAAATGTTTCGCTGCTGGGGAATTTAAATCCTCCCGTCTAATCGCACTCAGAAATGCAGGTTTTAACAGGTCTTGTACTTTCACCAACATATATAAGTCCACATGGACATTTTATCAAGTAAACCACATAATCAGATACACATGTAAAGTCATCCTTAATATAATATTTCTGCTCAGAGTATGAATGATGGAAGATCTTGGATCTAATCCATATTATTGCACTGTGCACAATGCCCATCCGTTCCCTATAAAGCACTATAAACATGTACTTGGATTGTTTCTGGAACAGCACTAGGTGCCGTTTGCAGGCCTTGCTTTCAGATGGTCTTTCACACGTTCTGGTAGACAAACATGGAAGTGTCCCCATGTTTGTCTTGACAGCAGATCTCATTGGACCCCAATGAGAAAAATGAAAAAGAATGAAATCCCATCTTCTCACAAGGCGAGGCACCTGCGATTGTACGCCAACGCTGGGGCTGCGCCCTTTAAATAAATAAATAAATATACAGTACTGTGCAAAAGTTTAAGGCAGGTGTGAAAAAATGCTGTAAAGTAAGAATGCTTTCAAAAATAGACATGTTAATAGATTATATTTATCAATTAACAAAATGCAAAGTGAGTGAACAGAAGAAAAATCTACATCAAATCCATATTTGGTGTGACCACCCTTTGCCTTCAAAACAGCATCAATTCTTCTAGGTACACTTGCACACAGTTTTTGAAGGAACTCGGCAGGTAGGTTGGCCCAAACATCTTGGAGAACTAACCACAGTTCTTCTGTGGATTTAGGCAGCCTCAGTTGCTTCTCTCTCTTCATGTAATCCCAGACAGACTCGATGATGTTGAGATCAGGGCTCTGTGGGGGCCATACCATCACTTCCAGGACTCCTTGTTCTTCTTTACGCTGAAGATAGTTCTTAATGACTTTCGCTGTATGTTTGGGGTCGTTGTCATGCTGCAGAATAAATTTAGGGCCAACCAGATGCCTCCCTGATGGTATTGCATGATGGATAAGTATCTGCCTGTACTTCTCAGCATTGAGGAGACCATTAATTCTGACCAAATCCAAATGTTTCAACCTACATATTGAATTGATGATCATTAGCACCTGTTTGGTATAATTGTTTAATCATACACCTGACTATATGCCTACAAAATCCCTGACTTTGTGCAAGTGTACCTAGAAGAATTGATGCTGTTTTGAAGGCAAAGGGTGGTCACACCAAATATGGATTTGATGTAGATTTTTCTTCTGTTCACTCACTTTGCATTTAGTTAATTGATAAATATAAACTATTAACATGTCTATTTTTGAAAGCATTCTTACTTTACAGCATTTTTTCACACCTGCCTAAAACTTTTGCACAGTACTGTGTGTATATATATATATATATATATATATATATATATATATATATATATATATATATATATATATATATATATATATATATATATTATATATTACACACACTGTATATAACTGAATTTCTTTCATGTAATATGTCTATGAAACCTACCACTCAAATGAGTCCCCAGAAGATTTCTTCTTTTTTACCAGCCCCAAGAACACAATCCTAAGCTATATTACATTTTTGCCCCCTTTTTTGTTTTTTTTGGCTAACATTTGCGTCCCACCCCAGGCAACTGGAGTTATTTCGGATGGGAAGAGCAGCAGAGTATGTAACTGTTCTATTTTTTGTTCCCCCACCCCGCAAGTACCCCAACGGCCTCCTACCTCTGCATGTTCTGATATGAACTAGCCCCTGTAGAGGATATTCATGCATAGAGGGGGGCCTTCCTCTCATCTCTCATTTCTCACTGACTGCCATCAGCAAATCTAGGAGCTCTGCTTAACTATCCAACGGCAATAAATTGGAGATATCGGCTCTCCTTAGCTTGTAGATGTTCTTGAAATCTGGCAGCAAATTTAATTTCATTCATTCATTCATGATTAAAGTCATATATCGATATCTTTTGAAATGTCTCTGATCACTGGTGTAAGGTCGACGTGTGCAAACTGTCTCTGCACTCTGTCTGAAGATGTCCTGCATTGGCATGGACTTCCTAGTGGTTTTGTGCTCCTATAATCAAGCGTATGCACGAGCAGGCATTGGGGTGCGCTGTTAAAACAGTAAGATGTGGGTAAGCAGAGCATACAGGGTATTGGGTGAGGAGCTGCTGCAATGGAGACATTATACTGTAGCTTGACAAAAACTGCCCCTCAGTGGGGGATTGAAAGGGTGTGCATTAAACTGTGGAGGGGGCGTGTCTATAGAGTGCTTCTATCAACATCCCTGGAAACTTTGTAACTGGTTTCTTCAGGCCACTCATATATTCAGCTTTGTCATAGTTATTTACTATATAATCTTACACACAAACAGTTTCCTTAATCTTCATGACAAGGTCGTCTTTGAAGCCACATGCCTCACAAACCATTATATGATAACACCCTATCATGGTTTAGAGTACAGGGGTCCCGATACATATTAATACAGCTACAGAGCATTGGGGAGGGAGGTCTTGGGAGAATTATAAGCAGCGTGTTTGATAGCAGGGATATAAATGAAACTCCTGTTGCATAGCAGTTTCACCCATTCCAGGTTTTAATACGAGCTTGATTAGTCACAGTGTATAGGTAACAAGCGCAGGTATGTCATCTTCTATTCAGTAGTGAAACCAGGAGGGAATCAAACTGCTATGCAATGGGAGTCTTATTTCCATCCCTTCCATCCATCCCTGCACAAATATTTCAGGGCTGCTTAGATGCCAAATACTGGCCTTGGGGCTGCTCCCTTTAAAAGGGATTTTCTCCAGGGCAGGTCTGGGCACCACGTTGGGGTTGATGTAGGTTCATGACATCCCAGTTTCATCAGTCACCCACTCCCCTCATGGTCAGTCTGGAAGGTCCCGAGGGCTGTATGCATGAATATTGTGAATATTTACCAAGGAGAGCATGCATGCCCCCTTCTCCCAGTCACCCCCCCCCCCCCTATCCGTTAACAGGCAGGCTGCAAAGACTAGGCAGCCCTTCCTGTCGGTTGTCCTTTGGGCTCTATGGTCATGTGAGAGAGCAATAGGAATCAAACTAAACTTCTGTGTGTGTGTGTGTGTGTGTTGTGCGCGTTTGTTTTCACATTATAATGTACTGTAGGTTCATGAGAATAAAAAGACATACAGTGTGGGTATAGCCTTTTTTGTTCTCAAATTTTCATTTAACGTTAAGTATAGTGTCAGGTTAGAAAAAAACATTAAAAAAATTGGTAGATATGTATGTTTGAGTGTCTGGTTGCATCTTCCTTGTTTATGTATGCATGTGTCATAGTGTATTGGAGGGCCATGTTGTTCAGGGTTTGTAGACTGGAGAATGCAATGAACTGCATCCCAGGAGTGCCATGTTGTTCAGGGTTCTGGAGAATGCAATGAACTGCATCCAAGGAGCGCCATGTTGTTCAGGGTTCATAGACTGGAGAATGCAATGAACTGCATCCCAGGAGCGCCATGTTGTTCAGGGTTCTGGAGAATGCAATGAACTGCATCCCAGGAGCGCCATGTTGTTCAGGGTTCGTAGACTGGAGAATGCAATGAACTGCATCCCAGGAGCGCCATGTTGTTCAGGGTTCTGGAGAATGCAATGAACTGCATCCCAGGAGCGCCATGTTGTTCAGGGTTCTGGAGAATGCAATGAGCTGCATCCCAGGAGCGCCATGTTGTTCAGGGTTCGTAGACTGGAGAATGCAATGAGCTGCATCCCAGGAGCGCCATGTTGTTCAGGGTTCGTAGACTGGAGAATGCAATGAACTGCATCCCAGGAGCGCCATGTTGTTCAGGGTTCTGGAGAATGCAATGAACTGCATCCCAGGAGCGCCATGTTGTTCAGGGTTCGTAGACTGGAGAATGCAATGAACTGCATCCCAGGAGCGCCATGTTGTTCAGGGTTCTGGAGAATGCAATGAGCTGCATCCCAGGAGCGCCATGTTGTTCAGGGTTCTGGAGAATGCAATGAACTGCATCCCAGGGGCGCCATGTTGTTCAGGGTTCGTAGACTGGAGAATGCAATGAACTGCATCCCAGGAGCGCCATGTTGTTCAGGGTTCGTAGACTGGAGAATGCAATGAGCTGCATCCCAGGAGCGCCATGTTGTTCAGGGTTCGTAGACTGGAGAATGCAATGAACTGCATCCCAGGAACGCCATGTTGTTCAGGGTTCTGGAGAATGCAATGAACTGCATCCCAGGAGCGCCATGTTGTTCAGGGTTCGTAGACTGGAGAATGCAATGAACTGCATCCCAGGAGCGCCATGTTGTTCAGGGTTCTGGAGAATGCAATGAGCTGCATCCCAGGAGCTCCATGTTGTTCAGGGTTCTGGAGAATGCAATGAGCTGCATCCCAGGAGCGCCATGTTGTTCAGGGTTCGTAGACTGGAGAATGCAATGAGTTGCATCCCAGGAGCGCCATGTTGTTCAGGGTTCGTAGACTGGAGAATGCAATGAGCTGCATCCCAGGAGCGCCATGTTGTTCAGGGTTCGTAGACTGGAGAATGCAATGAACTGCATCCCAGGAACGCCATGTTGTTCAGGGTTCTGGAGAATGCAATGAACTGCATCCCAGGAGCCATGTTGTTCAGGGTTCAGACTGGAGAATGCAATGAGCTGCATCCCAGGAGCCATGTTGTTCAGGGTTCAGACTGGAGAATGCAATGAACTGCATCCCAGGAACGCCATGTTGTTCAGGGTTCTGGAGAATGCAATGAACTGCATCCCAGGAGCGCCATGTTGTTCAGGGTTCGTAGACTGGAGAATGCAATGAACTGCATCCCAGGAGCGCCATGTTGTTCAGGGTTCTGGAGAATGCAATGAGCTGCATCCCAGGAGCTCCAAGTTGTTCAGGGTTCTGGAGAATGCAATGAGCTGCATCCCAGGAGCGCCATGTTGTTCAGGGTTCGTAGACTGGAGAATGCAATGAGTTGCATCCCAGGAGCGCCATGTTGTTCAGGGTTCGTAGACTGGAGAATGCAATGAGCTGCATCCCAGGAGCGCCATGTTGTTCAGGGTTCGTAGACTGGAGAATGCAATGAACTGCATCCCAGGAGCGCCATGTTGTTCAGGGTTCTGGAGAATGCAATGAACTGCATCCCAGGAGCGCCATATTGTTCAGGGTTCGTAGACTGGAGAATGCAATGAACTGCATCCCAGGAGCACCATGTTGTTCAGGGTTCTGGAGAATGCAGTGAGCTGCATCCCAGGAGCGCCATGTTGTTCAGGGTTCTGGAGAATGCAATGAGCTGCATCCCAGGAGCGCCATGTTGTTCAGGGTTCGTAGACTGGAGAATGCAATGAGTTGCATCCCAGGAGCGCCATGTTGTTCAGGGTTCTGGAGAATGCAATGAGCTGCATCCCAGGAGCGCCATGTTGTTCAGGGTTCTGGAGAATGCAATGAACTGCATCCCAGGAGCGCCATGTTGTTCAGGGTTCTGGAGAATGCAATGAACTGCATCCCAGGAGCGCCATATTGTTCAGGGTTCGTAGACTGGAGAATGCAATGAACTGCATCCCAGGAGCACCATGTTGTTCAGGGTTCTGGAGAATGCAGTGAGCTGCATCCCAGGAGCGCCATGTTGTTCAGGGTTCTGGAGAATGCAATGAGCTGCATCCCAGGAGCGCCATGTTGTTCAGGGTTCTGGAGAATGCAATGAACTGCATCCCAGGAGCGCCATGTTAGCTCAGTCTGCATGGTGTGTGTTGGTCACGATTGCCGATTCCCATTACTTTCCTCCACTCTGTAAACCCTGTCCTAGCCCACCATCACCGTGTGTGTGTGTGTGTGCGGGAGACTTGAGCAGCCTTGGAAAGACTTTGTTCTAACACCTTGGGGTCTGTTTCACGGATCCAAACAATGCAATGTCAAAACCATCTGCTGCCGATTAGGTCACAAAAATAGATCCCCTTGTCACAACTCAGTTATACTGGGTAAGTCATTCCTGAAACAAAATGTTTGATTGGTACAAAATATTTACAATTGAAAATCCTTGGTAAATAATTTAATTCTTTTTTTTTTTTTTTTTTTTTTTAATAGTCATGAAAAAAAAATGCTACATTGATTTTGCCTAGGATAGTTTTCTCCAGAGTAATTGAATATTCACAATTTGTTTTTAAAGACTTGTTTACTGATTTAGCAATACTAACGGTAGAGATAACATTGGCACCTACAGTGCATTAAAGAAAGTTATAAATACAAGTCAAAATAATTCTATATACAGATGCATTGTTTTATATGGCTCGAAACTGGGGCTGTCGGTCCATTTTTAAACTCTGTCCTTTTGGCAAAATAATATGGTATTTTTATTGATTTATTTATTTTGTAATCTATTACTAACGGCTGGTTTCACAGACCCTGACAGCACTGAACCTCCACGTGTTACCTAAAGGTAAGGAGTCCAATGGTAGTGCTAATAGCGAACTCTGGAACCATCCGTAAGTGTTGTCAAGACAAAATAAGGATTGCTTTAGGAATGTTGAACAAGTAGTACAAGAGTGCATGTAAGTGTGTGTGTTAGTGTGTGCTTGGTTCTTTTGCGGGGGTGTTCAGTGGGTGAAAGGCAGGGTGGATCCTTTGCACTCCCTCAGACTCTCCCCTCCTCTCCCCTGCTGCTTTTTGGAGCTTGCCCTCTCTCCACAGCTCTGGAAGATCATGACAGCGCAGTGGATGACCGGGACAGCGACTACCGCAGCGAGACCAGCAACAGCATCCCCCCACCTTACCACACCACAGCCCAGCCCAACTCCTCCCTGCACCAGTACCCTGTCCCTCCCCGGCTGCAGCACCAGGCAGATTCGAAGGACTCCGAGTCCATGCAGAGCTACGACCTGGACTACCGGGACCAGAAAGAGATGAGGTACAGCAATCCCAGTCAAGTCACAGACACACACAGAGACAAACGGGCACATTCCATGAATATTGGTGGGGCTCTTTTGTAAGGCATGATGCAAACAAGTCTGTCTGAATGATGGTAGATTACCCGGTGTGGATGGGGGTCATTAAAGAATCACCAGACCCTGGCTTTGTTACCCAAGTGAAAATAAATGTTAATCTTAAAACCTTGAAAACTGATCAGATAATAGTTTACAAAAAGCAGAGACAAGGCAACTGCTTTTACATTAAGTTAACTAAACTAAAGTCAAACTTAATGGCTAAGGCACTAGTTCCTAATACTTTTTTTTTTACATAATAAAAGAACTTACAGATCAAAAGATGTCGATTTTTCTTCAGCATTTGGTAGGTTTAAAAAGGTGATCCCTGGGAGAATTAATTTCCACTACTTTCCATTTGGGTTCTCTCTCTCTCTCTCTCTCGTTGGATTTCCAGTCAATGGAAAAAGTAACTGTTATCTACAAATAAGTAACCACCTCCTTCATTCTGTCCTCTTTCCATTTTTACCCCTTGCTCCTATCTTTCTTTTCTGCTCTCCTCTCCTCTTCCACACCCCCCCTCTTCCTTCCTCTCCCAAGATGGTACAGCAGTGTTGACTCCACTGCGAATGGCCGTAGTGATCTAGAGTCTGCCTCTAGTCAGCTGACCAGCCGCAAGTTCTCACTAGGGAGCCGGCACTCTCTAGAGCTGTCCAATAGGTGGGTGTTCTTCCTCCCTCCATCCATCCCTACCTCCATCTCTCCCTCCCTCTGCTGTGTCTCAATGCACCATTGGCTTGAAATGAACCCCTGTACCAAGCAAACAACACAAAAGGCCTATGAACAGTGCAGTGAACAGGTAAACGTGACCGGATATATATTTTCATTCATATAAAAGAAAAAACACCAGTGACACATTTAACATACATAAAAAAGCATGTTTTGTATTTGAGAAACAAAATATTATGTAAGTGAGTTCATCTTAGAATTAATTATTCATGACATATCGTATGAAAATGGTTATGTATATATACTGTATATTGTAACATATCCATCACCTTGGCCTTTAAAAGTTTGATTGCTCTTTTAAACAAGTTGCCACTAGAGGGCAGAAGAAATCAGTGGCTTAACAGACGCAAGAAGAATGTCTCTTTACAATGAGTGAATCAAACCGAATCAGAATGATTTTGCTCACAGAAAGTCCTGAAATTTAGGTTTTCAAAACCTTGTACAAGTAACGTGATCTCAAATATCCAGTAGCAGAACTGATTGCTGTCATTACCTGTCCCTTGAAATTGTGAGGCTATTGCATTCTGCAGCGTTCCAGTGATGTCCCAGACCATTGACAGTGTTGTATGCAGCAAAAACAGGACGTTCATTTCAAGCCTGGTTCTTGTGCTTCCAGTTGAGTGATGTGGTGGTCCTGTGAAATTGTGAGACCGTTGACAGATGTTTGCATGCCTTCAGTATCGCTAGCCTGTTTGTGATATTAGGGTGGGTGGGGAAAAGGGGAGCTTCAGGTTCTTTAATAACACTTTCCATGTCTATCCACACAGCATCAACAGAAAAGAGTGCAGCATTTGATTGCTCAGATCAGTCAAAGCAGTGCCTGCTTCAATATATCTAGTGAGCCATATTCAAACACACAGGGGTGTGCTCGAGTTGGTGAGCACTGTAGTTTTGAAAACTAAGTTTGAATCCTAAAAAACAACTGCGCCTGTGTGTAATCAGTTAAGTCCCCAATTGTCTTTATCTGAATCTGTTATTTTACTTGGTGTATAAGGGATAATTTCCAGCAACAGGGAAACCTGGAGGACTTTCAAATGCTGGTTGGGAAGCACATGACATACCACAAAGTATGCTACTTCTACTTCTTTTATTTTATTTATGTATATGTCATCCAGTTATTCTTTTTAGGCAGTCTGCACAGAGAAGTTGGCCTGAATAAATGTAACTTTTTTCTTTAGCTTCACTTAACATGAATAGTTCAAGTAAAATGAATATATGCAGCTGGAAATGTCCCTTAATATCTGATCTCCATTAAAAAAAAACAAAAAAAACCCCAGATGGAGAATATGTGTGGTTCCCTTTCAAGGTACGAAATGCAACCATTACCGAGTGGGTATTTACCTCCTAAAGACCCGAATCCTAAACATTGTATACCAAAGTGTTTTTCAACCCTATACAGCTCCTGAGCGGCCAGCCGTAGAGACTGCCAACGCACCACGACCTGCTCAGTCAGGCACAGGGGACCTTATGGCATCCTGACCCATTGAGCCTGTAGCTCTGGGTCAGGCCAACTTTGAGCCATCTGGGTCTGTCCAACAGGGTTATTGACACCCTACAAAGTGCCAGAGCAGCGTCCTCACGTTCCCAGTACGGGTACAAGTGGGGCGTCTTTCAGATGTGGTGTCTGCATCATGGGTTCGACTCCATGACTTGTCCCATGACAGTAATACAGCAATATTTGCAGGACCTATTTGACAAAGGGAAATCCCCCTCCACATTAATGGTCTATCTGGCAGCTATTTCAGCTTGCCATTTTTTAAGATTGACTTGGTCTCCCCAGGAGCTCGCTGTCTGGCGGGGCAATTTTTGAAAGGGGCTCGGTGGCTTCGGCCGCCTATGAAGGACATTGTTCGTCGCTGGAGGCTAAATGTGGTGCTTAATACACTCATGAAGCCTCCATTTGAGCCCCTGCATTCAGCTGAGCTGAAATGTTCTTGCTTGCTATCACCTCCACAAAGCGGGTGAGTGAGATGCAGGCATTCTCTATAGCAAAAGTCTGCTTGATTAACACTGAGATCTGTGAGCACAGTCCTTTTGATACCTCGGGAGGCAGAGTCATGACTGCGTCACAGGCTTGGTGAGCAGCTTTGGTATGCAATGTTCAGGATTTGGGTCTTTCAGGAGGTATATACCCATTCGGCCTTAGTTACATTTTCTATTTCAGGGAACCAGGGCTATGATAATGTTTGTGTTTTTGTTTGTTGTTGCATTCAACTTTTTTGTTTTCTGTCTTACAGGTTATGCTTTTGTATATTGTATTTTGATTCAAAAACTTTGATTTGGTGTCTGAAGTGTTTGTCCATTTATTTTCAAATTATTGTTTCTCTGTTTTTCTTTTCTACCCCTTTCCTATTATTTTTGTTCATTTCCTCATTTTACTTTATAATCCCTCCATTGTGGAAAAACAAAACATAATTTCTGTGTAAATGTTTTGATCTTTTATCCTGTTTGGAAAGACCTAGCTCCCTGAACCAGAGAGAAAGGGTTAGGATAATCCTGGGCGAGGAGGATGGGGACAGTAAATACCAGTTGTTAGGGAAGCAGCTTTCAGCAGAGTGCCTAGAGGAGGGTCCAGAACACTGGCAGAGTGAGAGTGACAGCAGGGGGGTCATTTACAGGCTAGCGGCCAGTAGAGAGCCAGTAATCGCTGGTTTCTACCCGAGTCACAGGGTTGAGTGCGACTCACTGGCTCCCCCTAGCTACCCAGAGGAGTTTGACACCATAGACAGGAGACGGAGGAAGAAGTTCCGAGGCCATGGCGTGCATAATGGAGAGATGAGGCGGATCGACAAAGAGACAGAAAGCTTTGAGGATGAGTCCTCGACTCCAGAAATTGCCATGATTCCCTCTGCTGGCCGAATAAGGCACCAGAACAGTGATCCTGTGTTACCCCAGGTGGCGGATCTGGAAGAGAGCGGACAGTTGATGCCCTGCTTGCGCCCCTATAAAAATGGGCTGTTAGTCAAAACCAACATGTGGGCAAAGAACGAAGTGGAAGCAACAATGGAAAGATATGTTGCATACCAGAATGCTGAAGGAGAGAGGAGGCTTCGAAGCCAGGCTGAATATGACAGCAGTGGCTCGGATGAACTGCAGTATTCCATCGGCTCTGAAGAGGAGCTGGAAGAGATAGCCTCGCTGGCAGAAGCCATTCATTCTGAAAATGAGAGTTACAATTCTGTGAATGAGAAATACCATCTGAGGCCTCATCAGGAGAGCTATGGGGATAAGAAGGTTGGCAAAGGTAAAGTGGGGAGTTGGGCTCCAGAGGCCATGCTTTCTCCAGTGGAAGAGCCTAGTGATGAGTACGTGGATCCTATGGATGAGCTCCAATGCCTGGTGGAAACTGTTTCGGAGTACCTGGCAGAAAAGGAGGAAGAGATCAGCAAGTTCGGGACCTTGCCAAAGGTAAAAACGACCAGAACCGTGGCCAAGGATGGAACCAATACAGAAACAGTCGAGAACAAGAAATTTACCATGAAGGAGGAATTGCCAATCAAATCAGAGGCGCTAGCAGATGGCAGCCAAGGTGTTAATGTGGAATCCATGCCAGATTTAACTGGGGTGAAGAACACCATGAGCTCTTTGTTCAGTTCACTAACAGACAAGGTTGGCTCTGGCACCAAGCAGCTGACCACGTCTGTAGAGAAACTTGTTTCAAACCAGCCACAGGAAAACCCTGAACCCAGTGTCCAGGCTGAGTCTGGCATCTCCAAGCTCTTTTCCTTCATTCCCAAATCCAGCAGCACAACTCCTGTTACTCCAATTTCTATGGCACAGGACCAGCCCGTCCAGGATAGAAAGTTCTCACTACAGTCTTTATTGCCATTCCAGTCTTCTGATCCTAAAGAATCTGGTAAAAAGCCAGAGGACGGCTCCCAAGATGCAAAGCTACCTGGGGCTCCATCCTCTGAGACCAGTGGACTGCAAAGCAGCAGTAACATCAGCATCATTGATGAAAAAGTTCATGATTCCTCCTCAATACAGGAACCAGCATCAATCATGAACTCTGTGTTTGGAAAACTCAACCCCTTAAGGTTTTTCTCTGATAAAGATCCTTCCAGTGGCGAGGCAGGACAGACTGGAGCACTAAACAAACCACATAGCCAAAGTGATTTTAAAGAGGAGCCAATGTCATCCAATTCTGTCCAGGGATCTCAAACTGAAAGTGGGGGAAATGTGGCTTCTGACACAAAATCTGAAGGCAGAAATCATCAAGGAAACAAAATGCACTTTTCAATATCTAGGAGTCAGACGCATTCTAGTGATGGAGAATTTTTTGACAAAGGTGACACTGTAAAGATTACTCAAGGCCACACAATTCAAAGCAGATCCTCAAACTTACCATCAAACCAGCAGGGAAATGAGAGACAATGTCCACCTGAGGCAATGAGTGCCCAACATAATTCAGAAAGGATTGCTGTCCATCAGGAAAACCTGAAGAAAGATGAGAATAAAAGCAGCGTGACTGAGACAATTAAAGCTAACTCTGAAGAGTCTGGGTTCTTCAGCCCTCTGAAGAAGTCATTCAGTCAGTTCATGACATCATCTTCCAATGAAAAACCCCAACATGAGACCCTAGAAGGGTCCTCAAACTTTTCTTTGTTCAGATCCTCTGATAATGTGAAGCAAGAGAAATTACTTGAAGAAACCTCTTTCTCTCTTGGGAACAAGTTAAAACTACCTTTCTTTTCCTCAGAAAATATCTCCAATCCACAGCAGAAAGACACCCCGACTGAAGGAGGGATGCTTTCTGGGCTGCTGAAGTTTGCCTCAAGTGAAAATCTATTCACTTCTAAGGAAACACCAAGACAAGATCCTAATAAACCACCTGGGAGCTTGTCCCAACCTTTACAAACTGGGAATACTGACCCAGTGATGCCCAGAACTATATCAGCAATGAACCTAGATGTTTCCAAATGTATTTCTGGAGTCACACAGGGGTTGACAAACCAGGGTAATGTGACTGACAAAGAACCGAAAGGGAGCGCAGAGACAGGATGGCTTTCTAGCTTGTTTAAGTTTGCTTCCAATGAGGATGTAAGCGTGCCCCCGGGTCAGCAGTCAGACAAATCCACCTATCCACCTGAAGCCAGACCACCAAACCAGAATGTTAAGCAGCAATTCGACAGGCAGCAACCGAGAGGGCAACACCAGCTGCCTCTGCAACAGCAAATTGACAGTGGAGACCCTAGGAGGCAAGAGCAATTCCACAAGCAGCATGCTAGAGATCAGCAGCAATTGAACAGCCAACTTCCTCCAGGTCAGCAACAATGCAACAGCCTATATGATACAGAGCAGCAGCAGGAGTTCCACAACCAGCCCCATAACAGACAACAGCAACTACAGCAGCAAGTCAATCAGAATTCTTCTACAGAGCATCGCCAGCAGCAGCAGGATCAACAGCAGATTACTGTGGATAAGAAACAGAAGCCTGCTGGCCAACAAGGGCTATTTACAGGACTATTCAAATTTGCTTCATCAGAAAATGTGTCTACAGGCAACCAGCCCTCTGCAGGGCATCAACATCCGCAACCACCAAGGCAAAACCAAAATCTGCAACATCAAAGCACTGTAGACCAGAAACCCGCTGGCCAACCAGGAATATTATCAAGTCTGTTCAAATTTGCTTCATCTGAAGACGTGTCTACAGGCAAGCCAGGGGAGTCCAATCCTAGAGCCGGGGGTGCAGAACAGAAACCGAGCTACGCGAGATCTCAGGGTTTGCTTACAGGTATTTTCAGTTTGGGGTTGAACGACACCATGTCTGCAACCAAACAAGAAGATGCTGCTGGAAAGAAGGAGGGTCCTCTGAATTTCCTGAAGTTTATGAGCAAAGGGGAAGACCCGCTTCCTGAGAGAAACAGAGATGGGCAGAACAACCTTGGCAAAACAACCGGTGCTACCACAGATGTTAAAGCTGCAGAGAAAAAGGAGGAAAGCACCTTTAGCATCTTTGATAGTTTCATCCCAAAGCAACGACAAGAGACCATGAACGTTTCTCAGATTCCAACATCTAGCAGCACAGGTTCTTTACGCCTTCAGAAGTCAGGTTATCCACATTCCCAACAAAATCCACCACTCTCATCATCCTATAGTACAGGATATATAGACAGAACAGACTCATATAGTCAACCAAATTCACAGGAACACCTCCCATTATCGACATCCTACAGCACTGAACACATTTCCTACTGGAAACAAGGGCAACAGGCTTATCAACAGATCTCTTCGGTTTCATCTTCACAGAGCATTGGACATGAACCCCAGTGCATGAATGACCATGGTCATCCTCGGGAAACCATACCACATTCATCTCTGCAGCACACAGACCATTTACTCCATATGACACCTGACCAGCAGAATTATCAACAAATCCAGCCATTTTCATCACCACAAAATGCAGCACATAGACCTGTGAATAATTACGAACTCCAGATTTTCCAAGAAACTCCCTCATCTCACTTGGAGTGGCACCAGCAGCTCAATCAGTATCCCATTTCTGGCATCCAAACTGAAAGCCAACATGTAGAAGAAGTGCAGAACTATTGTATGACAGGTCTAGAGTACAGGCAGCCCCCAGATGGAGCCACATCGATGCTAGAAACCCAACAATGTTGGAGTCCATTAGAAAGGGACCCCACACAATATTATGGATCTTCCCAGCTTGGTGAAGAGATTAATGATTACCAGGGCCAGCAGAGTTTCTATCAAGCACAGTCAGATCACAGCACAGTCTATGACATGAACTGGGAGCATGAAAGAAGAGACTTCCCTGCAGGCTACTTGCAAAATGATGGTAAACAGCCCTGGAATACCAACCATGACAGCCTGAGTAATGTGTATTCTCAGACAGGGATGGGAGAACCTGAAAGCTGGGGCGACGTCTGCGATGATGCTCTCAATTTGAGTGTAAATGAGTGGGACAGAGGGTTCAGCAGGAGAAATTCACTCCCTGAAAACAGAAACTGCGATCTGCAGAGACTGCCATCGTACGAGTCATTTGGCCCAGTCTCATACAGAGAGGATTATTATGAGGAACATGAGCCCTGGGAAGATCACGCCTTCCAAGGGAACTCAAATTATTGTCAAGTCCCAGAACCTATTCTCAAACGCTCTTTTGAAGAGGTCCCAGTGGACCTGAGCTACTCTTCTGGTGGAAATGCAAACAACTGGTCTTACCATGATCACCAGCAGGCAATGGATTTGGAGGACGAGCTCATGTATGTAGATGAGGCGGAGTGGTACCAACAGTGGTTGTCACTACTGGAACAAGGAATGTGGTGGCCATCAGAAGACGGTGATTATGGATATTACATTTACAGTGATGGAGAATTTATTTATTCTCTGTTAACTGATGGCGCCGGGCAGCATGTCTATGTGTGCACCCCGGAGACAGAAGAAGGTGGCTGGAGGTATGGGCAGTATGTGGATAGCTTCCCCAGCGCATGGGTGGAAAATGAAATGGTGGCAGTTTGTGGATTCAAAGTCCCTCTGTACAATGAAGATGAACTCTTCTGGTTTCCAGAGGCAGACCCGTCTGAGGTTGAGCTCATTAATGCTCCACTGGATCTTTCAGCAGCTTTTAGGAAAGGTGACCAGCTAATGAACATGAACCTGGAAACCTTCTCCCAAATGTTTGAGGATTCCATTTACTGGCAGAGAGAGGAGCCACTTGACTTCTCTAATTATAGACTCCAGAAGGTTAGAATGGATCTAAAGGAAGAGCAAGAGCGGGACTACCTCTGTGAAGAACCTCAGACTGTGGCCTTTGACCTTACTGTTAATAAAAAAGCTGGAACACAGAAGAGAGAGGGCCTCAGAGAGATCTTGATTCAAAAGATTTCTGTATCCCTCTCCTCAACCTCGACATCTGAGACTGGCTCATCTGGTCTGTTTGGGCTGTTTCGTTCCTCCCCCAAACATCCTGATGTTAAAGAAGAGCATGCTGAAGATAAGACAAGTTCTGAAGAGCAATCTCAACCGATCAAGACAATCTCCTCCTTCTTCTCCGCTTTGGGGGATCTGGTTGGCAAGGCACCTGCTTCTGAAGCGAGTGAGATCAGCACAACTTCAACTTCAACTACCACAACCACCACATCTACAACGACTGCAGGAAAGCTTCCTGAACCAGCCAGAGATGGTGCCTTCTCTTTAACATCAGACAAGATGAGGAAAGAAGAACCTAAGTCACTAAGTCAAGATGTGCCCCCTGTTGATCAACAGTTAAGTAATATATTTTCCACAGGCTTCCAGAGCCTGAAATCCAAAATTATGAAGGAGGAACCTTCAGTTCCAACCAGTGTTTCTACAATACCTACTTCAGGGTTGGATTCCATGTTTGGTCTGGGTTCAGGGCAGAGTGAACCTCCTACACTCCTCGCTGAGAAACCGAAGCCTGTCCAGCCTGCCCAGCCCTCCCAGGTTTCCCAGCCAGCCAGTGAACCTGCAGATGACTCTTTTTTCAAAAACCCACTAAAACTCTTCAACCTTTCTGTTACCCAACCCCAAGCCAAGCCTGCTGAGAAACCACAGGGATCTGGGTTCTTAGATTTCTTTAAATCAGCAGTAGGGCTTGAAGAACAGAAATCTGAACCCCCCAAAGTTCCAGAGAGCCAGCCAAAACAGGCAGTGAAAGAAGCCGGCGCAACCAATACCAATGCAAACAAAGAGTCCTCTGGCATTTCTTCTTTGTTTGGGTCTATTGGTGACCTTTTCAAAGTGGATCCTCCCACAACTCAACAACAGCCTCAACAACCACAAAATAAACAGCAACAGCCAATAAATATCACCTGGAATGACATGAATAAAGACGCAGTGCGCCCAATGCAAAACCAGGCAAGTCACCAGGGCAAACAGGAAGGTTTGAATGGGGTGTCACCCACTAAACCAGGTAGAGGCACAGGTGCATCCTCCAGACCAAAGGGACTTCGTAAGCAACAAACTCTGGGTGGCATTGGAGAAGGTGGGGCGCAAGAAATTGGTGGCAAGAAACTACCAAACCAACCCCATGGTCCAGGGAGAAGCATGTCCCAAAATTTCCCTCCTAATGCTAATATTTCCAAAGTCCCAGACAGATCACAAACAATGCCCCCTGGGGCACCAAGACCTGCACCAACAGGACAAAACAAACAGGAGCCACCACCCAAGCAATCAGGTAGTCTTTTCAACTTGCCTTTTAGTGATATTCTGTCAGGAAATTCTGCTCCTAAACAAGACACTCCTGGCAAAAGCATATTCTCTTTCTTTAGTGGACCGAGTCAGCCAAGCCACGTGCAGTCACCACCTGCCCCACCTAAGCAGCCAGGTAGTGAATCTGAAGGATTCAAGCTTCCTTCTTTCTTCTCTCTGGGAGGTGCCACTGAGGAGAATAAACCCAAGTCCAGTGGCTCCAGCTTCAGCCTGTTCAGCATGTCATTCTTGGACGAGAAGAAGCCAGATGGTAGCCAGGTAGAGTCACAGGCAAATTCTGGTTCGCTTCCAAGGAGTGTAAGCAACAAACCATCTAGAAGAAGTACAAAAGAAGACTTGGACTTCATGAACTCAGTGTTGGGGATTAGTCCCCCTGCTGCCAGCCGGACACAGCATAAATGGGAAACTATTGACTCTAATTTGGGGGTTTCTGCCACACAAGTTACATATGAATCATCTGCTGCTGCTGCTGCAGAAACAGACCTCAGAAATGAACAGAAAATGCCCTCTGAAGAGCACGTAGCTTCACCCCAAAATCAAAGCGAACAGCCTCAGTACAGCATTCCAGGAACTAAGGTAGAAGTAGAGCCTGCTGCTTTCATAGACTCTGAAAATAAGCCCTGCATTGAACAAGAACTTAGCATGCAAGCTCAAGACTCTTTGTTTGAGGATGTCAGCCCTGTTTCGGCAACCCAAAGTACTGAAATAGATATAGTTCAGGTCGAGGTTGTACAAAGTGATTTGGTTTCTTTTCCACAGACATTTTGCTTTGATCAACCCGAAGACCTACAAAATGTGTTCTGCCAGGTTGAAGAACCAGTTTCTGAAACCATTGCTGTTGAGACAGTCCTTGATGTTAAGGAACCAGTCCCTTCACTTAACAATGCAGCTCCTCAGCCTCAGACAGCTGTACAGCCACTTCCAGCTGTGGATCTTCCACCAGTTGTCCAGCCTCAACTCAGGCCAGGTGAAATGAGAGCCCCTGGTCCTGCAGCGGTCCCAGAGACTGGAGCAATGCCTAAGCCTCCTGAGCCAGAGAAGTCTGTTGTTGACTCTTCGGTTGAAATGTTTTCAGGCTTTATGTCCAAGGTAAAGTTGTTCTCCGGAGGTCCAAGTGCACCCTCAAAACCATCCACTGGCCTCTTTACTGCTCAGCCTTCAATGACCAGGTCTTCTCCGAGCCCTACCCCACAGCAGCAACAGAAAACGTCCTTTTTCAACCTGCCAGGCAGCCTCCCAGCCGAGTCCTTGAAGAACGAACTGTTTGGAATCTTTAATTTCCAAGGGGATCAGCCACTGGAAGGAGCTGAGACTAAACCAGCCGTCCCAGCAGAGACCCAGCTACCCTTGCCTGTGCCTGAAGAGCAGAAGTTATCTGTTGATGCTGATTTGCAGGTTCCCTCTTCAGAGTCTGTTGTAGACACTGAAGCAGAAAAAGCAACTTTTGAGTCCCTAGAGATTCAAATAAGCAAAAAATCTGTACAGGAGCCTCAGGCAGAGCAAGCCGAAGTGAACATAGCTTTGCAAACAGCGCAGGAGGACGTGGCTCTCTCAACTCCAGCCATCTCGAGTGAGGAAGCTCAGTATTCAGAAGAGCCGCAAGTCACCTTGGAAGGTTCCCCCAGTCTGCCACAGGTGGGTAGCACACAAGTTGAACCCGCTGTGGTTACAGGTGATTCTCAAGGCAAAGGAATTGACCAGAGTGTTCCGACAATTGAAAATGGCCAAAAGGTCGCCAGCCTGAGTGGGCAACCAAGTGCTGAACCACCACCTTCCAAGTCGTTCTTCGACATGCCTGGCATACCCACACCCAAGTTCGGCTTTATGTCGTCCACTGGTGACAGCGGGAAGTCCTTTGGCTCATTCTTTTCACCACCATCCATTCCAAAAGGCAGTCCGCAGAAGGATGGGGGTCTGCTGTCTGGTTTCAAGAAATTTTCAGTGGGGTTCTTCGAAGAAGAAAAGACCGCCAGCAAGGAAGAACCTGCAGCCACATCCATGTTTGGGAAGAAACTAGACTTCTCCTTTCCTTGGCAAAAGGAAAGTGCTGAGCCCCTGAAGCAGGAACCCCCTGTTGTCACCTCCCAACCCATGGCCAAGGAAGTCAAGCTGCTGGGTGCCAGTGATGCGCCTGACAATTGTACAGTAGGCACAGAACACGTGGCCAGTGAGAGCAGCAAAGTTAGCATTGAGGGCAAAGATCTTAATGGTTTAGGCTCAGACGACCACTATAGTCTTGACCAATCAGTTGCACCCAGTCAAGACTGCTTTGAGACCAGGGAAGATACTCTTGTGGCAACAATCAAATACTCCTTTCCAGATAGCTCAGTCGAACCTCAGGTAGAGATCTCGCCTCCTGACCTCCAGTCAGAGCTCCTAGCTGAGCATGAAAAGGACCCCCTCTCCGAACCCCTCCCCTCTGCAGAGCTCAGCCCAGGACTGCAGCAGGACGGCTTGACGGGGAAGGACCTTTTGAATGTGAAAAGGCCAGTAGCAGCATAATAAATGCTGGCAGTAAGCAGCCGGCCATTTATAATGCAATGATAATGAATAGTTTGAATGTATGAGGAATAAAAAACTAGCAACCCCCTTTATTCTTTGTACTCTCTTCTTTTCTACCCTTTCCTAATTTTGAAAATGTTTGGTCTGTCTCCAGTTTGTGTTGCTGTGCTTTTAGATGTGAAGGGTGTACTGTCTGTGCAAGTGTTTTCTGACATTAGAGATGAAAATAAGAAAAAGAACACATAGGGAGATCAATCATTCCAGCTGAAACTTTAGAATCATATGAACCTCTCCGGAATGACAGCCCGTATACAGATCTTAATGAGTATGTTGTTTGTGAAGATCATACTTTTTTCTATTTTGGTCAGATTGTATGTCTTTTTATTTGTTTTGTTTTTCTGTATTTGAACACTGAGCGTTAAGGAAAAACACATAAACAATTAAGAAGAGGCTGTGGAAAAGGCTATCTGTTGATGCTGATTTGCAGGGTACCCATCCCGTTGTTTAAATGAGTCAGATTTATTCATTAAAGGGCTGTGCCTATACCTATTGATACAAACATATATGTGTAATCATAACGGTCTGTTTACTTGATTTGAAGGGGTTGGCATTTCAGTTTAATGAGAATAGGATGCATTAGGAGGCTTTTACCTTGAGTAAGCACAGGTGCTGTGCTGCTTCACAATCAATACAGAACATTTTGCATTTGTTGTCCTTTGGGAACTTTAAGAATCTTTCAGATTCTCAATTCGATCAAAGTGGTGTTCTTGTCTGTGTTCCCATGTTTGCCATCCTAATTCCATTATAACTGCACCTGCTGTAGCTGAGTCTGGCTTGCTTGTTTTACTGTAGGTCAATGGAAGGATAATGCTTATCCCTTTAACCAGAAGGGCCCTTAAAAATTTTATCTTCCAGAACCATGCCCTGCTGTAGCCAGTCTTGTGCACGTTTACCTAGTGCTGGGACAAATATCCGAATATTCAAACAAATATTTTTTGGCATGTATTCGGATAGAAAAATGAGATGTCGTATTCGCTACAAATGACAAAAATAACTTGCCCCAGAATTTGTGCGACAGTTTAAAATAAATGGCAAATGAAAAAGAGCTCCATGCGATATGTGAGATTTAAAAAATCTATATATCTATCTATATATGTGTGTGTGTGTATGTATGTGTGTATATATATATACAGCTCTGGAAAAAATTAAGAGACCACTGCAAAATTATCAGTTTCTCTGGTTTTACTATTTATAGGTATGTGTTTGGGTAAAATGAACATTTTTGTTTTATTCTATAAACTACTGACAACATTTCTCCCAAATTCCAAATAAAAATATTGTCATTTAGAGCATTTATTTGCAGAAAATGACAACTGGTGAAAATAACAAAAAAGATGCAGTGTTGTCAGACCTCGAATAATGCAAAGAAAATAAGTTCATATTCATTTTTAAACAACACAATACTAATGTTTTAACTTAGGAAGAGTTCAGAAATCAATATTTGGTGGAATAACCCTGAAGCTTTCATGCGTCTTGGCATGCTCTCCACCAGTCTTTCACATTGATGTTGGGTGACTTTATGCCACTCCTGGCGCAAAAATTCAAGCAGCTCGGCTTTGTTTGATGGCTTGTGACCATCCATCTTCCTCTTGATCACATTCCAGAGGTTTCAATGGGGTTCAGGTCTCCATCCACACCTTGATTGACCTGGCTGTGTGGCATGGAGCATTGTCCTGCTGGAAAAACCAATCCTCAGAGTTGGGGAACATTGTCAGAGCAGAAGGAAGCAAGTTTTCTTCCAGGACAACCTTGTACTTGGCTTGATTCATGCGTCCTTCACAAAGACAAATCTGCCCGATTCCAGCCTTGCTGAAGCACCCCAGATGAGTCCAATTTTTCAGCTTTGCCCAACACCTGGTCGTCTAATGGTTAGACGGAGACCTGGAGAGGCTACAAGCCACAGTGTCTCGCACCCACTGTGAAATGTGGTGGAGGATCGGTGATGATCTGGGGTGCTTCAGCAAGGCTGGAATCGGGCAGCTTTGGCATGAATCAAGCCAAGTACAAGGTTGTCCTGGAAGAAAACTTGCTTCCTTCTGCTCTGACAATGTTCCCCAACTCTGAGGATTGGTTTTTCCAGCAGGACAATGCTCCATGCCACAGCCAGGTCAATCAAGGTGTGGATGGAGGACCACCAGATCAAGACCCTGTCATGGCCAGCCCAATCTCCAGACCTGAACCCCATTGAAAACCTCTGGAATGTGATCAAGAGGAAGATGGATGGTCACAAGCCATCAAACAAAGCTGAGCTGCTTGAATTTTTGCGCCAGGAGTGGCATAAAGTCACCCAACATCAATGTGAAAGACTGGTGGAGAGCATGCCAAGACATGAAAGCTGTGCTTGAAAATCAGGGTTATTCCACCAAATATTGATTTCTGAACTCTTCCTAAGTTAAAACATTAGTATTGTGTTGTTTAAAAATGAATATGAACTTATTTTCTTTGCATTATTCGAGGTCTGACAACACTGCATCTTTTGTTATTTGACCAGTTGTCATTTTCTGCAAATAAATGCTCTAAATGACAATATTTTTATTTGGAATTTGGGAGAAATGTTGTCAGTAGTTTATAGAATAAAACAAAATGTTCATTTTACCCAAACACATACCCATAAATAGTAAAACCAAAGAAACTGATAATTTTGCAGTGGTCTCTTAATTTTTTCCAGAGCTGTATATATATATATATATATATATATATATATATATATATATATATATATAATGTATATGTGTGTGTGTATATAAACGCAGGACCAACACAGCAGCTCTTGAGTCTCTATTTAAAAGTTTTAGACAGCAAAAAGTAAACAGACCAGATTATGTGCGTGCACCCTTAGTGATCTCTATGGAAAGCCATCAGGGACAAAAATGCGTTGTGCTGCTTTAGAGTGAGCCAGAATCTCATGGGACAGAAATGCCTCACTTAAACAATACCTGAATTCCTGAAAATGTTGTGTAGTGATTTTTATATAAACTGTATATATTATATATATTTTGTTGTGACTTTGTTATGTGGAATGTAGTAAATGAGAACCAAAACGGTGAGATTTTTCCCCAACGCCATTTCCACGTTTGTTTTATTTGAAGTGTTTAAAGTTAAATTTCAGTTTTCGTTTGCTTGTTCAGCCACAAGTAAACCTCATGTTATTACTTTATGAAAACGTGTCGATGGCCACTGTTTACTGTGAAGAAACAGCAATGGCTAAGAATGAAAAAAAAAAAAGCGTTGTCAGCTTTATGTACTATTTATTTCAGGAATAAACAAAACAACGTTTAACTTGAACTGCTATTGGGCATGCTTTGTTTTGTAGTTAATTCACTGGGGTAAAGTAAGTCCTACACAACTTATTCTTTACTCCTGGGATATTTATCTATTTTAACGTGTTACATATTGTAAGGTCTGCTGTAAAATAAAGACACAGACACAGGGCCACCACCACGCCTCCCTGCCTGAGCTCAGAGCAATATAATGGCTTTTATTACTTTTTGAAAAACGAACGAATATCCGAACAAATATTTAAATTGAACGAATATTCGAACATGAAAATCCTGTGTTCGTCCCAGCACTACATTTACCACATGTGGTATGAATCTGCATTCATAGTGAATAGTTTGTGCTCTGCTTTTTCATAAGCACAAAGATGATGCTTCGCGGCAGGTGTGTTGTGCGGTGATGCATTGGTCCCTGTGGTCTGATAGAGGGCTTCCCAGGTGTTGTGTAGTGTTGTGCAGTAGTGTTACACATACCAGCTTCTGTACTTTGATGTGTGAATACCAGACAACTGTACTGCTCTACTGATTCTCATTCAGGGTTCTAGTGGAGCTCAGTCCAGGTCACAGCTTATCAACACACTCATTGGGGTCATCTTTTGCACCAGGAGGTGTGGGGATACAGTCAAGTCCACATGGGTACTATAGACATCTGTTACCGTCTTGAATCTTAGAGACCATCCTGGCGATCACAGATAAATAGCCATCATTCAGTTTTCTAATGATCCATAGTACAATGCAGTCATACCTTTTCAATATATGCTGTGACCCGGAGACTCGCCACACAGGCTCACTCGGGTTCTTTACCCTTCCAAATCATGACCCAACACAGAGAATTTGAAAGAATAAGCGCTGACACAAACCTAACAAAAAGGTTTCACACAGTACCTTTTGTATTTTACAGTTGAAAACACCCATCAACCGGGCACTCCACACAGCAGCAGCCCTGAAGGGACTGGCTGCTCTCTTTATATACCCTGCACCTGGCTCTAATTTACAATAATAGCCAGGTGCAGGTGATAACTAATAAAAAAATTTAATAAGGGCGTTTCAGCCTGTGTCCTTCTGGGAGGTGTAGTCCTGTGTTTTCCCTGGACTACAATGGCCATTTAATTACATGCATTTTCAAATATTTAAACATATATGTTATACCCAAAAACAGAATTGCTGCCATGCACCATCCTTTTAAACCACCACACTTTGATAGCCGTAGCCGTAGCCATAGCTGGATGTTGGGTCCTAGTGTGGGGTTGCACCAAGTTAGCTGTGTGTTGTCGTTGCTGTTGCCTTACCTGACGCTCTGATTGTCCTAAAGACTTGACTGTATTGTCCCTTGAGGTTAGTGTCTGTGAAAGGCTGTAAAAGGTCCTGACGTGTTTCTCTGTCCCGTCTCTGCCCCACTACAGCCCGGGGGGGAGCAGTCGCTACGACTCCTCTGGGAACCTGAGCCAGGGCAGCTCCCAGCTGAGCGAACTCGACCAGGAGAGTGCGCCAGGCTCCGAGCCGGAAGAGCGCCGCGACCGCGAGTCCTTCCACTCCTACCACAGCACAGGCAGCTGCAAGCCCAACAGCACAGACTGGGGGGAGGAGGAGGAGGAGGCCAGGGTGCGAGCCGAGGACCACGACACCTTCACTAGACTCGAGGACAAGAGGCAGGACGTCACACCTGAGGGACTCCCGGAGCCAGTGCATCCCCTCGAGAGGAGGCTGAGCAAGGAGCCGAGCAGGTGAGTGGGGATCGGGAATCTGCATCTGAATTTATCTCAACTTAAGCTTTTCTTTAATAAACGATACATCTTTTTTTAAAAGCCATGCTAGACACCGTAACATATAATCAAGTTTAAACCGATTTTAACGCATGGAACTGTATTATCCTGATTTAAAGAATTGTATGCGATTAATGCATCGTGTGCAGGATGTCCATCATTGTTCTGTTATAATAAGACATAAGTCATAAAAGTCATAATAAGACATAAGTCATAAAAACGATGATTGCAGTCGGTCACCACTATTTGTTTGTTTACTGTATGCTGTATCACAGGATGACAGCTGTACTCAAGGTAACAGTGATTTCTCTTTGGGGGTTTCTAATTGCTTCTTGTATTGTGTGTGTTTGTCAGCTTCGTGGGTGACGCAGAACCCCCTGCTCTCTCCCTGCCCAGGATACGTTGGTTAAAGGCCATCAACAAAGTGCGTGTCCAGGTGCAGGAGGTAGGAAAGCGGGGATCTTCTCATCCTTCTGCTGCTGCTGGTTGGGTTGGGTTGAGTTGATTTGAGCTGACTCCCTCTTTCCTGGCTGTCCTTGAAATTCCAACCCTACTCCCCACTGGGAGATTATTCCAAGATTTCCAGTGGTGCAGGTACTTCGGGGGATCAGAAAGGTCTTTTCCAGGGATGGGAATAAGACTATTGCATAGCAGTTTCACCCATTCCAGTTTTTCCTGGGAGCTTGTTTAGCTGCAGTGTATACTGTAGGTAACAAGGTCAGGTGTGTTTTATTAAACTCACAGTATAACCAGGAATGGATCAACTGCAATGGGAGTCTCATCCCTGCATTCAAACCAGACGAGGGGTCGATTTGAGCAACGTACACCCCTCCAGAATACGCCACAGCTTTTTTATTGGAATAGTTTACAGAACTGCAGAATGCTCTTGGATTTTAGTAACCTCTTTTTGAGGTTAATCCCAGGTAGTATGAAGCAATCCAGCTGTGGCTTATGCCGAAGGGGTATATATTGACCAAAATGACCCTGGGGTGGGTCCTGTCTTGAGGACATCCATTATGCTTAAGAGCAACCTTTTCTAACACCCTCTGATGCGCCACATCTAGCATGTAATAGTCAAATACCCTGAGCTGTAACACGAATCTCTATACAGGCAACCTCATATGTTTTATCAACATATCTCAACTAGGGTAGATAAAACCAGGAAAATGGGACCAGTACAATTTTAACAATCTCCTGTTTCCAAATACAAAGGGCTACATAAATAGTTTCTGTTGCTCTTTCATTGGCCGCTGGGTGCAGTATACTGTGTGTTTGAGGAGTTCTCCGTTGATGGTTCTTGAAGGTGTTTTTTTTGTGTGTTAAGCTTTAAAGCTATTTGCATCGTTGTTGTTGTTGTTGTTGTGCCTTTTCATTTTCTTTACTGTTTCAATAATTTGATTTGTTTGATCTCATTCTTTCACTTTTAAAGTTCATGGGTTCTCCAATATGCTTATCTGTTGTGGTGAGTTGATATGCTGAAACATACAGGAGCTGATGTGACTGGTTGTAAATGATGTAACGGCATTGTCTTTAACACATGAAGAAGGTGCGTTAGGGCTATAGTCTTGCAAGTTGCTTTGCAACGGTGGACTTTGTTAATCTTTGCTTTTTACAGAATGTGGTGCCTTGGTACGAAAAAATGATAACATTGGATTCCTTTCCATGTCTTTTATTAAGTGATGAATATATACATGGTCTGTGTTATTTTCCTTGTCAGTGTCCTAACCTAAGCATGGTTTGCTTAGTTTATTTATTTTTTATAGAATAAACCAACTTTGCCTTTGTTTGCCTGCCAGATAAATACATAAGTGACTCTGCAGCAGCAGTTCACCCCCTAGTTCACCCCCTAGTCTCTGGAAGTCGCTTTGGATAAAAGCGTCTGCTAAATGACTAATTAATTGATTAATTTTGAAGAGTAAGCAATAATCGCGGTCCAGGGCATTTTGAGGGGGATAATGTCCAGTTGGTGGCTTGAAGTTTGTTTCTGTGTTTGTTTAATGAGCTCCAGCTTTAATCCTTCTGTTCAGTACAGGACATTTCTAGAGAATTAACACCCTGTGCAGAAACTCATGACATTGCTTATGTTCGTTTCCAGTGCTCTGTCAGGCTTATAAACAGGCTTCAGTAATGTTTTTACCTTTCAGTGATGACTTGCCTGTGACCCCTGGTAAAATTCAAGTTTACTGCATGGCACTGACAGCTCCATAAGGTGTCTCTTATTAAACCTGCACAAACTGTTTATTCAGTTATTTGGATTGAGCTCCACAGAAATCAGGGGCTGGCAATCAAGTGAGGTGCTATTAGGCTAATTTACCATTCAAAGTGAAGCAAGTTAAGAAACAGCTGCTTGGGTTTATGTGGAACAATAGCCCAGTCAACACCAGTGACCCTCACTGCACCTGATTTCTGTGGCGAGCTCAATTCCAATAATCAGTTCATCCAGCACTACTCTCACTTCATCTTGGGATGTATTATTTTAGTGCTTGGTTTTTATTTTATTTGGTGTTTTATCCTGCTTTTTTTATTACTAATTTGCTGTCTGAATTCTTTTCACAAATTGGTGGCTGTTCTACAACAGGAAGCAAGTTAACAGTATTGTGAAACGTGTTTATTTATTATTCTCATGGTAAAAGTAGCTCATGATGTTGAATTGTGATCTTCTTTCACTTGTTCTGACCCGTGACTCTGAATGTAAGCCCAAGCTAAGAGAGAAGAACACAATCACACCGGTCACTGCACAGATTTGGCGGGTTGCACTTTTTTGACACACTGGAAAAACACATTTTACACTTCAGCGAGCTGTGATTGTATTTGTAAGAGTTGCAGGTGACAGATTCTTGGTCGTAGCAGTAAGAGACTTCAGATCAGTGCCCACTGTTAAGACCACTGCCTTTGATAACTCAAGATCATGCATTTGCAGTGCTGGCTTCAATTTTCAGTTCCTTATTAACTTCCCCCAGATGATTTACTGAACCCTACTGTATAAACTCTGGCGCTGATTTGCAGTGGCAGCTCAGTACATTTTACTTTGTATCAACTTTAAATACCCTTTTCAAATAAAGATAAAAGAAAATAATAATTACATGTAAAAATCCTGCTACGGCAGTGAAGAACAATTAGGAAATCCTATTCGAAAAGGTCTTCAAAAGAACGTGCTCTGTCTGACTATACAACATGATAGTGTTTATCCTTCAAAATGAAAAAGAAAGTGCCATCTTCATTTTAGTTGAAAGCCGCGGGAACTGGGATGTTAATTAGCATTCACCATTTACGGGGGATTTACAATCCTGAAAGATATCTTCTGAAATAATTCTCGCTCTTACATTTATTTGGCAGCGCTCTCTTCAATGACAAGGAATTTGCATAGAACCCTTCGGGGAACTAAAACCATTCAAGAAAAAAGGAAATGATTAAGATGCTTTTATTTTGTCCTTTTGTGAAAGAGAAACAGGCCCCAGTGCCTCTACACAAGTGGATTATGGTGTTCTCAGGATGATGTGCGGTGTTAGGCTTGCGCTAAACATAGCTCTTAGCGTTGAGGCCAAAAAGCTCTATTTTGGTCTCATCAGACCATAGAATCTTCTTCCACTTGGTCTCAGAGTCTCCCACATGCCTTCTGGCAAACTCTAGCCGAGATTTGATGTGAGTTTTTTTCAACAATGGCTTTCTTTTTGCCACTCTCCCATAAAGGCCAGTTTTGTGAAGCACCCGGACTATTGTTGTAGCCGTGGAAGACTGTAACTCCTTTAGAGTTGCTATAGGCCTCTTGGTGGCCTCCCTGACTGGTGCACTTCTCGCCCAGATACTCAGTTTTTGAGGACGGCCTGTTCTAGACAGATTCACAGTTGTGCCATATTCTCTCCATTTCTTAAGAATGGACTTTACTGTGCTCCGGCGGATATTCAATGCCTTGGAAATGTTCTTATATCCTACCCCTGATTGGTGCTTTTGAAGAACCTTATTCTGGATTTGCTTTGAATGTTCCTTCGTCTTCATGATGTAGTTTTTGTTAGGAAATGTACTAACCAACTGTGGGACCTCCCAGAGACAGGTGTATTTAACCTGAAATCATGTGAAACACCTTAATTGCACACAGGTGGACTCCATTCAACTAATTATGTGACTTCTAAAGACAATTGGTTGCACCAGAGCTTATTTAGGTGTGTCATAGCAAAGGGGGTGAATACTTATGCAATCAATTATTTTCTGTTTTATATTTGTAATTAATTTAGAACAATTTGTAGATTTTATTTTTCACTTTGACATTATGGACTTTTTTTGTGTTGATCAGTGGCAAAAACTCCTAATTAAATCCATTTTGATTCCATGTTGTAACACAATAAAATGTGGAAAAGTCCAAGGGGGTGAATACTTTTGAGAGCCACTGTATGTTATATTAATAGGGTGTATTTATGATCTTTATGATGTAAAAGCATTGCAGATCTTAATACTTTAGTTATATTTTGCAGTGGATTGTGCAGCATGTAATTGAAACAGGAAAGTGAAAATAGTTTTTGCATCCATTTAACTCTAATACATTAGTAATGTACTTTAGCTTGAGTATTGTATTAATACATAAACTTTATATGCTTGATTCTAGTGTTTTTTTGTCTGCAGACACAGACATCCAAGTTTGACTTGTTGTCAGAGTAATAATAATAATACTAAACCTTGCAAAATCCCTGATTTATGTCTCCAGACTGTCATTCGGAAGGCCTGGAAATTAAGAACCAGCACAGAGTGGAGAGGGGCTGCTGTCATTTTTTAATGAGAAACACTTTGGCTTTAATACAGAAGTAAATGAAAACCATTTAGAAGTGCACATGTCTATTTTCTTTATTTTTCATGTGATATTAAGTATTTTAGGAAGAATTAGCAGAAAGTGTTGGTGGACAAAAAAAAAAAGATGATTCATTTCTATAAATCCATTATGAAAATGACATCGTAAAACATTTAGTCAAGCCGCAGCAAACCAGACTGCTCTGGTTCAAATGGTCATATGGAGACTATAATCATTTTGCTGAACTGGCTAATAGTAATTGATACCATAATATATGAATCCTAACATCCAGTTCATTAAAACCTCAAGTATTCCTGAAAACTATAAAAACCTACAGAGCCTGTGTGTCGTGTATATGTAGCGCAAGACTCCCAGTATAATCTTGAACCAGATTGTCCTGACAGTAATTTTACATTTGCTAATAAATATATATCTACATCAACACCGACATAAAGAAAAGTACACCCCTGCGAAGCCCTTTGAAAGAATCGCTGCGTGCGGTTTAGTGCTGAAGCTACAGTAGCCACCAGGCACACTCAGTTATAGCGATGCTGCATCTGAGTTCCTAACTGGTTTAAACAAATCGAAATGTGACACACTGAACAGATGTGCCGAATCGCCTGCAGCCCCGCTGCCTTTTGTGAGTGGACCTGCGCTCCTGACAGTAATGGCTAAAGAGGTTGCAGTGCACTGTGAAAAGTAAGGCCCCTGGAATGAGTTGCAGATCAAGAGGAGGATTTGGAGGTGACCGAATTCTTCCTTGATAAGTGCAGTAAAGGCTAGGAAAAGCTTTCAGCCTAACTAGAGAGCGCGGTTAAGGGTGGAGAAATGTGATGCTCGAGAACACATAGTGAAACACATTCCAACATCCGTCACTGGAAGGGAAACCGGGCATCTGAGCGGCTCATTCATTTTAAACGCATTGATTTTACATTTAGTTAGGCTTAAGTGGATATCACTTTGGCATGGAAATAATGAAACAGATAACCTCATTGAGGCAATGATGTGACCGCAGATAATTGTGTCTGTGATCCTTAGCCAGGTTGATCATCTTATTAGGAGTGGGGTAGGTTCACTTGCCTGATCCCTGCGGTTATCACAATAATACAACTGTCAGCACTCGTTTTTCCAACCTTTCCTGTTACAGGTTCACTGACAGATAAATGAGAGTGGTGGTTTAATGAAACGTCCACTCGATTGCGAGGCGGAACAAGAAAAAAACAAAACATCTAACCCAATTACACCAGGAATAATCACTAAAACCACATACGATTTGTATAAACATGTAATTGCCAAACAGCATTACATTCACAATAACATAATCCAGATTATACTTCATTTGAAGTTACAGCACTTGAAAACACCATTCACAGTACAGTAATGTACTGTATAGAAATGGTATTTCAACAAGCAAGGAAAAACATATTAAAACAAAAACAGCAAGCCTATAGCCTGCAATACTGAAATGTGCAAAAATAAAAATGTTTTATTAAAATGTTTTATAAAAATTCAAATATTGTTCATTTCAAAGCCATTCCGGAGTACAGTCTCGTTTGTGTGATTTTATAATGAGTTAATACGTCCGGATGTATTTCCTATTGTATTTCAAACTGCACAAGATGACGAGGCTTCTACAATAAGAGAGACACTGCACACAACTTGTTAACTTACTCTAGTGTAACAAAAAAATCCAGACAGTCAGAAAATGCATGTCGGTTATGTGTAGTATTTTATAATAGAATCAATGTGACACAGGTCAGATGAGAGTGACGGATTAGAGGCAGATAAACGGGTGGACTGTACAGTAACATGTTATTGCGCTTGTTAGTTTATAGGAAGGAAGCTGTGGGTTAGAGTTCACATTCTAATCAAACATTCCAAGATTCTATCTAGTGCCGTCAGTCAGTTTGTAGTCAGATAACCCAACTATTCTGCTCCTCTGAAGTCATAATAATAAAAAAAAAACATCTATATGCACATTGTTTCACTAGTTTCTCAAAAGAAGTTCTAAATTAATTATCGGTCTAAGCCTTGCATTCATGGAAAGTTTGGATTTTTTTTTTGCTTTGCATTGCTAGAAAAAAAAGATTGGCCTTTTAAAAATTAAAAACAAAAAAATAAATTGTTGGAAACATTTTCTTGATTGGCAGGATCATTGAAATCGTCAGTTGCCATAGCAATCTGAGAATGTGTCTCATTTGTCAAGTTTATCAGTAAAGCTGTTTATTAAGAACCGTGTTCTGAGTTAAACAGTCAGAAAGTGACAGGGAAGAGAGGCACATGAGAGAAGATGAAAGGGAATTAGGAACGGTTTGAGTTTGCTCTCTGTCTCTGAAGGAGCTTCCTGAGCAATCATTCTACTGTTACAGAAAATAAAAGGGTTTCCTAAAAACACCTCCTACTTCAACAGCTTGACGTGTGTATATCATAGTCATTCTGTATAGTGCTTTGGTCAAATGCTGTGTTTAACTGGAATGACGAGCACACAGTATGTTCACACTAAAACAATGGGCAACATTTCAAGTAAGAATTTATAGGGGAGAAAACTAGCAAGCAAAAAAAAAAAATGTTAAAAACTGCACATGCAAATATTTTAGTTTTTGGCTTAAAATTCCTTTGGCAAAAACCCTGTGAATTGTTCAGGCTCAAATTGTATAATTGATTGCGGATAATTGATTTCCAGTCTATCCTGGCCACGTGTAAAGCAGGAGCAGGGAGAATACAGAATAAAAGCTTTCTAGATATTTTTCCATAAAGGTAAATGCTGATCTGTAGCTGGCAAACCCCAACCCCATCACGCCAAGCTTGATGTTCATCAAATTGTCCTGAATTGTAAATATTTTCAAACGCATCTTGCAAAATCAGTGTACACTCATTTGAATAGATTTTTGTGCAGAATTCAAAGAGGAGGCCAGGTGCGAGCCAGTAGCCACTCACTCCCGAGCGGGTTTCTTCACAGCCAGGCTTGTTTGCACAAGCAGTTGAAGAGCTTTTGTCTCACTTGCAGGAGTCGGGGTCCGTTCTGCTTGTTATTTCAGCACCACAGAATAAACAAGAAAGTTGCAGGAAAGTTTTTACAACAATGGGAGCGAGGGCGTCCTGATGTTTCACCATTCGTTTTTTTGAACTCCTCGGCAATCTTAAGTCGTTCATTAACATTCTGTTTCTTTTTTGCAGTTCCTTTTGAAACATGATCACAGTTGAAGCCGTCAGGGAAAGTACATGTCATCTGACGTTTTCAAAGTCTTAAGTGCGTGTCTTAAATGGGAGTCTTATAACTGAAGTTTTTGCAAGTCAAGTGAAAGTTTAAAACCTAAAAAACAAACTGCATTTGTGCATCAAAGGGAATGGGACATACCATTATTACACACATGTCGTTTTTTTATAAGCTCAATACAGTGTTATTGCACCACTCAGACAAATGTATTATACAATTACACACAATGTAGAAAGAATTAAAAAATCATGGATTAATAGACATCAACTTTTGGATTTTCCCCCGGTGTAGTGCTGAAACTGCCAACGCTTCTTCATTTTGCAAAACAATGTGATTTGCGGTTTCGTTCGGTTTGGTATTTTATACAAATGTCGGTTTCAGTTTTGAAAATCATAACCGTTGCCTCCCTATTTCAGGGGACTCAAGTACATCCACCGACATCCTCAAATATTAGCGATAAGACAAATTTATTTTGTATGAAGCTAGCATTCAGAATTTTTTATTATGAATGTCTCTGGATTATATGGGAAAATTAAACTCTCGGAGCACCAGTTACAAAGCTCTCTCTGTCTCTGTCTCTGTCTCTGTGTGTGTGTGTCTCTCTCTCTCTCTCTCTCTCTCTCACTCTGTCTCTCTCTCAAGACATTGAAGATGCAGCTGAAGAATATTAAACAGCACTTTGGAAAAAGAACAGAGCTGCTGTGCTTCTGTATCTGCAGTTCTAACCCTACCCCCCCAGTCTCCAATGCGGAATTGTAATAACACGCTGGTGGCAGAAAGTGACAGAATAAGAGTATAACATAGTGCAGCTGTATTTAGAGTTGCACTGTGACCTCCTAACAGCAGCTAAAAATACATGCTGGCCCTCCCTGAAATGTACATCCTAACCGTGCGCTTCACATGTCATTGGGGGGGGGGGGGTTTAAAATTGCCAGGTTGTAATTTTGCTTTCAATGTGTATAACCTGCAGATTTACTTGTACACATTCTTAAGTGATTGTAGCTAACATAGCAGGTCTCAAATGTGCAGTTTTGAAAGAATCACGTAATACTAAGCATGCATTTTTATTTTAAAGCCTGATATTTGGTACTACATTAGGTTAAAACTATCTTTGTTTGCAAACCATGCTTTCAGATAGTATTGCACTTCCTTGGTCATGTCAAATTGTTCCCAAACCTTTGCCAGCTGCTTCCCTTGTTGACGTGCATGCTTTGTGTCAATAACATCATCTGGCCCAGAAGACACTGTTGAGCTGAAATGACCATGGAAGTGAATGCGAGTGCAACAGATTCCCTGAGAGCTGAGCATAGAAACTGCGAGCTTTCTTTAACCTGATGTAGTGCCAGATATCATGTTTGAAATTGAAAAGCATAAGATTTATTATTAAAGTAAGTTCTTTCTACAAGGCCTGAAAGGGTGCTGTAGGATGCCCAGTCCCTCCAGGGTTATGCAGAAAAGAAGTCAAATGATGTGATATCTTTACATGGTGTATGCGTCCAAAGTGACAATTTATGCAATATTAAATCAACAATTGTATTATTGTAGTAGCAACTTTTTATACAGAAAACAAAAAGTTGGCTACAAATGCTGTTTGACTCACTTGAAACTGGCTGCTGGTACTTTCATCTGTTTTCTGATGTTTTTTTTAATTTCCATTTTATGATGTGATCCACTGCACAGTTGCACAGACGGCAAAATACTTTTTGTCAGCACTTTTTCTAACTAAAAATGTATCCATTTCAAGAAGTGCCACAGGCTTTCATATCAGTCTGCTGTAATATAATAATAATAATAATAATAATAATAATAATAATAATAATAATAATAATAATAATAATAATAATAATAATAATATGGTGTTTGTCACAGCAACTCGGCATGAGTGGTGCTGTGGGGAAGGGAGGACAGGGGTTCTTAAAGATGTTAAACCTGTGAGCATCACAATACTGAAGTGTTGGCATCTTGCGAATGTTAAAGTACAGTTCTCATACAGATACAAGATATGAATCATCGGAATCATGCGAGGGATGATTTAATTATGCAATTTTCTAATGCAATCTCATAATCCTGGAGGGACTGAATGTGTCTCACACAGTTTTATTCATTGCCTCAATCATGAGGCTGTATTTTTTTTTTCAGGGTTATCACGGATTTCACAGTTTCTGTGAAATGCACCCATTGCCATGCAACATGTAGTTCCCAGTGAACATTCCCCATTTCTGAAATTGTGTAAATATACATATTTTGTATCACTTAAAAATAAATTCAGCAAGCGTTTGCCTTATTGATGCACTACCTGCTACACTGCATTTAGGAACCTGGCAGCTGGCTGAGTTTGCTTCTGGTAAATGATTGAAGAGAGCTGCACCATTTCTTTAAAACGTCTTCAACAAAAGACACCAGCTGCATCAAAGATCAAAAATATTTCTGCCAATGATGTCTCAGTCCAGAACAAGAAGGGGACATTTCTAGTGTTGTTTTTCTTTATAATTCATGCATACTGAAAATATAATGTCTTAAAACGTGGACATTAAAAATGAAATCTTCTACAATTTAGCATTTACTGTTTTTAAGGTAAGCATTTAAATATTATGGAACGTTTGTTGTAAATTTGAACAACACTATTTTAATGCTTTAATAAATATTATGTTTTGCCATGAAATATTTTGAAACATCTATTTTTAGACCATGAAATAAGCCATTTTTACCATGAAAAAATACAGCCCTAATCGTGAGTCCTGAAATTATAGCATACTAAATTCTTTATTGTGTCTTCTGGACTCCATTTGCAGCCTTGTTCATTAGCTTGTGATTGCAGAGAGTTTGTGCATTCAGGAAGACGCTTAGTTGACTCCATATGGTACTTAAAAAATACAAAACAATGTCCCACCTAGTGACAACGCTTCTGTTGGAAGCAAACATCAATTTTCTGACGTGCACTAGGTGAGCACAATCTACCTCCCTTAGAGTACTCCAATCAGCCAGCAAGCAGGACACTGATGAAGGATTGTGTTTCTCTGTCTCAATGCATTATAACTGTATTGGCAGGTACTTGATCTTTTCAGCTATGTATTTTTACCATTGATGAAGTGGTGGCATTAAAACCTAAAGTCCTAAATTCATCCAGAGTGGCTACAGCTTCAGCAGTGGCAAATGAGTTCCCACACTCTGCTTTCCTCCCCCCTGCCTCTGTATCTCAACTGCCTTGATTTAGGTACTGCACAAGGTTAAAGCAATCTGTTTGCAAGCCATGCTTCCAGATAGAGCTGCAGTTCCTTGGACTCTCTTCACCAGGAGGTAACTCAAATGCCTTGTCTTCATGCTGGAAGGCAGTTCCGTTGAACTTAACTCATGGAGACAGAATTAACTTGAAGACTTTTTGTTTTTGTACATTTCGGCCTTCGCGACTGCTGAGGCCTGTGTATTTTATTGTTTACAATCTAGATTTGTCTTTATTTTATTGTAATTTGTCAAGTGTTTTTGGTCCAGTGCTTTATCAGTAGTTTTGTGTTCAGTAGGGACAGCATGTGGAGTTGCCTCGTCACAAAAAGCCCTTTTGAATATCGAAATGTGTTGTTGTTGAGGAGGGACCAGCTAAGGACAGTTCTGTCTCCATGCCCTTCCAACCCTCACCCCCTCTCTGAGAGACCGGTGCAGAGGTGCCCCACTGGCTGGGATGAGGACACTGACACCATCAATTCCTTTTAATCTCCGAAGACCTTAGCTGTAATCTCCCTGAGACACACATTTCTTGTGTATGTGTCTGACAGGAGCCGAGTCAGGCATTGGCCTGCCATCAAAGTACCCTGAGCGCATCATTTAGTCCTTCAAGATGTGTTGAACCAAGATCTGCTTTGAGGGAGGGGAGGGGATGTGGGGGTAATGGTTGCTATTATAATGAGTTAATCATATACCGTGTTATCAATTCAAATAATGTGTTTGTTGTAAACCATTTATTATTTCAAGGGCTTGTTAGAGGTTTTTTTTTATATATCTCAACGTGCGCTTCACTGTCTGAGCAAATTTGAGAGAAGCAAAAAAATGATATTATTATTATTATTATTAGTAGTAGTATTATTAGTATTATTATTATTTGTTTATTTAGCAGACGCCTTTATCCAAGGCGACTTACAGAGACTAGGGTGTGTGAACTATGCATCAGCTGCAGAGTCACTTACAACCACGTCTCACCCGAAAGACGGAGCACAAGGAGGTTAAGTGACTTGCTCAGGGTCACACAATGAGTCAGTGGCTGAGGTGGGATTTGAACTGGGGACCTCCTGGTTACAAGCCCTTTTCTTTAACCACTGGACCACACAGCCTCCTATGATACCATACTACAGTAGGTATCACCATCCTATACTCCAGATTTCACTCAAGCTTGATGAAACAGTAAAATCCACGGTACAAATAGTTTCACGATACACGGATTATCACGATAGTAACGGTTATTTTGTAAGTGAATAAAAAGAAATTGAACTTGTGCTATGTTTTTTTCCCCTCTGTGGGATATGGTCTGCAACACAAGGAAGCTACAGAGCGGTAAAAAAGAGCAAAGTTCTAGCAAGAATGAAGACATATCTTGAGACCGAGGAAATCACCAACTTTCATTAGCAGAGTACTGTTATCCTGCCCTAAAACAGAATGGAACAAATACAAACAGACACAATTTGCCACTCCCCATTTTGTTGATAAATTACTAGCACACAGGTGGAAGAAAAAAAATCTTAATGACATTTTCCCAATACAGTTTTATTGTTAATATTTACAGAAAATTGAGACCTTGATTGAAGTCTGTCCAAATGGGACTGCAAGCTTATTCTTCCTCCTTATTCTTTATTTACACATGTTATTTATTTAAATGTACTTAGAAACAACCCCAAAATACAAAATATAAAGCATTGCTCTTTCTTTCAGTACATTTAAAGTACTTGCTTTCTGTAAGGCACACACCATAGTAAAAAAAACTGCAAGTAATCAATTCTTTTTTAAATAGTCTGCAAATACAACCACCACCCCAAAAGTAAAATTAAAAAGTGTAACGTTCCAGTTTATTAAAAAAAAGGAAAAAGATCCACTAAAATTACTTTCAAGGTTTTTGTTTTTTTTCAAGCTTTGAAATTCTGATTCTCTACTAACAAATACAAGTAAAAAAAAACGTATTATTTTATACAACCTGTGAATCTGGAACTATAGGAGTATGGGCATTGAGATTCTTCGTGCATATAAAGTTTCCACGTATGTGTTTTAGTTTTTGTTGTCATTATTTCATTTATAACTTAAGAAAACACATTTCAATACCGTTCTCATTTCAATGCCGTTATTGTAAGGGCGGGTCCCGAGGCGGGCTGGAGAGATGGGCGGGGGCCAGCGCGCGGACTGCTCGTCACCAACCCGGAAGGGCGCGCCCTGCGGATAGGGGGCGTGGTCAGTGTCCTGGAGTGAACGGGAGAACCCAGCCTATACTTTTGCATCCAGCGAGGTTACCTGCTGCCAGGCTGGGGCCCCGCCCCCTTCCTTCCAGAATGTTCCGATCCCCGGACTGAGGCCCCTGGGTTGGGGGATTTCCATCCAGCTGCCATTCGGGGAAATTCCAGCCCGGGAGCCAGTCCACGGCAACCTCTTATCTGCTGGGGCTGTGACAGCCTGGTGGACAGCTGTGCAGAATGTCTGACGAGGCGCTGTCCTGAGGGAGCCAAGGGCTTGACGCCGGGAAACTTTCAGGGGTCCGCTTGAACAGGGGACGGTGGCCCCTGCCATGTACCCCTGTCGCGGCGGAGCTAGTCAGCCCGGTTATGGTGGGCGACCACTGTCATGTTCCGGTCCGTATTGAAGGGGTGCCCTGCTCCTCCCTGGTAGACACAGGCTTGACGGTCACCCTAGTGCAGCCGGACATCCTACAGCAAAGCCGGTGGTGGCCTGCTCCGGTGGAAGCAACCACTGCCCAGTTGCGGGCGGTGACAGGGGAGCTGGCGCCGGTGTGGAGTGCCCCAGTCCAAGACCCGTGCATTCTCGGGCTGGATTTCCTCCGACATATCGGCGGCCAGCTCGACCTGGAGGGGGGACACAGGTGCCGGCTGTGGGGAGACAGCAAGTACAGAAACATCCTTCCCCGGGTCACCCAGCTAGTCACCAACTGCAGCTGGACACCACTCCTGTTCCGTCTGGGCGGATGAAGAGGACTCGCCCGTTAGGTTGATCTCGTTGAAAATCTTGTGGGGAATGCTGGATATGGGTCTGGCGGAGCCTTCTGAAAGACCCTGGATGGCCCCAGTGGTCATGGTCCCTAGAAGAATGGAGATTCTGCATGGACTACCGGCGGTTAAACAAGGTTAATAGGAAGGACTCCTACCCCGGATAGACAAATCCCTGGACCCTCGTAACAAAGCTGTCGGACCCTCTCCTTGGCCTAGCGTGTCTCTGATTGACTGCTCAAGTGATTCTAATTACACAGCTCTGGAGGCTCCAGCACTCCCCTTCCTCTCCACCAGGGAAGGAAAGAGAGATTAGAGGTCCAATTGACAGTCTAATTGCACACTCTGTCATTCACATTTTCTCTCACCCCTCCCTCCCTCAAACACCACTCTCCATGTCAGTGTCTCCCCTCAACCCTCAGGTCCGATTACCTTATTATCTAAGAAGACAAATTCATGCACTAAACTGAGGTTTTTTTTACTTTTTGGGTTAAATAACACACTATGGATAATGGTGCATGAATTTGTAAGTTCCCAGCTAAATTGAATTGCTGCCTCTTCTGTCCTTTTCATCACCTCTCTCTCTCTCTCTCTGCTCTCTATTTCCTCGCCCGGTGTCTCATTCCCTGTTGTATTTTGTTCACTATCAATTTCTCTCTTTCCACTTCCCACTGGACTAATTCAGCTGATGCAGTGGGCAGTGCTGTGGACCCCTGAGCTGGGGGTGTACCTCCTTGTTTTTTTAGCCTGCTAGGTGATGCATATATCTGGAGAACAACTTTTATGCAAATTGTGATAAAACCTGGTTCGGATATTCTTTAGAACAACATTTTGGGAGGATGACAGTCTGGGGATATCAGGAGGAACCTGCCTGTATTTTGTGGTGAGGGAGGGTGTATGTGAACATAAGAGAAATTATCCGAGTATATTGCATTGTAAAAGCAGCGTGTCAGATGAGATGGCATCGTGTTTGAGTGGGAGTATGCATGGCACTGTGTGTGTGTGTGTGTGTGTGTGTGTGTGTGTGAAGAAGAGTGCTGAACTGCTCTGGATTGGATTGTATGCACTGTATCATTGCCTGCATGCTTTGATGCTGGTGGAACTGAACGTTCCACTGGGCGGCTGGGTTTTTTTGGCACATGTCCCTCATATCTCTCTCTCTCTCTCTCTCTCTCTCTCTCTCGCGATGGCTTATTGCTAGAGAAAGCTAAGCTTGTGCTGCACAGACCCTGTTTCATCCTAACCCTTGGAATCGATCTGCATTTACTTACCTTGGAAAATGGGCTGAGAAATTAAATGAAGTTTTTCATTTTTTTTTCTTTCTTTGTTTTTTCTTCTAATTTTTTTTTTTTGCCGCCAAGTAAGTGTGTACGAACACCATGGGAAGCGAGCATAATTCTTTACATTTTAAGTCTGAATATGAATACTGAATTGGCTTGGTAAGTTTTATGTCGTGTCGCTGTAAGTCTTCAGTGTGTCCACACTATGTGCTGTATGGTATCCTGCCTGGATTTTGAGGCTCAGTTAATAGTTGGCTTGTATAAGGGAGGCTATTTTTTATAGAAATTATACTGTAAAAGCAACAGTAGGAACTTAGGGTAATAAAATCAGCTTCTGATAAAATCTAATTCTGAATACTGTTGTAAGAGTGTTTTTTTCCCTTTCCCCACAAAAGTTAAATTGTCTTGCTTTAAAATGTGAAAGCATTTGGGAAGGTGCTGACATTAAAGTGACTAAACCCATTCGCGCATTGCTGTAAATAAATTTGAGTTGGAGTCACGTTTTAGCAGTTATTTATTATTATACAGTACAGTTGATATGAATCAGCCCCTGGTCTGTATTAATGGAATGTGTTTTACCTAATTGATCTTGTGAGAGGCTGATGAACCAGTCACCCCTGAGATCAGTAATAACTAAACACGCTGGAGCACCAATACCCAAACCTGGTATCGTTCAACACTATCTCACTGTGAGTGAATTAGGCAACACCTGTTCCTTTAGGCTGCGTTTGCAATAACTCATCTACTGGCTTACAGCAGCTGAACCAGATGTGCAAAGCATTTCAATTGAACTACACTTACAATGCCTTGGAACCATTTTTTAATCATGATTTTCTTTTAAAGTTTAAAGCACCCATCTCGTTTTTCATGTGCGTCGCTGGGGACAGCAGACATCCATTCAACCATTACATTAGGCATAGTAAACTAATAATATTGTAGCACAGCCTACAACACAACCAGTAACACCATACGTAAATAACATGCTGTTTCTTAAAATACAGCCAGTAATTCTTAATATGTAAATAACATGCTGTTTCTTAAAATACAGCCAGTAATTCTTAACATGTAAATAACATGCTGTTTCTTAAAATACAGCCAGTAATTCTTAATATGTAAATAACATGCTGTTTCTTAAAATACAGCCAGTAATTCTTAACATGTAAATAACATGCTGTTTCTTAAAATACAGCCAGTAATTCTTAATATGTAAATAACATGCTGTTTCTTAAAATACAGCCAGTAATTCTTAACAGGAGGCTGTGTGGTCCAGTGGTTAAAGAAAAGGGCTTGTAACCAGGAGGTCCCCGGTTCAAATCCCACCTCAGCCACTGATTCATTGTGTGACCCTGAGCAAGTCACTTAACCTCCTTGTGCTCCGTCTTTCGGGTGAGATGTAATTATAAGTGACTCTGCAGCTGATGCATAGTTCACACACCCTAGTCTCTGTAAGTCGCTTTGGATAAAGGCGTCTGCTAAATAAACAAATAATAATAATAATATGTAAATAACATGCTGTTTCTTAAGTCAGCATAACATAGTCTTTACTCTTCACTAATCAATTACATACATGCATACATACTGTAAATGTATCTACTAAAAAATACTTAGCTACTTAAAATAATTAAAAGAAGTAATTAAAAGTACTATACTAGTTTTTGTTGTAATTAAAAGTTAAACATAAATACGTAATTCTAAATAATAAGTAAACAACTTATTTAGCTGTAGTAGTAATTCAGGAGATTAAAGTGGTGTTGAATTGATACACGTGTATTAGTGACGACAAAAAAGAATAAAACATTCAAGCAAATAAAATCTTCCTATTTCATTCATTTTGAACTACATTCGTAGTTACTTGGTACCTCAATTAACATTTTGTTCAGTAGAGTAAGAGGACTTTTGATGTTGATGTAAATATGAGTAAAGGTGGTATTTCTAGAGTACGCTGATGCTGAAATGGGTGTTGCTTTTTGTGCTTATTAATGTTTTAAGTTGTCTCCCAATGGCATGCTTAATTCTTCATTTGAGATTTATATAGTGCAGTAACTAAGCAGTAGTTTAACTATAGGCATGCACACATTAAACTCCCTCTGAGCTGCAAAGCGCTGCAATAAGCCAGTTAATTGTAATGATAACACTTCCTCTGAATAACACCTGCATGTCTTATGCACTTCCTTGGAGTTCTGAAGCAATTCATTTTTAATTCAGCTCTGTTAATTCATCACAATTTTAAAACTTTTCGCTTCCCCTTTCCCCTCCACCCATTCCTAATGAATTCACTGCTTACCCTCTTACTCGCCCACCAGGGGACTGTGAGAAGTGCTAATTCATGCATGCATAATACATGTGATCAACGTCATTTGTTACAAACAAACATGGAATACGGGTAATTAAATCCACATAAATGAACAGGGCTGAATTCAGAATGAATTTCTTCAGAACAGAGGAAGTGCATAAGATACTCATGTGTTATTCCTGTGGAATTCATTATGAATATGCAGCCGTTATTTTAAAGTGTTACCATTGCAGCTTCTTTAAAGAGCAGTTTCGCTGAGTTGCTTATTGACTTGTGCAATGGTCTTTTTACACAATAATTCTGTTTTTCGTAACAGAGATCGTGTGGGATTTATAGCCTAGCATTCGTGCCTATCCCAAGTGGAGATATAGCGAAGGCTTACTGTACATGGTTACTGCATTTACATGTATATGTGTATCTTGAGATTGGCTTATTGTGATGAAAAACGAAGTCAAGAAGACAGATGTTTCGGCTAGTGACTCCTTTAGCGACTGTATTCTTTAGTACAAAGTCATAGGGAGTCGCATGGAGATAAGGAGGCGTCCTCCCGTCACACTTTACATGTCTCCGTGTCCATGCTGTGGACGTAGGTCATGGTGGAGACTGTAGCTCCAGCTGTCTGTTTCCAGCTGCGGTGAGGGTTGAGTGTGCTGCTGACATACCTATTACCTTGTGATTTATAGTATTTTATTGGCACAGCTAACTGCTTGGGAGGGGGTGTGCTGGGCTAACCACTAAATTCAGTCTCAGCCTCCCCTCCCATCCCTGAGGACCAGGAGCCCGAGGCAGCAGCATTAGCCAGGGTTCCACGCAGCAGATTGCTTTGGGACCCAGTCCAGCAGTAGTAGCATCATTTGGGGATGGAACTGATGTTAGATTAATAACTCACTACAGGGATACCTTGTTGAATGCAACAGCTGATCAATTAAGATACAGAAGACCTTAAATCAATGCGCATCACTCTCACTCATTTACTGCAAATTCACAGTAGCTTGCAAGCATGGGGGGGCTTGTGCTAATTATGAAAGGGAGTGGGGGAGAGTGACCCGACCCGACCCGACCCTCCTGGCTTTAATCATCAGCGCTGATGCTGCGTTACATTGAGGCCATTTAATCAAAGTCCACAGCTGGGGACCTGTCTATGAATCATAAATCTGCAATAAAAATGTCTCTGCTGAGATATGGATGATGAATCTGGAAGGCATTGACAGTATGATTTTGAATATAAAAAGCCCCCTGTGTACTGTGCATGTCCTGTTCTATGTCACAGTCTTCTGCTTCCTTTTAATATTGCCTTGCATTAGCCATAATCACGTTTTCTCTTTGCTTGTGATCGCCGTGTGGTTTAAATGTTTTGCAGCATTATTTAAATGTGTTCTGTGTTGCTGGAGCACAGGTACTCTGGTAATATAGAGAGCCTCCGCATCAGAAATGTTTTTTTGGTGGCAGCTGCAGTCCGGCACAGTGTCAGCAACCTCAATAAGAGCTTCCCCATTCCCCCTTTGCATCAGCCTGCCCATTCAGCCTTGTGCCTCTCTTAAGCAGAGACTGCTTTGGGCTGAACTGTGTGATTTGAGCCACTGGGGTTAAATTGAGAGCACCAAACTCCGGTGATCTGAGCCTGATTCAAACCCAGGCCGTCAGAGGTAGAGGAGGTGAAAGGTTAGTGAGTTATCCCTGGTACATTCTCCCCTGGGAGCCAGATGGTCTTTTGCTACACCAGCCAGATAGAGCAAAGGGGAGGGTTCACCTTTCATGGTAACAGCATTTTTTTGTATTAATATTTTTGTAATTATATATATTTTTTATATTAAGAGAGTATATATATTTTATATATTATATATTAAGAGTTCAAACAATAAAAACTAAGCAAGTGAATGTGAAGCTACTGGCTCTTTAAATCCGAGACCTAACTAACCCTTACAGTATGATCATCCCTGCTACACAATCACCGTGACAGGAGGAAAAATGCTTGGACTTTATACCTTTTTTTCCCTACTGTTTTAAATGACTGATATTATCAATAAAGTTAACAGATGTGTTCTCCACAGCCCAGACATCCCAGCTGGGTTTTAGTAGAAATATTATTTTATTAGTTTAGTGCCAGAGACTGCAGTACAGTATGTGAGCATGTTTCTGGTATGTTAGTGTGACACTCAACCATGAATTATAAGTTATAAAGCTGCAATATCTTGCAACAATCATGATCAATCATGATCCTTATAATTAAAATTGGAAGATTTTGGTCATTTTTGAACCAGATTTATTTATTTATTTATCTATCTATCTATCATAAAAAGTGTTCCAACTAAAACCCGTACATCCAGACCCCTGTTTGTAACCTACAAGTGAAGCTGCAAGCACAACGTTAAATGCATGAAAAAGATGTTGCATTAGTTGTGTGGATGCAGCAGCTGCAGCAGTTGTATTGTTCCCTAATGGATAAAGTGAGCTGTCAGTGCGTGTAGTGAATGGGATCACTCGTGAGTAAGATGGATTCTCTGCTGGCTGTTGTGTGTGCGCTGGTATTTCTAGGTTACAAATAGCTACAAGCACACTGTCATGCACTCCTTTGTTGCGCTGCTTTAATTCAGGGTTGCTGCGGACGAGGTGCGAGTCTCAGACAGCAGAGCCGGGAGAGGAGAGTGAGTGCCCTGCTGAGAGGGAGGGAATCTCTTCTCCTGCCGCACTCCTCAGATCCTCCCGCTCACTGTCACAGTTATTAGCTAATATATAATCTTAACCAGCTGCTTCTCACGCTCCAGGTGCCAGCTCTTTCCCTTTCTTTCTCTGCATTTCTACTCTCTAGTATTTTGTTGCAAGCAGAATGAGTACAAAGCTTAATGTATAGATCTACTGTACACAGATGTAAAGAATCGTTTTAATAGCCGTCCGTGAGCAGCTGCTGTGGAAACAGTTCCTGTGCTTTGGGCCGCTGCAGGAATGTAGGTTTCTGTGCTCTCCCAGGAACAGGAGGTTCATTAGAAAGCAGTGTTTAGTGCACCTGTTGGAGGTTGGCCATTGGAGATGGTGGACGGTCATTTGTCATTTCTCAGCTGCTTGATGACTGGTCCTTGGTGATAAACAGGCCTGCCTGGCACCACAATACAGGAAGGAAAGCAGTTCAGTAATTGAATAGTACGATGCTGTACACGTAAATGTTAATTGCTAAGCCATGACAGACAAATTAGTCCCTTAAGAACTGATATGCAGATTGCTTACACCATAGTCTCTCTCTCTTTTCTAAAGAGCTTGCTAAACTCTCTCCATTAGTTTTGTACATTGTAGTTCTTCACTATACAGGTTCACAGAACCCGCCATTGAGGCACACCCTCCACACTGCATGCCAGCACTTCCTCTAACCAGTGAACTATACCCTGTTTACACTGCATGCCAGCACTTCCTCTAACCAGTGAGCTATACCCTGTTCACACTGCATGCCAGCACTTCCTCTAACCAGTGAGCTATACCCTGTTCACACTGCATGCCAGCACTTCCTCTAACCAGTGAGCTATACCCTGTTCACACTGCATGCCAGCACTTCCTCTAACCAGTGAGCTATACCCTGTTCACACTGCATGCCAGCACTTCCTCTAACCAGTGAGCTATACCCTGTTCACACTGCATGCCAGCACTTCCTCTAACCAGTGAGCTATACCCTGTTCACACTGCATGCCAGCACTTCCTCTAACCAGTGAGCTATACCCTGTTCACACTGCATGCCAGCACTTCCTCTAACCAGTGAGCTATACCCTGTTCACACTGCATGCCAGCACTTCCTCTAACCAGTGAGCTATACCCTGTTCACACTGCATGCCAGCACTTCCTCTAACCAGTGAGCTATACCCTGTTCACACTTGTATCGGAATGATACTGATACAATTTGTTTTGGTTTAAAATATACCAATACGATACCACTTTCTGTCTCACTTTTTATCACCAGTACAAGACAGATACTGTTGTGATATACCTGTCCACGTTTCAGCTGGTTGATATCGATACACTACATCAAAGATATTCTGTGTACACCAAGATGCTTAACTCCACTGATTCTCTAATGGGACCTCCGTCATGCAAAGGGATGTGGGATATAGAGAGCTCGGGAGGACATTTTATACTGACCGTCTGTTGAGTCGGATTGAGCTGCTTTGAGATTTATTTTATCGATGTGAAGTCTATTTTACTCTTGTCCAGGGTGTCTTGATGAAAAGCATAACCCGTGGTGATGATGACATGTCATAATCTATATGAAAAATGCACTTTTTTAATGCAGTATCAGAGATGGTGCATTTTGCAGAAAATCGAGATGAGCTTTTCACACAGTACAGAGTAGATGGGTACAATTATAAAACAGAGATGAGCGTTTCACACAGTACAGAGTAGACGGGTGCAATTATAAAACTTGGATTTATTGGTATTAGCTGTCCGTTTTTATTTTTTTATTTTTAACCATTTATTCAAATTTCATTTACAATTATAAATATAAAACCCTATCCATTAATAAAACAAGCATGCCGGAAGTACAGGCGGAGTTCAGAATCTTGGTAATATCTTTTGTGTAAGTTTGCTGCGCTTGCCTCAGACTCATCCATTCTGTTGTCATTCCGATCCACCTGTCCACACTTGATCTGTTCATATCGCAACTGTACTGGTAGGAAACTTGCTCTTGACTGTGTTTCGTATCGATACGGTTATACCAGTACGACGCCGGTCACAACTCCAGTGTGAACAGATGTTACAATACTGTTCTGCAGCAATACCAGTATAAAAATGTAAGTGTGAGCAGGTCTTTAGACCCCCTACCTTCCACACTACAGCCCAGCGCTTTCTCTAACCAGTGAGCTTCACAACACCACTACCTTCCACACTGCAGCCCAGCGCTTTCTCTAACCAGTGAGCCACACAACACCACTACCTTCCACACTGCAGCCCAGCGCTTTCTCTAACCAGTGAGCTACACAACACCACTACCTTCCACACTGCAGCCCAGCGCTTTCTCTAACCAGTGAGCTACACACCACTACCTTCCACACTGCAGCCCAGCGCTTTCTCTAACCAGTGAGCTACACAACACCACTACCTTCCACACTGCAGCCCAGCGCTTTCTCTAACCAGTGAGCTTCACACCACTACCTTCCACACTGCAGCCCAGCGCTTTCTCTAACCAGTGAGCTACACAACACCACTACCTTCCACACTGCAGCCCAGCGCTTTCTCTAACCAGTGAGCTTCACAACACCACTACCTTCCACACTGCAGCCCAGCGCTTTCTCTAACCAGTGAGCCACACAACACCACTACCTTCCACACTGCAGCCCAGCACTTTCTCTAACCAGTGAGCTTCACAACACCACTACCTTCCACACTGCAGCCCAGCGCTTTCTCTAACCAGTGAGCCACACAACACCACTACCTTCCATACTGCAGCCCAGCGCTTTCTCTAACCAGTGAGCTACACACCACTACCTTCCACACTGCAGCCCAGCGCTTTCTCTAACCAGTGAGCTTCACAACACCACTACCTTCCACACTGCAGCCCAGCACTTTTTCTAACCAGTGAGCTACACAACACCACAACACCATTCCAAATTAGTCTAAACATAATTTGGAATGAGAACTTAACAAGAAAAAACAAATGAAGATACTGAGTCTGTGTGCTGTATGAAGAAGCTGAGCCTGTGTGGTTGACAGGAAGTAGAACAGCACAGTGTAATGATTAGACGTGGTTTTTGTTTTTTCCCTGGTTTGGTTGCCATGGCTGCCATTAAGGTACTTATGGCCCTTGTGCTGTTGATGTTTCTGGCACTCGTACACTGTTCTGTATTTGTGTGGAATGTAGACACCCAGTACACCATGGGGTCTGTTTTAATGATCTAATTACCGTCACTCTTTGATGCTGCAGTTTTCCCCCAGGGGTGATTTTATTGATCCACTTATTATCTTTTCCAAATACAGTATAAATACTGTGGAATGAGGAAAGCAATGTTAAGATCTGCTGCTGTGGAGATAATTAAAACAGACTTCCCCACTGTCTCTTAATACAGTACAAATGCGTGTGTGTCTCTAGTGATGCCCTCACTTTTCTAGCTTCACACAGAGGAAAAGTAAAATATGCAATGCTTGTTTTTGCCACATTCTGTATTTTCTTCCAAAGTAGCAGATGGGTGCTTGCATTTTAGATAATTGAGCATTTATGCAACTGATTTACAACACAAAGAGATTGAAAGATATGCTGCAGAGATTACATTGCACGGTGGTCTAGTTTAACTTTTTTTCAAAATATTTCCAAGCATTGCTTTTTTTAATTTTTTTTTTTAAAGATGCTATTTTCACTGCTCATTTACTCCCTTAGCCAATAGCAGAGCTAGGTAAGGAAGAGCGCCGCCTCCTGTCAGTTATCAGTGAGGGGACCATTGTAGTGGCTGATCACTTTTAACTTCCTCCTCTCTCAAAAATAGTGCCAAGTTTTTTTGTGTGTAGTTAGCGCATTCTTCCATTTGTTTTAGAAATGATCGAGTATTCGAAACTTTATCAGAGCATTCGAATAGTAATTTTATTTAGAATACTCGAATATTCGGGCTCACCTGTACTTAAAACTAACAAAGGTGTTTTTAAATGATATATTGCTAGTTAAAAATGCAAATAATCCCAAAGTATTGCTAGTTTTCAAAAACAACAAAAACAAATAGATGCAGAAAAAGTGTTCAAGAAACAAATGTTTGGCAGTATCATGGCCACCGCTGCTGTGTTAATGTTACAGTGTTTCATCTTTCCTACAAGTCCTTTAGTCCTACATCACTGAAATCCCTATAATATATGATTGAGTTAATGTCAGTGTCTGTCTTCAGTGCCTACAGTAATTGCAGTCCGGCGGTATAACTCTCTGCCATTCGTTTCTTGTAGTGAGCAGCCGTTGGACAATTACTTTCTACTCCCACGTCTGGCATTAGCCTTTCATTCCTGCGTTCATTACAAGAATTAGAAAAATAATAAGGTGTGCACTGCATACAGTGAATCGTCGTTTTTAAATTTGTAGGAAAAAGTTAATTCTTTTTAAACATGCCTTACGATAATTGCTGGAGTTTTGTGTTATCAAGCTACAGAGTTCTTCTCTTAGCGTGTGGAAGGTAACCGGACACAGGGTTTCCATGACGTATGCAGCGTCTTCACAGCTGGACATGCAGCAGGGTCAAGGTACGAAGTGTCAATGCCGGACATACTCGGGCCTCCCTGGCATAACTGGACACAGGAAGCAAGCTACTTTATCTATCACCTGTAATGTTGTGTAAAACAGTTATTCACTTCATTCCTCAATGCTGAATGAACTGGTCTTGAATTAAACCACGGAGACACGATAGCTCTTTACCTGCCCTCTCTCATGCTAGATGTTGACACTGGTTCAGTGTAAAAGGCAGTAAGTGTGCTGGAAACCAAGCACCAGGTTTGAGTGTCCCCTTGAGGGGCTGCGTGCATGTGAAAGAGGCTTTACTCAAAATAGACACCCCGTTCCCCTGAGCCAGCCATCTGGATCTGTACAGACAGTCTCACAGGAGGTACTACTGGAGGTAGTGCTGGAGTCCTGTACATGCCCTAGTGAGCACGAAGAGCATGCTATTTGACAGATGTATACCAGTACTCTGGATGTATATATGTTTGTGTATATAAAAAAAATGAGCTGTTGGCAAAGATTTATATTTACAGACCCTGGTAATCAAGTTGAATCCTGAAGACAATGGGATCTCATCTAATTGCTTGTCATGTGCTACAGATGCTGTGCAGTGGGCCTTGATGTTGACACACTGCAACATTGCAAGCAGTTGATGATCCTATTTGATAAATAGATTACTAGTTGCTTTGTGAATTGTTCTGCAATTTATATAATGATGCCAAATTAAGTTGTCGTATGCTTTTTGACAGCTTAATTCTAGGGGTGTCTTTTAAATAGGGAGTAGACTGTTTGGAAATGTAAATCTTGTTTAATGAAATGTTTTTCGGGGTATTCAAGTAAAACGATTCCTACCCACACTTTAAGGATTGAAGGTACCAGACAACAGAGAGGTTTTTTAGGGTTCATTACTGCGGTTTTTCTTTGGAAACCCCAGTTTGTTACATGTGCCAGTTTACCTTGAAAAAGTATACAACCTCTTGTTTGTGCTTCAGATTCATCATAGGTACTAATGGCCTCTGGAATTATACCATCTAGGTAAACTGTAACTTCAGGATTCAGTAGCACGGGTTTGCTATTGAACTCGTAGTGCTTTTTATCATTGCACAAGTGGCTATTCAGTGGAGGAATTCAGTGGTCGTGTAGGTCTTTGTGATCATTCTCGTGCTGTAACAATGCTTTATCACTGGTATTGACTGCCACGCAGTAATAGGTCATCAGTATAGGGTAGAGCCAAGGGAGTTCAAGTAACTTCAAGACAGAGGCTGCAGGTATAAACTGAGCACATTCACTTTAGTAGTCCGATTCTTCAGACCAGACGCTTTTGGCTAAAAGAGCTATACCAATCAGAGACATAAAAAATATACCAGTAACCAAAATAAAACAAGGCTGCAACCTGTAACTAAATAGTTTTTATGTTCGTTAAAACTTGCTTGCTTGTACTAAAACACAACTGATTGTTGTTGCAGTCTTTTCAAACCCCAAATCAAAAAACACCTCTAAAGCAAGAGAGATATTGCAGAGCGACCCACCCGTGATACACCCTGCAGCGTCGAGTTCCCCGGTTTCCTTCCATAATGTTTCTTTCAAGAGAGATATTGCAGAGCGACCCACCCGTGATACACCCTGCAGCGTCGAGTTCCCCGGTTTCCTTCCATAATGTTTCTTTCAAGAGAGATATTGCAGAGCGACCCACCCGTGATACACCCTGCGGCGTCGAGTTCCCCGGTTTCCTTCCATAATGTTTCTTTCAAGAGAGATATTGCAGAGCGACCCACCCGTGATACACCCTGCAGCGTCGAGTTCCCCGGTTTCCTTCCATAATGTTTCTTTCAAGAGAGATATTGCAGAGCGACCCACCCGTGATACACCCTGCAGCGTCGAGTTCCCCGGTTTCTTTCCATAATGTTTCTTTCCAGATGTTTCCATAAGGCTTTATATACAAATTATCTTATTGAATTGTCACTACTAATTCTTAGTCTTTTGATGGGGGAAAGAAGAAAAAAATGAACCAATACAAAACCCATATGAAATCGCAAAACCAAAAAATCAAGAACAGCTAGAAAGTGAGTTATGTATTGCTAAAGCATAAATCACTGATAATGAATCTGTTTTAAGTTGATGTATTTGTCCTTAATTTTCTTAACTGGTCTTGGATTGTTTGTCAATTTTTTTTTTTCCTACCAGCCTCAGAGTGCACTGTGTAGCACTTACTGGGTGGAGAAAAACTGCCTTGTGACTAAAGCTAAAATGGCAAACCTTGCAAATCTAGGCACAAGACCAAAGGCTTGGTTAGCCGCCTGAGCATACAAACAGAAAGGGACCCGCTACAGTCATGTTCTCGAGAAGCACATTCAACAGCCCAGATGCGTCTGACATTGCCCCACACAAAAGGTCCAAGAAGAAGACGTCCTTGGGCAAAAAGAGGTCTCCGCGTCCGAAAGTTACTTTGGCTCTGAGGAACAAACTCCAGAAGTTCCTCCAAGGGTCTGGGGAGCCGTCAGACCAGGATTACAGCCTCTCGTCCGTGGAGATCGAAACAGACATGTTCATCTGCGGCATCAAGAGGGACTCTTCCAGCACCGATGTTTCAGTCCTCCGGCTGCCCAATGGCCAAGGCTATGCTTTAAACCCAAGTGTTGCATGTGTGGGGGAGGTGGAACTGAATCAAGAAGGTAACATCAAAATCCCTTGCACCGTGCAAGCCAATGGTCCAAAACTGGAGCCAGTTACAACTGAGGCAGTTCAATCTGATTGTCTTACGGAAGAAGGGCTTAGGCATAGCATTTCAGGAGATGGTATGAGCCCCACCAGCGATGCTGAGACACTTTTCTTTCCACTGCAATCGATTTTGAAAGGGGGGGAGGAGGAAGAAGAAGAGGAGGAAGAGACAAACGACATAATTGAGCACATCCTGAAAGAGCTCAGAGGGATTAATCGGATCCAAGCGGAACTCTCGGACCTCCGGCAGTATCTGACGTCTGTCCGGGGTTCAGTAGAGGAGGTCTCCTGCTGTGTGGACTCTGTCCTGAGCGAAATTGAGGGCTTACGGTCGGGGACTGGACCCGCTCTCACCCCGAGACCCAACGACAACAGTGGCTGTACGAGAGAGAAAGCAGAAGCAGCGCCAGAAGAGCCGATATGCAGCCTTTTGTCAGAGTATCACTGCTGGGACAAGGAGGGCCAGGCTGTAGAAAGGGGAAATAACCACCCTTTAAGACTTGAACGTACCTGCCAAGCAGGTGCCCTCCCCGATACTATGACACATGAGGCAGATGAGTGCCAGGACAATTCTGACCACAGCTCAGACTTGCCCCCCGCTTCAGCGTGCCGGCTTTACGGCTGTCTAGCGCGACAGGACGGGCAGGACTATCCAAGCACAAGCTCCCTGTCTTCAGGCCAGAGCTTCAAGTCAGATGAATTTGATTTGGAAGAATGCAACATATTTAATTCCAACCAGGATGCCGGCCACGAATCGGACACCAACGGCTGGGCTAACCTGGGCTTCAGGCATAGTAGGAGCTTTCATGGTGAAGCTGGATGGGGTGAGAAGGTAGGCTACTTTTGCCAGAATGACTTGGAAACCAAAGGACACCTTAGTGAGCCATACAAATGCTGGAATGGCAGGGGGGGAACTAGCAGCACTCCAGCTCAGTCTTCAGGGAGTAGCTCTGAGCACTTGTCCTTATTGTTTGGCCATCAGTACCCCTCTCATTCTCGCTCTCTTTCCCCAAGCTTGTCAGGTGATTGGAGAGCTTGTGGGCATGATCCAGAAGTGCCCAGTGGACAAGCAGGGAACTCCAACCTTGGCAACGAATGTACAATGGAAGGCCCATTCTCCATGGGTGTTGATTATCACCTTGCAGAGGGTTACAAAGGTGACATGGGAAGTGTGCCCTCTGTTAGCCTTAGCCACAATTTGAACACATGCACTGACTGCGATGACTGTTGTCAAGAAGGCCACTTGTCAGAGTGGCCTTCTGCTGGAACGGGGATATTGGAAGATGGAAGAGCAGGGAATGTAGAAGCATGGCACACAGGACTTGAGGAGGTCTCTTACCTCCTAAACCATGCAGGTCGCTGTCAGCGGACTGAGGGAGTTCTCCCACTCCCCAGTCTGGAACCTGAGAGCACTGAGCTCCTCAACATGGGATTCAATGTGAAGAGGATTGAGAAAGCTGTCCTCACCTTTAAGACAGCTTTAAAAGGGGCTTTTAAAAAACGAGAGGGAACCAGCCCTTCCCACCTGAATGAACATAATGGAGGTGGTGCTTTCCTCATTAGTCCAGACAATTGCCTAGTTGAGAAACCTTGGATGGGAAATGGCCACCAGAATGGGGCCATCTCAACTTCCTTCCTTGAGGTGCCTCAAGAGGAACCGTATAACAACACCTCTTCCCCGGGCACTGATCTCCCTAAGCTTGAGACTCAAGAGAACCTGCTTTCCATCAACACCCCTTCAGACCTGCACGATTCACCCCAAACCCCCCTGTCCCACTGCACCACTGCCGAATCCTGTTCCGAACAGACTGTCCAGGAGTATCCCGCAGCTGTGGAATTACCCCAGGAGGAGGAGTCCTCAAATTCAGAATGTGCCCGCAAGCTCAGTACCGAGAAAGTGGAATACTTGCGCCAGGACACTGTCTACCTGAATAAGTGCCTCAACAACTTCCAGAGCGTCCTGAAGGAGAAGAGACAAATCCACAGGAAGATGCTGAGGGATATAGCAGGATACACGTATACCTGCTCTGATGAAGAGTTTAATGCAGGTATTGTTCTTGCTGCATGCATATCCCGACAACCCCAAAACCATACGTTGCATGGCTGTCTAGTAAGTGAATTATAGGGATGGGATGTTTACCAGGATTTAAGTCAATACAGGGAATATTACCCCCTCTTTATCCACTAGTAACTAGTGCTACTGCTCTATACAGAAGGTTTGGGCATTACCTACTGCGGCATTTAGGTTAGTTTCATGAACTGGTAAAATAGCAAAGTTCCCAAAACAGTTTGCCGTGTCTTTTTGGGAGAAACAGTTTGCAATGTTTTGAAATGCAACAACAAACTGTACTGCACTGTACAATGCTGTGCTATTCACTAGTAGATGGGGTCAGTGACCATGGCTTGGGGTGATGTCCTTTAACTTACTGGCGTTAAAAACATCAAATTAGATTTCTTTCCATTTAGCTTTTGCAATAATTCCAAAATGAAACTGGGTACAGAGCAGTCAATGACATTTTATGAACAAGCTAAATGCAATCCCATTACCATACAGCCACATAACTTAATTGACTGTGGAAAGTTCAAATTTTAACAATGGCTTTCTTGTACTGCAGTAAATATAAAAGAAAAGCTGTCATACATTATATTAATTGCACCTTTTTATGAATTTGGATGAAGGCACATTAAGGTAATTGAGTTTAGTAAAAAAAATAATGGATTTAGCTTTTTATATAACAGGACATGAATTGCCTTATACAGTACACCCTCGCTATAACGGCCTTCATTATAACCAACCTTCGGCTATAACGAATCTGGACCCCAAATAACAAAAAACAAAACAAGATAATATAAGCACACACTATCAACATCCTGGGCTGTATGCACAGGATGCCACCTCCGCAGTGAAGTCAACTCTTTTTGTCTTAATAAAAAGTGTGTGCAGTGTAACTGTGCCTCCGAAATGAAAAGCATTTCATATTGCAAAAAAGCTGAAAACTATATTGATCGTTTGGAAAAAGAAGTAACGCAGGCATGTCTGTCTCGTGAATATAGGTTGTCAAAAAGCACTCTATTTTTTGGCTTGTTCAGCAACTATGCGGCAAAGCAAAATTTGATTAAAGAAAAAACAACAACAAAACAGATTTGGAATAAAAGCCCAGTTTGGGATTCTTGCATGTTGGATTAAGATTTGGTGCACTTTGAAATGCTTCACGTCAGATTGGTTTTGAATAAAAGTTCAGCTTCAATTTGGGATTTTTGCTGTTTGTACTGTATTTTAATTCTTTAAGAATAGGATAAAGCAAAGGCAGAATACTGCATACACGAGACGAACAGGTACATGTAATTCAACTTTTATTCACAATCTCATCTCATTAACTTACTCCAACAGTTTATCATTCATTTTGATTGTCCTTTCGCTGTAACAAACTCCTCAATATAACAAACAAAACGCTTGGACCCCAACAGGTTGGTTATAGCGAGAGTGTGCTGTAATTGCTTTGTAATTACTGAATAATTACCAATGGCAAATGCTTGTTCATAGTAACTAATTACTTTCAAATGTCCAGAACATGTTGTTACCTGATGTAAGTACATGGTAATCACATGACACAGGCAATTTCCATGCACAAGTTGTTATTACACTGTTATTACACGATTATGTATGCTGCCCCATAATCTAAAGTGCTACCTAAAATGCTTTAGACTTGTAATTTGGGTACAGCTGAAGATGGCTTTGGGGTATGGTTATACAGGCTTTAATGGCTGTAAAATAAATACATAACAAAAGCGGTTCCATCTGCATTAATGAATACGGCAGTATATGAAGAAATCTCAATGTGCTGAAGCACAAGACAAAAACAGAATGACTGCCAGTCCGCTAAAGCCATTTACCAGAAAACAAAGCAGCAAAACCCCTGCTGAGATGCTGCATGTCAATTATTGGGGTGTGCCGCCCCCAGCCGCAGCAGCAGCTGCATCTTTGCTGAACTGTAGGATCGTGCAGTTTAGCGCATCTGGTCACTTCTTTCCTTCATGTCTTCGTTTCTTCGTTAATATGTTTTTCTCTTTCAGAAGGCAGTAGAGAAGATGAGCAGGTCACAAACAAGTCTTCTTTTCTAAAGTGTCTCTCCGAGTATTGTTGCTTGAAGCCTGGCATGTGTGTCTGATTGTGTCTGTGCTTCCATTGCCTGCTTTTAATCCAGCTGTGAAGCCCGTTCACTCTTAAACACTTCATTTGAAATAAAAAAAAATAAAAAAACTAAACTGTTTTTTTCATCAAAACTTTTTTAGTTCAGGGAAAAAAAAACAAGATGGTGAAACTAAAACATTTACTAAACTAAAAAGGTCAGCTGTCTTGTATGTTATGTTGTGCGGTGCCGCCTCCTCCTCTTACATCTGGTTTTAAAGCATGTGTGTCAGTATCATTTTCTGTTATTCTTTGTGAAAACTGAAGGACAGAGGACAACGTAACCATTAGAAGTACGCTTTTGTTGTTTTAACACTTTGTATTTATATCTCATAGTTAACCAACAAGATGTAAATGTGCTCTTAAAAGTTGCAATACTGCCACTAATATTACTACTTAGGCATTGAAGTCTATTCAGTTGACATGAGCGATTTACAGAAATACACTAAAGCGATGCATGTGCACTATTAGAACCTTGATCCACCGTCCAGAACCGTGATCCACCGTCCAGAACTGTGATACACAAAGGGACCTACTGAGGCATGTGTAGAAAGAGCAATTCACAGAGTTGCAATACTTTTAATGCACTACCTGCTTCGTGTAGTTTTGTTTTGCTTGCGTTTTATGTGTCCAGTATCACCTAGATGTGGTCGTTTTGTAAGTCTTCATCTGCTTCTTGCTTTGGTCTATAGGGTCCAGGGCTAAGGGTGTCTATGTGAAAGTGGAAGATGCAAAGGGAGAATCGTATAATATTATATTCATTGAAAGAGCACTGGAGCGAGGGTGGTATGCTGCTGTTGATGGGTGGAGGGTGTCTCTCAGTACAGCGCAGAGAGATGACAGTAATGATATGCACTTTGGGCTGTATGTGCCCTGTCTGGGTCACCCAAGGGGCTGTTCCAACAAAAGAGCCTGTCGTGAGGGAAAGGGCAGAGCGCCCCAGTGTTCATACACGTGTCAGCCATGTCTTCACGAGTGACGCTCGTCTGGCGTGCCATTTCCCTTCCGTGCATCAACCTTTGTTTGAAACAAAGTGCTGGAAAGGATACTGCTGTCCTCCTTTATCTTTTCAAGTCAGAGTGCTTTTTACCGAGTGCCCTTTTATGTTAAATTTTAATAATAACAATAGGAATTTTCTATTCTGAATACCTTATTGGGTATTGTCTTGCTGTAGCTTTCGTGCTTTAGCTGAATGTTGAAATGTGACTAATAGAGTACAGTAGTTTTGGGGTGGGGGTTAAGTTTTTAATTGTATTCTTTTTTTTTTTCCAGGGTTAAAGTTTTTATGGATGTTTTATTTTAATGTTTGTGGCTTTTATGTTTTCTTTACGCTGTGGTTTATAGCGTACACCAATTGTCATATCTCCTGTATTCTAAATATTGTCTGAATCCTCTGAAAGGCACAGAGTAATTGATTAACGTAGATGCTGGCGCCTCAGTTGAATTCTCAGTGGAATCTCAACAGAACAAATGGCTAGACTTTCCAAAAGCAGATTCACATAAGTGCTGCAGTGTTGTTTTTGTTAATGCGCTTCTTGTTAATGTGTATTCCTTAACTGTAAACTGAGTCGACTCTTTCACAGCCTGAGTTGAAATGCCAGCTGTCTGTTCATTTGTTTGTTGTTTGTTTTTTGATGACTGTCACCATGGTATCCCAGAGGCCTGTTTTGTATTTGGAAACAGGAGTTAGTAGCTGCATGTGTTGCATTATTTCTGTATCTTTTGTTTGTTTTTTTCAATTTTTTTTTAATTTAAAGTCCTGTATGATATATTTTTTACACAATACTCATATGTCATACTTTTTAAAGGCTATTGTTACCTTTTAGTCTTACTTGTTGTTCATCCATTTTAAACTCTGCAGGGTCGAGATGATGGGGATCCTTCAAATCCTTCCTGGAGCAAAGGAGGGTGAGTTCTGAACTTCCTCCTCCTCCTCTTCTCCTTCTTTTCTGTATCCTTCTTGTTCTTTTCCTCATTCTCATTTTTTATATAACTGGAGAAAATAGCCTATTAAGCTACAGGCACATGGTCAGTTTTCTATTTTATTTTTATTTAGCATTTTAAGCCATTTGGATTTATTAGGTTTTTATTCAGCAGCATTTTAGATTGCAGGTACAGGTACACAGGTAATTCCATATGAGACGCACGTAATAACTGTGTAGGGTTCCTGCTCTTACAAGCTACATTCTGTACAATTACATGGAAATGGGCTTGTGAACAACATTGTGTTACCTAACATGAAGACCGTGCACATTACCATGCGAGTACTAACTGTTTTAATTGTTACATTTTATCCAAATTGGACTCGGTTCTACTCCTAGTGTGAATGTCGAAAACTGAGAATTGGCTTGGTATTCTGCATGCACAATCCTTGTATATGCCTTGGTCTACCTGTGTGTCAATGACAGCCATAACCTATTTCGTTTGTGAGATACGAAGGGTGAAGGACAGGCGCAAAGCATCATTTTAGTATTCTGTGCCCTGCTTTGCCGGCTGCAGAGAACAAGACTCTGGGGGTTTTGAGGAAGCAGCCTCAACAACAACATTACTAACTCTCATTACTTATTTTACATATCACTAGCCTAAAGCACCACCTGCCCGAGTCAGATTCTGCTGTTGTGGAAGAAAACAGATGATACTTCTCTGTTCACTATTCGGGTGTTTGTGGAGTATGACCTTCGATTTATGGAAGTTTTGGAGAAGAAATAAGTGGCTAATAACCTATTAAAATAGTATTTGGAGAAGAAGCAAAGTGAACCACATTGAGTTTGTTTCCAGGTTTTTGACGTTTAGTAGCCGTGTTCCTAAGAGCAATATTATATAGCAGTGCTTTTTATAAGCAACCGCACTGTGAAAGAGGGGAACACAATGATAACAGTATAAAACTGTAAAATTCACCCTTATAAAAGTTTACCGTGATACATTTGTGCAGTATGTTTTCAGTTTTCCCATAATTATTAGCATTTCTCATAGTTGACCATGGCTTGACCTGGGTTTACATTGTTTACCATGCTGTCACTGCTTCTTTATTACACCCTTGCATTTTTTTTTGTAATATTGTATAAGGGTCTGCCCTCCTGTTCTCCCTCTCTCCCTGCTTCTTTATTACACTCTTGCATTTTTTTTTGTAATATTATATAAGGGTCTGCCCTCCTGTTCTCCCCCTCTCACTGCTTCTTTTGCTTTGCAGGCAGGGCGGAGGCCTCTTTGGCATTGACAGCATGCCAGACCTGCGCAAGAAGAAGCCAATTCCACTTGTTAGCGATCTGGTGAGTCCTCCTGCTAGTCGTGGTTTTAACAATCCTTGAAACAGACTTCAAGGTCTAGTCCCTTTTCTAGCAAGAGGACGATCCCGCCTACAGCATCAGTAAAACATGACATGTTTGCAAGCAAGGAATGTTCATTGATTTTGCATTTTTTAAATATCCTGCATAATTACGACAGAGTTTACATGCTGCATATGTGTACTTTATTTAACCGCAAACACGGATTGCTGTAAATAGGTCCACGTCTGCAACATTTAATTTGCCGCTGACGTTTCCTGTTTTGCACTGTCTGGTAAGCAGGGTGATCAGCTGATGCAGGGGTTCAGTCAGGATTCTGGGAGTAGTACCTGTTCTGAGATGCGACATGGTTCTTGCTGTATCCAGAATAATAGCCAGTCTGTAGGAACAATGATGTCACCTTATGTTTGCCCTCTAAGGGAATGTGGTTCATGCAGCACATTTTCTTCAGCCAGAGAGAAAATTGAGATGATGAACTGAAAGTCATTAGCAAGCTTATTTTTTAAATTACGGAATGGTTGATAGGGAAAGCAACATGTTGTCATAGCAACAAAAAAATAAGTAGCAAAACTGTTTTTTTTAAATTCTAGCAGGACAGGTTCAATCGTGCATGTGTTTTAAAAACAAATTAAATAACTTAACAGCATTTCCCCCTGGTTCTAATCAAATCCCTTTAAATTATTAACTCTCTACAATTCTTTTGTACGCAATCCATCTTCTCGATCAGGCTATGGTAAGTGAAACTGTACACTTTACCCGTGTTCCCCCCATTAAAGAAAAATAAAAAAGTCCTATTTTTATTTTAAATATTTTTTTCCAATGGTTTTGTTAGTCCCCTCCTAACCTGACCTTTCCCCTGTAGTTCCATGTTTTGAGCTCTCCTATCATTTCCAGGCATGACAAATCCATCACTGATCAGCACACTTATAATTGGGCAGACATTATGACACAATCCCCGTTTTTCTCTCACAATATACCAGTGCTGGTCTCTGAATGTTACAAAACGATTCTTGCATTCACTGAAAGTTCATGCTTTTTTATTTATTTTTTTCTACATCCCTCTGGAAATCGAAAAGACATTTGAAATATAAACTTGAAATCAAGCTATATCTTAATGTCTTGAATACACTTCAGATTAAGTGGCTCATCCACAACCTAAATGTATGTCTTTGCCAAGATTGTGGTGTAAAAGCCATTGGGAGATCAAAGTCAAACTTTTTTTGTAGTAGTAGTAATTAATTCCCAGTCCATAGATCTTAATTACCCTGTAAATGGTATTGCATTCCAATTATTAATGAACTTTTAGTGCCTAATTGTATCCCTGCTCTGATGATCATGGAGTAATAAAGACAGATTGCTAATTATCAAGGAGTCACAAATGTTTCACTAACTATTAATGAAGAACATGTAACAAAAAAGCCTATTTGGTGCTCTTAATTTGAAGTGTTGCAAAATATTCCATTTCTGCATGCATTTTTAAGTTAAGGCTTGTGTAAGAAGGTTTCAGATTCTTTTAATGGACACAAGTCGCTTAATTAAATTGGGGGTTTCGTAAATAAGTTTGCAAAACGACAGCTGCAGTTCTATGGTAATATACAGCTATGTCACATGGTGGCGCTGTGTAAACGGTGCCATCTAGAGTAAACTTAGTAAAAGTACAATCTCCAAAACGTGAACACTTTTAGCTTCAAAACTGAACAGCAAGGTAAGTGTTTCACAAACTATGTATTGTCTTGAGTGGATTACAATGGTATATTTTGTGTTCAGGCTCTGGTGGCATTATAATGTCACCAGAATCCATACAGGTTTCCATTAAACAAACTAAAAAATACAGACTGTTAAACACAAACATAATCGCTGCCAGAGCCTCTAACCTTGCCTATCTAAGTATGACTGGAGATCAAAGAATTGTTGTTTTCTTTTTGTTTTCTTTTTCTTGTTCACCAGTAAATAAACCTCTAGATCGTAAGAATTTCTAAACGGGTGACACGTCAAGGAGTCTGGACCTAGTTGTTCATGTTTTCAAGGTGTATTTCTGTGGTTTCTATTGTACAGTTTGTAATGCCTGCGCTCTCTTGTTTTGCTGTATGCAGTCCCTGGTTCAGTCGAGGAAGGCGGGAATCACCTCGGCTCTGGCGACGCGGACGTCCCTTAAGGATGAGGAGCTGGTAAGCAGGGGGGGGGGTTGATAATGTAATGTTTATCTGGGTTGATTAGTTCTCTTATTAATAATATTTAATTGATGTGTTACAAAGATCGAGGATTTACTATGAACACACTTACACGCGCAGACACAAGGCATGTTTAATCAATAGTAGTATTTTATTAAGTACACAAATAATAATCCGAAATCAGAAAAGTCAGAAAGTAAATCTCTTAGTCTTTAAGCACAAACGCAAGTTCAAAACTCTCACTGCACTCATGCTGGCTAGCAGGCAATTGAAATGTGACATGGCCTGTCTCCACACACACAAGCACAGCTCGAGCAAGCTGTGACGTAGCTAGTAGCTTGCTCACACACACACGCCCACATACAAGCACAGCCTAAGACTGAAATGATGAATCTTAGAATATATCACATTAAGCTTATTAATAGTATATAGATTAATGAAATGGCAAGTTTACTTTTAAAGACATTCTTCATACAACAATATGAGGTAGATTACTTATAGTTACTTCATCGTCTCACAAAGTTATTTCACATGCAAAGTGTGCAAACTAAATAATTAACAGTTCAATTCTATGTGAATGTGTTACTTTTAATTAATTTAGTTACATGAAAGGAAAATGCAACTGGAATTATACTCAACAGTTCCTTGACGCTTAGACTTTTGGTCTGCTGGCTTGGAAACTCAATCTGTTGAAGTGTCCAGGACAAAAACTCTCCTCTCCGCAACAATGTCTTCAGTCCTACATTGGATCAAACTCGGCAACAAAGCTTTCAATTCTCGATAGAATCAACAAACAGCTGCAACAAAGTCTTCAGTCCTCGGTATAGGATCCACAACCGCGCCCGTCCGCTCTGTCCTCTTCGCTGAATCTTTTAGCTGCACAGGTAGCAGGACACAGTTTCTTTTGCATACTGTGGTTTTAGGTGTCCAGCAGACCCAAACTGGTTTGTCTGATAACAGTCTCTGTAAGTTTTACGACAGTCCTCCAGCCGGGCTTCAGTCTCGTTGCTTGTGGTCGTTGACTCGCTTGCAGCTTGCTTCCTCGTCTTGGGTTTGTTTTTAGGTAGAGTCCCAGAGTTGCAGCTTTGCGTAGCAGAGTGACAGCACCTTGTTTAGCATTCGATGTGAAGTGCAAAATGTTTAGTTTTGCTTGTATATTTATAGTCTTTTTCACTCTGCTGAGTAGCTACTTTCCTGAGGTCATTTGCGTATCTTGCCTCTTTAAACTCCCAGTCCTTTGATGTTTTAATGTTCTTTTCCACTGGGACATCACTAGTTTATGTCTTCCTTGCATCAAAACGATTGTTGTTGCACGTGTGAATTATCTGTACATAATTCAACTGTCCACTCAGCCCAATCCAGGCCAGGCACCGGTCACCTAATCAGTAGGTCACATAGGTCAGTATGTCTGCTAGCCAGAGGCCCCCTTCTCAAGACACAGCAGTTTGCCCTGTTTCTCAAGACACACAGTTTTGTTAATGAATCCAGTTACATTTCTAATACACGTTCATGTATTATTATAATATTCAGGGAATATGTCCCACACTTCACTGCCGTAAACCTCCTCTGAATACACTGTCCATACCCTCTCGGGCCCTGGGTCAAGTCCAGCCAAAGTTTGTTGTAATTGAGACTCTTGTTGCAAAAGATACACACAAGGTGTTGGCTGATAAACAGATTTTGTGCAGCGTGTGGAAAACTCTCTTGGGTTGTTTCTCTGCAGAAGAACCATGTTTACAAGAAGACCCTGCAGGCCCTCATCTACCCCATCTCCTGCACCACGCCCCACAACTTTGAGGTGTGGACCGCCACCACGCCCACCTACTGCTACGAGTGCGAGGGGCTGCTGTGGGGCATCGCCAGGCAGGGCATGCGCTGCTCCGAGTGCGGGGTCAAGTGCCACGAGAAGTGCCAGGACCTGCTCAACGCAGACTGTCTGCAGCGTAAGTTAACGCTCTGTCTTGTCAACCTTTCGGCCTGATGGCTATTGAACCGAACACACTGCTGGAGGTGGGAAAGGCGTCATCAGGGTTCTTTTGGGCTGGAAAACTGGAAAAACTGACAGATAATTGAATCTTAAACATACAAAGACTAGAACACGATCCTTGAAGAGTGACTTGATACGAGTATGACATCAACATTCTTTTAACTAGTGTGTTGTTTAGGTTGACTTTGTTTCATGTGCTTCTGTTTTAGATTTTCTTTTTCTTTTCAGAAAGCAAGTCAAACAACCGTTGCACACTCTGCAGTAGGTCAATCGCTGAGTGAATCCAGCTCATTGTTTTAAAAGTCTCTGCATTTCAATTCCACTCTTATGCTATTTTGGCACCTGTAGTAGGGAGAGGATATGCTGCTAATATACATTTCTACAGTTACCGTTGATACAATAAAATAGCTACCATTTTTGTAGTTAAATAAAGAAAACAAAAACATGTTTGTAATTTATAGTGATGCCAGAATAGGTAAAGTTGTTCTTGAATTCTCGTTTAGTTTCTGTGATGTCAGAGGCAGTGTATCCTGTGTAGACGAGAAACATGGACATGCTGCTGCAGCTAGTACTACAGTGCATACAACACATCACAAACTAACTTGATTTTAGAGGAAATCTCTAAACTTCCAATGTGTTGTTACAATGCACAGGTCTAAAACGTGGGCAGAGGGACATTACAGTTTGATTAGCAGAATTGGAATTAGCAGACTTTACATTAAGTTTTAGAAGAGCAGTGCTCAGCACTGGTTTTTAACATATTGTGTATTTATTTATTTATTTATAACTTGTAGGCCCTTTAGGTAGAACAGTAAACAAACTATTAGGCCAAGTAGAAAAATGTTTCAGCTAATGCCTTCCATAGTGCTGAAGTTAAAAAGTAAGTAGCAGGGTTCTGAAAAATATAGCGTTATACGTCCCCATGTGTTGCTACAACTGTTTAAATAACGTACCTGTAAGTTTCTTTTATGCAATTAAAACAAAAAACAAAAAAAATAACAAGTGCTCTGTTCCGTACCACATCATGGATCATTATTGCTGTGTTACCTGTTTGACAATGTGACACTCACTATCAGTGCACTAGAGCGGCCATTTTGAAAAGAGCTTTGAAACAGACTTTAAAGTTATAAGTGTAAAAAAAATTGGCAGGATGTTAACATTGAAAATAAAAGTGACAGGTACTTTCACTTAGACAGCTGTAGCAACACGTGGGGACATGTAATACTAGATTTTTTGGAACTCCACTACTTACTCTTTAATTACACTGTAACGAACCAGTAATTACATAGATAGGTGTGTAGTTACATTGCAACTACACATGTTTCATTTGCAAATGAAAATGTAAGGCATTAGCTAATGCCTTTTTATAAATGTATGCCTAAATACCAAAACATGAATTCCGAGCCAATCCTGGAGCAACAGTTAGAACCAGTATCAAGTACATTTTGGGAATGTTTCTGTTATATGGAAACAATAACAAACCAGCTGTCCTTTGGAGAGGAGAGAGCCCCATGTGCATGGCTGTGTTTAGTCACTCAAACCTGCAGAGTTAGACGCAAACTAGCCCTGCACCCAGTCCTACCCTCAATTATGTACATTATGTACATGATCAGGAAGCAGGAGTTTGTGCAATCAGACCCCTGTTTAATTTGTTCCCTCCCCCATAGCTGCAAAAACAACTCTTATTAGTGAACCTGCAGACTCAGGTAAGACTTCATCGTGCTGTGATGAAAAGTATGATCAGTGCAGAGCAGATCTGCCCAGGGCCTGACTGCTGGAACCTTGTCATTTTAATGATACACCTGAACAAATGCAGTTCTGAAATCCAGGAGCAATGGCCGGGATCTGTTTTGGAACGCCGGGGACTTTCATTCATTTTCCAGGAGCGATGAAACTGTCTTGATGCATCTAGTGAACAGTTTCATCTGTGTAGTGGCATCATTTACATACTGTTGCAAACCTCCACCCCCATTCCGATGTGTGTCCATACTGTCAGTCTATTACACCCCCATTATTTGATTTTTGCCATGGAAAAGAGAAACATGTGGACGTAGGTAAGATGGTAAAAAGTTCTCCCTTTTGTTTTTCTCCAGTGACAGAGGCTGTAGAGGAGATTTGCATAGGAGATAATGTCTGTTTTCAAGCTGGTGGTAGACTTTCTGTTTCCCCATCGTGTTGTATTTTTTATAGCGATTTTAAAGTTGGCTGTTCATAAAAGTAAGAGTATACCATGAACCAGTAGACCTGTGCAAAACGAGTTGTTCAGTGGAGCTGTAAGGAATCTAGTAGTTGTTACAGTCAAATTCTGAGTAGACTTTCTAGAACTGAATCGTGTCTATTGTACTGAGCTTGTAGATACAGCTGATATGTGGCTATAGCAATAGACACAACACACTGGCCTCTACTTTTACAGGATTGTGTTATAATAGGCTCTTTATTTGTATTCTTTATTCATTGATTATAGAGGTTAAAAGTAAAAAACTGACATTGTTTCGACCTCAAGCGACGTCAACCAATTTTAACAATTGTCTATGATGATGATGCTTGACTTTGAGTAAGTAACGGGGTTCTGAAAAATATAGCGTTATACGTCCCCACGCGTTGCTCCAACTGTTTAAATAATGTACCTGTAATTTTTCTTTAAAAAAATGAATAAATAAATAATACAGAACAACGTCGCATATCCGACCCCCTGTGGACTGGGGTATAGGCGGATATGTGAAAGTCGGATTTGCGAACATCTATAGAAAAAACATTTACACATCCATAAATAAGTTAGTGAACAAAAACAACAGGCAAACTGCTTTAAACATGGGGACAAGCAAAACGTAAACAAGATTAATTAGGCTACAGTACACAGTGTTGCTATGCTGTATACTATACAAAACAAATAGTACATGTACAATAACCTGCAACTGATGGCTTCTTTCTTAACTCTAGAAGTCCCTGCCTCCCTGGTTCTGCTTTCTTAATATCTCTGTCACGGTACTTTGCGCTCTTTCTTGATATTGCCAACAGCCGATAAGAAGCTTGGTTTAAATATTGCTTCGGCTATTTTAAATAAACGGCCGGTAAGCATTGAGTTTATGAAGCTTGCTTTGTTTAATTCAAATGCATTTAAAAGCTACAACAACATGCTGCAAATATCTGCAACCGTGTGCTCCATCATATAAACACACTGCACAAAAAGAAAGAGTAAAACACAAAGCTTTCTCAACTGGTGTATTGAAACATCACTGCCACACACAGCTGACTGACGGAAGCACACAGCCCGTCTCTCTTAAAAGGGGAACACAACAAAAGGCTGATTGCTATGACGCTTTCTTTTTGTTTCCATCGCGGACGCTGCACTTGCTGCCAATACCATTACTATGGTAGCCTCATTTTAATATTTATTTAATTTATTTATTTATTATTCATTTATTTAGCGAGGTGGCTAATTGATCAGGGCGGTTATGTGACGGTCGGATATGCGACGTTCCACTTTAATAATAATAACAAGTGCTCTGGCTTTTCTTTTCCGTACCGCATCATGGATCGTTATTGCTGTGTTACCTGTTTGACAATGTGGGCAATAATCCTTACACTATCGGTGCACTAGGCCAGCCAAATGGCAAGTATACTATTGAAACAGTGGTAGCAACACGTGGAGGATGTGTAACGCTATATTTTACGGAACCCGCTACTTACTTTTTAAGGGACAACCTGTATATTAACAACGGATAAAAAAAATGATAAAAATAAAATGTCAAAAAATAGTCCCTCCTGGCATGACTGAGGCGGTTTGTGATCCGATGTACCGTGACCATGCAGGCGCGGCGGAGAAGAGCTCCAAGCACGGAGCGGAGGACCGCACGCAGAACATCATCATGGCCATGAAGGACCGCATGAAGATCCGTGAGCGCAACAAGCCGGAGATCTTCGACCTCATCAGAGACGTCTTCGTCATCTCCAAGATGGCGCACGCACAGCAGATGAAGACCATCAAGCAGAGCGTGCTCGATGGCACCTCCAAGTGGTCAGCCAAGATCACCATCAACGGTGAGTGGAGAGGCGGGACAGGGGGACAGGACGGGATGGGACAGGACGGGGAAGGTGCTGCCTGCAGTCTTGTGTTCCATCGGTTTTATGCCACGAATAAGGAATGGCCAGATAGCTTCCTAAGATGTGCACTTGCATGCTTATTAATTAGGTTTTCTTAATGTTGTTTGTGTTCTGTGTTATTTAATGTATAAAGGACTGTTGTTTGTTCCTCTGTGGTGTTCTTCTGTGTTGTCAAATCTTTTTCAAACCGTACTTCAAAAGGATATAACCACGCAGCAGACAAGAAAAAAAAAATACAGCAAAGAAGGATTAAAAAGTAAACTGTAAAGTTTATAAGTTGAGAATGTAGGTATTTAACAAAAAAAAGATATTAAATAAAACTATTGTACTTGCTTTCATTATGATGACTAAACTGTTACATAAAACTGGCATCGTAACGTGAAACACTTACCTGCTCTTGTGTGATAGAAAAACAGCTATTGTTTGGGTTCCAAAGCATGTTTATTGTGTGGAATGTTAAGTAGAAAAAAGACAATTTACAAATGCATTTCCATTAAAAACAGTAAGCAAGCGCAATATGAATAGGTACAAAGATAAAGTGCACTTAGCAGTCTGACTAATACATACAGTAAAGAATGGGGTGATTTGAATGGGGTTTCGAATGCCCATGCAAAGGATTTAATGGGCTTCTAAAGTTTCTAAACTGTAGTGTAGAACTTCCGTTATCTGGAAGACTGGCTGTATGCAGAAGGAGCTTGATCACAGAATGTTCCTTTACCAACTTCCCTTTGCATCTCTGAGACGGTAAGCCTTAGCCTGTAGTATAAATAGGATTCCAAGTCATTACTTTCATAACACAAGACCAGTGCAGCAGTGACCTGGATGTGTATGCAGCAGTGTACGGATTCTGATCTCCGACGGGGAGATGATGCTAAAAGCTCTATAACCACACATGCAGATGAGCCTGGCTCTTTTGTATAGTAGTTAAGATCCTTGCTTGCTGTGTCCCCGGTCACCGGTTCTCTCCCAGCCTCCACCCTATTACACGAGGGGGAGGGCTTGTGTGGGCTGTACAGCAGCTCTTCATGCAGGAGAGGGGACAGCAGGTGTGGAAGGAGCAGTCCACGTCTCTGCCACGGCAGCTGAAGCCCTTCCTGAGCAGGCAGTATGAACAGTGTTTCTGTGTTTCTCTACAGTGGTGTGCGCACAGGGTCTGCAGGCCAAGGACAAGACGGGCTCCAGCGACCCCTACGTGACCGCGCAGGTGGGCAAGACCAAGAAGAGAACCAAGACCATCTACGGGAACCTCAACCCTGTCTGGGAGGAGAAGTTCCACTTGTGAGTGTCTCGTCTCTGCTCCTTCATCCCTTTGCACTCCACTGCATTTCTTGCCACTTTAGTAGTTGAATGAAGCTGCAGTGCAGTATATTGAAATTTGAGGAAAACTACTCACAAGTACATGCAGGGTAACTGGAACATTTTCAAACACTCCTGCACATGAAGTCATGAAGGGAATGAGAACAGACAGAAATGTTCAAATTAACTGGGTAAATCTGGTCACCATGGGGTCTTATTGCTACAGTATTTTAACAGCATAGATGATAACTACTGTACATGGAACATAAACATCTGAACACTAATTATTCATTTGTTCTAATTTCAGCTCAGTAATGAATTAGTCTGTGTTCTCCCTGGACCCAGGAGACATCATTTAGACAATCATTACCTCGAGCTGCATTTCATCAGCTCTCAAAAAGACTCTCTGCCAATGTATATTCATACACCGTTTGCAAAGGGTGGGTCGAGGTAGCTAGTTTACTGTAACAGCTGTAAATTAGGTAGGCGCATCATGGAAGACTGCTAATCCTAATGCAGATTGCATTACTTCATGTTCATTCAAAGAACAATAAAATGAAGATTCTGTAGCTCTTACATAAAATGTTGAAGAAAATGAATAGACTTTTATTTGTCTTCTACGTTGGGATTGGTCTAGAAAGTCGCTCTTTCCCAACTCTTTGTGTATGTTAACTTTGTATACCTGCCCATCCCCTCTCCACTGGGGAGCTGATAGTTATTACTAAGCAGGTTATTACCAGCCCTGCATCCCCACGGCCTCTCTGGTATCAGAATGCAGGGATGCACAGTGTGTAGTACTGTATTCATTCTGAACCAGGGATTCCTGATTAAATGTCTAAGTGCTGTCAGCATTTTATATAAAACAATTACAGCTAAATGTCAAAAACATTGAAAAGCCCCAACAAAGGATGAATGTGTCATCTGAACCCAGTAACAGTGTGCCAGAGAGGTCCTTCAGGGATTCAAACGAGTTCTTCTGCAGCCTTGGGAAACCTAGTGCTTGGAAAGGCAAAGTGAAATTGCATAGTTCTGGTGTTGTGCAATTGTCTGTACAGACATGGCATTCCATTTGTTGGACAACCCCCAGGAGGCTGAACTCATATCCTGCTTGAACTTCAAGTTTAGAAATAATCACAGAATTATTCTAAAGGAAAGTTTCTGTAGGAACTCCGTTAAAGCACAGCACTGGGTCTCAAATTATGATGCAGCTTCTGATCTGTTTATGTGCATGTTTAATTGTAAATGTATTCAGTTAAAACGATGCCTGACACATGCAATGTTTAGAACAAACTTACTTTCTGTAACTGCTGCATGTGCTGTAGAGGTGTCTATAAATCTGTATATAGCACTGTACACTAAAATGCACAGCATATAGGTACGTTGTACTTTAAGAATTATTTTGGGACAACTCAAAAGTTTATCCTGCCGTTAATTACAAAATAAAAATACAAATGATTGAAGTGCGGTGGAGTTTCCCTGAACCCCTATTCCTGTCTCCCCTCCACTCCCGTCCGCAGCGAGTGCCACAACTCCTCTGACCGCATCAAGGTGCGCGTGTGGGACGAGGATGATGACATCAAGTCCCGGGTGAAGCAGCGGCTGAAACGAGAGTCTGACGACTTCCTTGGGCAGACCATCATCGAGGTGCGGACCCTGAGCGGGGAGATGGACGTCTGGTACAACCTGGGTCAGTATCAAACCAGGTGTTACACACGGGGCTCGTCTCCATGGCTGAGGGCTCCACACATTGTTGGTTTTCAGCTGTCAGACACCATTGATTTTTAATATGATTTTTGACAGGTTGGTTTCAGAGGTCTATTTATAGAAATAGAACCAACAAGCGATGCTTTTGTTTCAGCTTGTAAACTCAAAAACCTGTGTGAATCTTGCACTTCTCGTTTACGTTCTCTAAATATAAAGGAGGAGACTGGGCTCATCCAATCAGGGTAAAAACATACTGTATAAACAAATAAAGAAGGCAAACTGCACCCCTGCAAATCATCTCAATATGTAGTGTTTTACAGTGGTGCATTTCTGCTCTAGAACGCGTCTCCGCATTGTTTTGCAGATGAGAGCTGGCAGAAGATCTATGTTAGCACTGCCTAGAAGCACATGGCTTACAACAGTATGGTAATTAAAAACAGAGGAACAGATTGTTAAGTTAAATGGAAGGAAGAAGTACATTAGAAACAGCTGTACCAGCGACAGAATAAAACATGAGCGCTATGAAGTTTAGCAGGCTGCTTGTTTCTATGGTAACTGGATTACCATAGAAAAATAAGCCATGGAAACTGGTGCTCAGAGTGACTAATTAAATCCTGAGCAACCGTGAGGGCAGGGTGAAGGGTTCGGTCGGTTCTCTGTATGAAAAACACGGGGACGTCGAGAGACAAGTCACACCCATAGTAATGCTGTCTGTACCCTCTGTAAAGAGTTGGTCATCAAATCCTGCCTCGAGTTTTGAAGACAGCAGGATTGAGGAAGTACAGCATGTGCTGTATCTATTAGTGAGGGGAGACATAACCAACTGTGTTTATAAAAAGAAATACAAGATATAAGAGTGCAACGCACCGTGGCTTTAAGTAGTTGGAGGGGCTCACCTGGTAAAGGCACAACAGTGTGGTGTGCAGGGAGAGTCGTACATTCAAGGCAGCGCAGGTATGTGTCCTGGCTGTGAGCTGGGGAGTCCACAGCGAGGGTTACCCTAGCTCTCTCGCGGGTTAGGGAGGCAAAACCTGCAGGGACTGTGTAACAGCGAACTCTACTGGCCAGACGCCCTGTGATTTCAAAGCAGGCATCTGCAGGGCTGGTCAGAGGTTGGCAGCTTGCCGGCATACACTGTAGAGTTCCTGGACAATTGGCTGGGGCACGGTTGGCTGCGGTGAAGGAACTTAATTGGACATGCTAAATTGGAGAGAAAAAACGGGGCTAAAATGATTTCAGAGAGGGTGAAAATGCTTTAAACAGTACTAAAGCCGTGTGTATTAAACAACTTGCAACATCAACTTACTGTAACTGCTGCTTCCTGCAGCTACAGTAAGTAGTTCCTTGCTAGCTTTATGCTATTAGCAATTGTTTTAGGTATGCATAGGGCAGGTTGTGTTGCTTATCCCCACTCTAAAAGGATCTTCAGCTTTCCTTCACTGACCTGCATGCTGGTTCATAATGCAGCTGCCTGTGTTCTTAATAGGTCTCATAAATCTGATCATATCGTTCCCAGCTCTTGCAAACCCTCCGCTGCCTGCACGACTCTCCTAATTGAGTTTGACTGACTGTCAGTCTGTTCACCTGTCTCAATTGCTCTGTTCACTCCTGATGTAAAATGTCCTGGCCGTTCTGGGAACTCGTGCTTGTTGTTTCTCCTCTATCTTTCAAATGAGAATGTTTGCTCCGCGAGGCGTGAAACGCTCTTTAAGTGATGAATTGAACTGTGTTGTGTATTTCTATAATTTTTTCCAGTGTATGTTGTTCAAATGTAAAAAAAAATAAAAAATAAAAAATGTATGCTTAAGGGTTGTATAACTTATTTGTGCCCATATTTTTCCCTTCATACCTGTAGTGCCAGCCAGCGAGAGTCTCACCTGCACTGGAATAACTGAAGGGCCACACCTGTTGTAGTGGGCACCTTACAACCAGATAATCTAGTAGTAATCCAGTTACAAGAAGGCATTTCATTTGTAACGTTTTAACCGTCTGCAGGGGTCACAGGGGCGTGATGCAGACCCTTGTTATAAACGGCACTCTCCATGGCAACAGAGGCACTAAGCAGGTGCTTCACTAGTACCTCTCTCACACCAGAACTGCTGTTCTGCAACCACGATATTGAATAACACATGCAAATTAAAATGAAGGAATTCGGATTCTAAAAACTCATTCTACCTATTGTAGAGTTGTAACAGTGATGTAACATTTTCATTTTACATGGTTGTATAGTTTAATTCGCAAAAATGATTGGGGAATGTGGTTAGAGATATGAAATGAAAGATGGATGGATGTAGTGTTATACGGTATTACTGTCCCAAGTTAAATGGTCCGCTACGCAGTAGCCCAGAATCAGCTTGAAGCAGGCAGATGAGTTCATTTCTCTGAGAGAGAGTTTAAACACAGCAATTAAGTTCTTCTCTCACACAGCCTGACTCTTGGGGTCTACTAATCTGAACCTGAAAGCAGAGTCTAATCAAAAATAATCCTTCAAAGTCGCGGAAGCCTTCTGAAGATCAAGATCACTGTAGATGGAATATTTTGATTCAGTATACATTTTTTATTTATGATCTTAAATTTCTATTCACTTTTTTTTCTCCATCTCTGATGAAGCACAATTTAGAAATTGCCACATTGGTATAGACTTGCATTACAAACTGCCCAGACCAATTGCTTAAATCATTTTATGGTAAGAGAACTACATCTGTAAATAAAACAAAAACAAATGTGTAGACTGCAGAGATCTAGGAATAAGGGCACTTGAATTGTACAGGACAGAAACTAATTAATCTAATCAGGTTCACTTTGGGAGCTAGCTTCTCATTTTCAAGAGAGTCCTTGAGAAATGACGGGTCGCACCAATAGGCTCTCGTTCAATCATGGACCACATTGACATGCTGTGTGGAGGTTAAGCAGTCATTGAGCAAATTAAAAGCAATCACGCTGAACATGTCCTGCTTGTTTAATGGAAGCTTTTAGAGAGTGCCAGATTAACAGCACACGTCGCTGTGTGTGTTGGATACTGAACTTATAGAAGCAGTGCTTCTTTTTTATATATATATTTTTTCAGCACATTTTGTGTTGCACTCTTTTGCTCTGGACCCTTTTTCACCACAGTATTTTTGCAGGTTTCCCAGTTTTCCCATGTTTATACTATGCATGTATTACCATACTGAAGTTTACCCTGGTCTGCCATGTTTATTAATATGCTTTACTTTACTGTACCTCGCTATTTTTCTTTTTACAGAGCTTTAAAAAGCTTTACACTTTGTCTGCTTTTACTATGGTAAACTTGTATAAGGGGAAACCCTTTTCTCCATCACGTGTGGTTTATGTATCTTCAACCCCTAATGGAGGAACGCAGACAGGTATAGGATATTGTGTTCTTTTCTGCATGCCTCTGTTCTTTTCATTCACTCTGTATGCTACACACATGCAGAAAAAAGGAACCTAAAGGTAATGAAACATGTAGCAATCAGAGCAGCCAACAGAATAGAACTATTCCCATAGTCCCTGAAGTCTTTCCCTTTACCTTCCTCTGTGCCTAGCCAGCACCGTGTGCGTTCAGGGGGGAGAGAGACAAGAGTGGAATGGTTAAATGGTTATGATCCCGTTTGACTTGAATTGTTGTGTCCTGTTTGCCTCCCCCTGCCTCTAGCCAGCACCAGTGTGTGTTCAGGGGGGATAGAGACAGGAGTGGAATGGTTATGATCCTGTTTGACTTGAATTGTTGTGTCCTGCTTGTCTCCCCAGAGAAGAGAACAGACAAGTCTGCTGTGTCAGGAGCAATCCGGCTGCAGATCAGCGTGGAGATCAAAGGAGAGGAGAAGGTGGCACCGTACCACATCCAGTACACCTGCCTGCACGAGGTATCCCCCTGCGCACTGCAGGCCAGTGCTATTCATCCATAACAAGGGTAGAGCAGCTTGTAATACCAGAAGCAGCCCAGAATATTCTTTAACAAAACGTCTAGACTGGAAATCTTTCCCGGAGACAAAGACATTGAGAAAAATATTTGACTTTGATCCTGTGTCTTCATTTGTATTGTTTCTGTAAAAACAGATTCAAACACACCAGTGTTTTGTTAATGCAGAATATATTTTAATCATTCAGCTATGACACTGTTTCCAACAGAACACCAGGTAATTCCTCCAAAACATTATGGCTGATCTTACTGATTAAATATAGCCTGTAGTTGAACATTTCAAATGCACACCATAGGAATTTTGTACAATAAAAGACTTCTATAAAGTAAGTCTGCTAAATAGCTAAATGCAGAGAGATCTCTGCAGCTGTAATGTGACTGAAATGCTGACTGGCAGGCAGTCAGGCAGACTGTCCACAGTGTGTTCTGTAGTATTAAGGGGGGTCTGTAACTGGTGACCGCACTATGATACTGCAGGCCTGCCCTTTTTAAAGTTTCACAGAGTAAAACCATAGCAAAGTGTAATAAAGATAGTGAAAGCATGCTAATGCATAGTCAAGCATTATAAAGAATAGCAAGATATGGGTAAACATATTAATAAAAATGGCCAACCAGGTTAGAGTATGGTAAATGCACAGTGCAACAATGAGGAAAGCCTGGTTCAACTGCACAAATCCTGTGGCAACCTCCTCTCCGGGTGTGTGTAAGCGCTGTGTGTTTCTGTGCTGCTGTAGAACGAGTTCCACTTCTCTCCGGGTGTGTGGAAGCGCTGTGTGTTTCTGTGCTGCTGTAGAACGAGTTCCACTTCTCTCCGGGTGTGTGGAAGCGCTGTGTGTTTCTGTGCTGCTGTAGAACGAGTTCCACTTCTCTCCGGGTGTGTGTAAGCCCTGTGTGTTTCTGTGCTGCTGTAGAACGAGTTCCACTTCTCTCCGGGTGTGTGTAAGCCCTGTGTGTTTCTGTGCTGCTGTAGAACGAGTTCCACTACCTGGTGGACGTGCAGGGCAGTGGGATGGTGAAGATCCCCGATGCCAAGGGAGACGACGCCTGGAAGGTCTACTTCGACGAGGTGGCTCAGGAGATTGTGGACGAGTTCGCCATGCGCTACGGGATAGAGTCCATCTACCAAGCCATGACGTGAGTTTCCACTGCACGCTGAGGCGATGTGGCGCCACAAATCCGCTGCACTTTCGTGTGTTTGTGATCAGAATAACACGTTGAATTTAAAATTAAATTAATAAGTTAAACATGATTTATTGTAAAAAAGAAATAATAAAAAAATAATAATTAAAAAATGGTATTTCGGCTGGAGTTTTTTTTTTTTTTTAAATGTGTTTTGAAATGTTATTCTCATCCTCTGTGTCCCTGCAGCCACTTTGCCTGCCTGTCGTCGAAGTACATGTGCCCAGGCGTGCCAGCGGTCATGAGCACCCTGCTTGCCAACATCAACGCCTACTACGCTCACACCACTGCCTCCACCAACGTGTCTGCCTCTGACCGCTTCTCCGCCTCCAACTTCGGGGTACGGACTCCCCTGCCAGCAGGGGGGAGTGCGATTGTGTGGGAACATGCAGCAGCTGTTTCTGCAGATCACCGGTCTCAACAAATATCCATAAGTTCAGCTTACTGAATTTACACCTTTCAAAAAATAGGTGTTACATAAAGACTCTGCCTCTTACTGTTTTTAAACAAAATGAGAACAAAAACACATTGAAAGTGCTTATGAGTACCTGGATTACTGTATATTATTTAGTTTGGTTCTAGTTTTGTAAAATTAACAGATGTTTTACCACTTAAAAAAAAAGATAGGCGTTAATTAAAGAACAGAGGAAACGCTTTGAAAACATGGCCCTTTGTCTCTAATATTCGTGCTCTTACATTGGACGAGCACAGAACCTTAAAGAACTAACCTAGAGTTAATCAGAAGATGGTCAGGTGTACATGTTTAGTTGTATTAAGTTCAGTAAAATCAGTTTTTATTTATTTTATAAACCTGTTTTTTTTTTTTTTTTTTTTCGCCCTTGTGAAACAGAAAGAGAGGTTTGTTAAGCTACTTGACCAGCTTCACAATTCCCTGCGCATCGACCTCTCCATGTACCGGGTGAGTAAACACCACACAGCGGCCTTAGATTAGATGTCTTTATTAAAGGGGATCAATCAATAGCTGTTTAAATTAAACTAAAATAATTATACTGCTTATCATTACGTGATTCCAGTGTCCTAATTATGCATTGTTTTATTCTCTGTGCTTTTAAGAAATGCTCTACATTTTGATGGAAAGCCCTGAGGATATGAGTTGCACCTGTTTGAAGGGGGCTCTTGTTTCCCTGGCAGCAGGCAGTGTTGTTTAATGTACTGCCTTACATACTGTATTCATTAACCCCTTCAGCTCTGGAACTGCTCATGCAAACTGGGGTTGAATCCCTGTGCTGGTCCACACACAGCCACCACCCTGTTACACTAGAAAACTTAAGAATGTGTGGGCCCCAAACTTTATTTCAAACACAAGTGTATTATGGATTTGGTGGCAGGTAGTTACGTCATTTGAAGAATGAGTATATTTTTGGTATGTTCTTATATATGTTATGAGTGATATCCATGTATACATCAAGTTCACATCACGTTGAAGCCATGACTTGAACTATGGAAGAGCATTGTGGTTGCTTTTTTCGTCTTTTGCATTGATTTTGTTCTGCTGCGTTTGTCCTACAGAACAACTTCCCAGCCAGCAGCCCGGACAGACTGCAAGATCTGAAATCCACGGTGGACCTGCTCACCAGCATCACTTTCTTCAGAATGAAGGTAACGTCCCACACCACTGTACTCTCTATTTCACCACACACTGACGGGAAGCTTCCGGCCCTCGTGTGTCAGTAAAGGGGGCTTTCATTTTCGGAATAACTTCCCAAGGTCTTCCTTTCACTTAAAATGAGTTAAACATGATATTCATCAAGAATGCTAAAGAAACAAGCTCTTAAATATTAGAAAGGGAAAAGGGGCCACGCTTCTTAGAGTGGAAACATCCTGTGCTTTACACTTTACACTTGGAAAGGTTGTTGCAGAGCAAGGTGCTGTTTTATATATTGTGTTTTTAAACTTGCTTTTTCTATGTCACTTATTTGAATCATATGTCAAATCATTTAAAAAATATCCATTCAATGATATATTTTTTGTATTATTATGTACTTTTTGTAATCGACCATAAGTTCTATTTTTTGAAAAGATTTAATAAAAATAATTAAAACAGAAGTTTCAATCCCTTCTCACACCGGACGGATTTAGAAATGGGTTGCTTGCTTTGGACGTGACCAGTCGGGAGCCAGGAGCGAGTGTCTGTGTGCTAAAGCAATGGACAAGGAGTTTGATCGCTGCGTTTGGTGCAACTCCTCCAGCGAAGAAAATTAGCTTGCCGTGTGTCCGGTGTGAGGTTCACTTTGTCTTTGACAGAGCTTTGAAAACATCCATGGATTCCACATGTAAAGGACGCTTTCCTCTGAAGTAGTAGTGAAGAGCTTGAATAAATTAGATAGCTCCCAACCCTTAACAAACTGATGCAGGCTTTGGTAATTCCACAAGCTTCGTTACTGTCAACACGGCCGAACCAAATTCTTGAACTATGGAATCGTATGAGGGAGCACTTGCTTTCATGATATTGGCCAGGCTCTCTGCTTGTATCTGCTTTAATGAAATGATGTGGCTTGTAAAAGCAGAGGTCCAGTTCTGCCTGTGTGAAGCATGCCAGCTGAGGCTTGTCTGTTCTGGGGTTGCAGGTGCAGGAGCTGCAGAGCCCCCCCAGGGCCAGCCAGGTGGTGAAGGACTGTGTGAAGGCCTGCCTCAACTCCACCTACGAGTACATCTTCAACAACTGCCAGGAGCTGTACAGCCGCGAGTACCAGACTGACCCGGTGAGTACAGACTGTACCGTGGATATAGACCCGTGCTTGTGTGTAGACTGTACCATGGGTATAGACCTGTGCTTGTGTGTAGACTGTACCATGGGTATAGACCTGTGCTTGTGTGCAGACTGTACCATGGGTATAGACCTGTGCTTGTGTGTAGACTGTACCATGGGTATAGACCTGTGCTTGTGTGTAGACTGTACCATGGGTATAGACCTGTGCTTGTGTGTAGACTGTACCCTGGGTATAGACCCGTGCTTGTGTGTAGACCCTTGCTTGTCTGTCGACCCTTGCTTGTCTGTCGACCCTTGCTTGTTTATAGACTATACCATGGGTATAGACCTGTGCTTGTGTATCATGACTGTATTCCTTATGGGTAGTAGACCCGTGCTTGTGTATAGACTGTACCATGGGTATAGACCCGTGCATTTCAAGTGTTACAGTACAGGTACCATGCGTATAAGAGCCATGATAGATACTGTCGACCCTTGCTTGTCTGTCGACCCTTGCTTGTCTGTCGACCCTTGCTTGTCTGTCGACCCTTGCTTGTGTGTCGACCCTTGCTTGTGTATAGACCCTTGCTTGTGTGTAGACCCTTGCTTGTGTGTAGACCCGTGCTTGTGTGTAGACCCTTGCTTGTGTGACTCTATCACACCAATATGAGCTGGTTTCAACTCTCGCTGCTCTTTGATTGAATAGAATAAGAAGGACGTGCCCCCAGAAGAGCAGGGGCCGAGCATCAAGAACCTGGATTTCTGGCCCAAACTCATCACCCTCATAGTGTCCATCATTGAGGAGGACAAGAATTCCTACACCCTCGTCCTCAACCAGTGAGTGCAGCCTGCAGAATGAGTGCCGGCGGGGGCAGGGGAACGATGCGGGGGCAGGGGAACGATGCGGGGGCAGGGGAACGGTGCGGGGAGCGATGCGGGGAACGATGCTGGGGAACGATGCGGGGCAGGGGAACGGTGCGGGGCAGGGGAACGGTGCGGGGCAGGGGAACGTGCGGGGCAGGGGAACGGTGCGGGGCAGGGGAACGGTGCGGGGCAGGGGAACGGTGCGGGGCAGGGGAACGATGCGGGGGCAGGGGAACGGTGCGGGGGCAGGGGAACGATGCGGGGGCTGGGTCTCATTCCACCCCTCCACTACCCCTGCCCCTAGCACTCCAGGGTTTGTTTGTTTTTTTCAAGCAGGAACAAAATATTATCTTTTTTTTTTATCTGGATTGCTTTGCAATTAACAGAATGCCATATTAAAGGAAAGATCTGTTGTTCTGTAAAAGTAACATTTTAAGTAGAATCCATTTTCGTTGATTTCTTTTGCACTATAACTACACTGAGACTGCATGAGACGGCTCTCTACCGGCACCTCATGCTCATTTCTGTTGAGGTTGTGTAAGACTTTACAAAGACCAAACTCCATTAAAACAGCTTCCCCTGCAGATCCTACAGATAGGGCGTAAGCATTTATTTATATTAGACTACATGAAAAAAATACTATCAATAATATCGGTGAAAATTATTTGTGCATTTTATGGTAATTTTATTTTACTAGTACTGGTTTTAAAAAACAAAATTTGCGAAAAGCCTTAAAGTAAAAAAATAACCAGTGTAAAACAGAAGCCCGATTTCTAATGCTGGTAAATGGTGGTTTGAGGTGCTGAGAACCCCCCTCTGTGTTTCAGATTCCCCCAGGAGCTCAATGTAGGGAAGATCAGTGCGGAGGTGATGTGGAACCTCTTTGCCCAGGACATGATGTATGCAATGGAAGGTAGGCAGGCCAGCCCACGGTCATTACAATGTGTTACAGAACAGCAATTCCCTTTCATCACCAACAGTACTGGAAACATATGGGCTGTAAATGCATCACGTATCTAATCACCTTTCAGATAAGGAGCCATAACCCAACACATCTGGGTAAATCTTGCATTTTCCACCTGGAGTTGTGATTGGCTGTACCAAAGACGGTCATTTTTATGAAAGCTCCTCATTTAGGACAAGCTGAAGCATGGGGGCTGCATTCCTATCACCTCTGTCCTCTTGCACATGACTCTTCATTCTTCTCTCCTCCTCTTCCATTTTCACTCGTCTCTGTCCTGTCTCTCTCGTTCTGTTTTTCAGTTTTGGAAAACATCCGCTGTTATAAAGGGCTCAGTGGTAAGATTGGCTGCTGGATTGCACAGTGCAGTAGATCGTAGGTCGGCTAGCTGTGTAGAAACTAGAGGACCGCTACTGTCTCCTACTTTTACTAATAGACTCGTAGTTGTTTTTTTAAGTATAACCATGTAATGACAATTTCTGTATCACATATGATACAATGCAATTATTATTTTTTAAATCCAGCCTCACAAGCCATAATTTTTCATATGTAGTACATTGTGTTGGCAGATGAGGGGGAGGGAGGGAGGGAGGGAGGGGAGAGATGAGGGGGAGGGAGGAGGGAGGGGAGGGGAGGAGAGAGGGAGGGAGGAGGGGAGGAGGAGGGAGAGGGAGGGAGGGAGGAGGGGGGAGAGGGAGAGGGGAGGGAGGAGGGGGAGAGAGGAGGGAGAGGGAGGGAGGAGGGAGGAGAGGAGGGGGGAGGGAGGAGGGGGGGAGAGGAGGGGGAGAGAGGGAGGGGAGAGGAGGGGAGAGGAGGGGGAGGAGGGAGGGAGGGAGGGAGGAGGGAGAGGAGGGGAGAGGAGGGGAGAGGGAGGAGGGAGAGGGAGAGGGGGGAGAGGAGGGGAGAGGGGGAGGGGAGAGAGGGAGGAGGGAGAGGAGGGAGAGGGGAGGAGGGAGAGGGGAGAGGGGGAGGGATGTTTACAAAAATCTGAATCTAGTTACTGAAGTAAAGTAGATTTTCGCATTGCAAAAATACCTGGGTATTACAGGGTTAATTTAAGTTTAGGTATAAAGTTGAATTCATAATTCACGTGAACAAGAAAATAAAGATGTCTATATGTATTTTAAAACGTTTGTCAAATGTATGATTTAAAAACAAAACAAAATAGAAGACCAGTGTTTTGTGGTGTTTGAGATTCATAACAGGTTTTATAGCAGAGATTTAACAAGTCAATTCAAAAGTCTCCAGTATACAATGGTTAGTGTTCTGGCTTACAGTACACCTCTGTTTGACAGAAGGACACCAAGGCATGTACAGAAGGGAGGATCAGAACAGGGCTGGGTTGAGATTTAGATTAGTTAGTAAGTAGATTTATTAAGTAGATACAGTTTGAGAGACCGCTGTCTGTGTTTGTACTGCACTGTTCATCTTCATTTCGTGGTGTTTCACTTTTTTTCTGTTTTCATCTTGTCTGTCACCTTCTCTGTCTCTCTTTTTTTTCCCTCTGTTCATTTCATTGGTTTCTTCTCTCCCGTCTGGCTCTTCACATTCCAGCCCCCGTCGTGTTCCGCATTCGCAGAGTCCGCTTCAACGGTGGTAAGATATTCCCAAACGCAGCCGGCCAAGCTCTGTACCCATTCTGTCAAGCAGCTGTCCTCCCATTCAGATCCTTTCCTAGCTCTTTGGAAATTAGGATATTGCACCAAAGGTTTCGAGAGGTAGGGGGAAACAGGCATTGAGCTAGCTTGATCATGAGGAAGCTTTAAATAAGGGCCTGTCATTCTTTGTTGCCTTGACAACAGAGAAGAAGTCTATGCTTTAACTGTTTAAATGACGTCCCTGTCATTTTTCTTTTCATTGTTAACATCCTGACAACACTTTACACATATAACTTTAAAGCCTGGTCACATGTGCAGTAACAAGGCCCCAGTGGGATCCAATCACCTGTGTAGTGAAAAGTGAGGTGGAAGAAAAATATGAGCTTCACCAGTGAAAACCAAAAAAATGATGAACAGCAAACAACAAGAGGCTTTTGTTATGGTAATCTGAGCAATGTAAATGATCTTGAAAGCCTGCTTTTGTTATGGTAATCTGAGCAATGTAAATGATCTTGAAAGCCTGCTTTTGTTATGGTAATCTGAGCAATGTAAATGATCTTGAAAGCCTGAAACTTCTGGTGTAGCCTTTTTGTTTTGTTTTTTGCTTCAGAGCATGAGAAGCACAGGCTGTGCAAGAGTGCAGACTACATGAACCTGCACTTCAAGGTGAAGTGGCTCTACAACGAGTATGTGCGAGACCTGCCTGCACTCAAGGGGAGCGTCCCGGAGTATCCGGCGTGAGTATGGCTGCTTTCTGGGCATCTAGTCCTTGTTAGGGGTGTAAGGGATGTTAGGGAATCCTGATACTTTCTTTACATGATAATTCGTATCGTACTTTTGATTTTTATTTTATAGTTGCTATGGATACATTCTCTCTCTGTCTCATGACATTTTAACAAAATGGTCCCTCATTTAAATAACCGTTTGATCTTTGTATGCATCATACAAGTAGCCACACGGGACAATCACATGTATCCTGATGCACCGCGTATTACAAACCTGCATATCGAGATACGCATTGTCTCTTGAGAGCAGTGTATCGTTACACCCCTCGTCCTTGTTTGCAAAGTCATGTGAGTGTCTGAGTGGAGTGGGCATCCCCTCTTTCATGTGGCGAGCATGTCTGATTTTGTGTGTCTGGTGGTGCAAACTTGTGTGTTTATTGCTGTGAAGCATTGGTGCCAGCACTTGTGTGTGTGTGTGTGTGTGTGTGTGTGTGTGTGTGTGTGGCCATGCACAGTGGTGTTTGAGTTTCCTTTCCCTGCTAATGGTGTTGCCCTCCTCTTCCTCCCCCTGCCAGGTGGTTTGAGCAGTTTGTGTTGCAGTGGCTGGATGAGAACGAGGACGTGTCTATGGAGTTCATGCATGGCGCCCTAGAGAGGGATAAGAAGGACGGGGTAAGTGTGCACAGAAACCACCACTTTACAGGGTTTTTTTTTTTTTTTAACTTAAAAATCTGTTTTCATTAAAATGTTTTGTGTGCATGAAATTGCTAGACTATTTTAAAGTCTTTAGACCAATTTTAAACAATTTAGTCATTAAATAAAAGTCAAAGCTTTGTGAATCCCTGTGTCCACACCGGGCAGTCTTTCTCAAGGCAGGGCTGGAAGTTTCATCCTCTGGATCGGGATTCCCCAAGTAGTGCCCAGATGCTCATGTACTTCTTCTTTATACTAGTTAAAAACCAACTTTAGACTAACTATATGCGTGCTGCTTCTGTTCCACCCGCTCTCGCATGCTCACACAACTTGTTTGAAACGTACATTAACAACTTTCCTTATCACAGTACAAAAGACACTGTTATACAGTCTAGTTGTTGTTTTCTACATTTCCCAAAATTTTCCTACAATTACACTGAAGAAGGTATTCATAAAAATGTGGATTGTGTATCAAGCATCCTTCTTGAGCATTTGTCTGACCCTCCTCCCTGTGCCCCGTGCCCTGTACTCTGCTCACTCTCTTGCTGTGCCCCGTGTCCTGTACTCTGCTCACGCTCTTGCTGTGCCCCGTGTCCTGTACTCTGCTCACTCTCTTGCTGTGCCCCGTGTCCTGTACTCTTCTCACTCTCTTGCTGTGCCCCGTGTCCTGTACTCTGCTCACTCTCTTTCTGTGCCCCGTGCCCTGTACTCTGCTCACTCTCTTGCTGTGCCCCGTGTCCTGTACTCTTCTCACTCTCTTGCTGTGCCCCGTGTCCTGTACTCTGCTCACTCTCTTGCTGTGCCCCGTGTCCTGTACTCTGCTCACTCTCTTGCTGTGCCCCGTGTCCTGTACTCTGCTCACTCTCTTGCTGTGCCCCGTGTCCTGTACTCTGCTCCCTCCTCCCTGTGCCCCGTGCCCTGTACTCTGCTCACTCTCTTGCTGTGCCCCGTGTCCTGTACTCTGCTCCCTCCTCCCTCCTCCCTGTGCCCCGTGCCCTGTACTCTGCTCACTCTCTTGCTGTGCCCCGTGCCCTGTACTCTGCTCACTCTCTTGCTGTGCCCCGTGCCCTGTACTCTGCTCACTCTCTTGCTGTGCCCCGTGTCCTGTACTCTGCTCACTCTCTTGCTGTGCCCCGTGTCCTGTACTCTGCTCACTCTCTTGCTGTGCCCCGTGTCCTGTACTCTGCTCACTCTCTTGCTGTGCTCCATGTCCTGTACTCTGCTCCCTCTCCCTCCTTCCTGTGCCCCGTGTCCTGTACTCTGCTCCCTCCTCCCTGTGCCCCGTGCCCTGTACTCTGCTCACTCTCTTGCTGTGCCCGTGTCCTGTACTCTGCTCCCTCCTCCCTCCTCCCTGTGCCCGGTGTCCTGTACTCTGCTCACTCTCTTGCTGTGCCCCGTGTCCTGTACTCTGCTCACTCTCTTGCTGTGCCCGGTGCCCTGTACTCTGCTCACTCTCTTGCTGTGCCCCGTGTCCTGTACTCTGCTCCCTCTCCCTCCTCCCTGTGCCCCGTGTCCTGTACTCTGCTCCCTCTCTTGCTGTGCCCCGTGTCCTGTACTCTGCTCCCTCCTCCCTCCTCCCTGTGCCCTGTTCCCTGTACTCTGCTCATTCTCTTGCTGTGCCCAGTGTCCTGTACTCTGCTCCCTCCTCCCTCCTCCCTGTGCCCCGTGCCCTGTACTCTGCTCATTCTCTTGCTGTGCCCCGTGCCCTGTACTCTGCTCCCTCTCTTGCTGTGCCCCGTGTCCTGTACTCTGCTCCCTCCTCCCTCCTCCCTGTGCCCCGTGTCCTGTACTCTGCTCACGCTCTTGCTGTGCCCCGTGTCCTGTACTCTGCTCACTCTCTTGCTGTGCCCTGTGTCCTGTACTCTGCTCACTTTCTTGCTGTGCCCTGTGTCCTGTACTCTGCTCACTCTCTTGCTGTGCCCCGTGTCCTGTACTCTGCTCACTCTCTTGCTGTGCCCCGTGTCCTGTACTCTGCTCACTCTCTTGCTGTGCCCCGTGTCCTGTACTCTGCTCACTCTCTTGCTGTGCCCCGTGTCCTGTACTCTGCTCACTTTCTTGCTGTGCCCCTGTACCCCTCAGTTCCAGCAGACGTCTGAGCATGCGCTGTTCTCCTGCTCGGTGGTGGACGTGTTCACTCAGCTCAACCAGAGCTTCGAGATTATCAAGAAGCTGGAATGTCCCGACCCGGTCATCGTGGGCCACTATAACAGGAGGTTCGCCAAGGTACAGGACTGGGTTTCTATCTCTGTGTAGTGCTGATGGATGGATGCATACATGCATATATAGTAGTTAGGGCAAGTACAGTGTGTTTAAAACTAAAGTGTAGTACTTAATGGTGTAGTATTATGAAGCGATTATTTAAAATTTGAAATAGCTCTGTGTATAAAACATTTAGCAAGATTTTTATGGTGTTTTTTTTTTTTTTGATTTTTTTTTTTTTTGTATGATGATAAACATGGGTGACCACTAAACCTCTCTGGGCTCCCCAATAACACTGAGAGAACCACAGCAAAGAGCACTTGCAGTAAAGCATGCGTGTTTGCTTCTGAAAGCGTTAGTGGCAGCGCAGTGGATGATCCTCCAGACACTCACAGGATCTGCTTTCTTCCCTCCACAGACCATCGGCAAGGTGCTGCTGCAGTACGCCGACATCGTCTCCAAGAACTTTGAGTCTTACTGCTCCAAAGAGAAACTGGTAACTCCCACAACCCTCCCCACAATACACTGCCACACACCACGAGACCTTTCATAAAACTGACGGCAAAGACATTAAACACAGTGCACAGTGCACACTGCTGCACACCACAACACTTCATATAGCACTCATTAAATCTGCTGGGCTTGTCTGAGGCACTCTGTCATTGGAAATAACAAGACCGCTGTCCCCAACCGCACCAGATTGAAATCAGGCTGGGAAATGATCCCTGCTACTCTGGAGTGTTTATGGAATTATGGGAAGCTGTGTACGTGGAGCTGGATGGTTTACTGTTTTAGGGACACTGCACACACTACCACTAACCTCACACTGTTCCCTGTTCTGTTTTAAATCAAAATGCTGCCACTTAGTAGTAGTGCTGTTACACCATTATAATTCCACAGCAATGAAATGTAGGCAGCTGATCACAGTAGAAGACGCACACCTTAAATTATAAAACAAAAAAAAATGTGCACCTGTGTAAGTTTACACTAGTTTTTATCTGCTAGAGGAGAAACCATGTTGGTATTATAAACTACCAAGAAACAACTGTCACTTTAATTTTAAGTTGTTCTTCACCATGTGGAACAAATTGGAGGCACGCACTGCTCCAGGGCCCACGTGCAATACCAATGATTTGACACCTAGGTGGGTACATCAAGGGTCTTGTTCTGTAATTGTCCACTTCTGAATCTAACCAAGCACTGCTGGGTTCTTCTGTCTTAAGCGTCAAGCAGAAGAGTGGCAGTAGATGTCACAGCATGTACAAGTTTTTTGTACAAGTTGTCTAGAAGCTGTTGTAATGGGTCTCCTCCTAGCGGCTGATGAATTAACAATACTGACATCAGCAAGACAAGTACTTGCTTCTTGACTACAGAGCTAGCTCTTTGGTTGAATGGTAAGACGTTCATCTTTGAACTGTAGAGGGTAGCAGTTGAAATCTAGCCGTTGCCTCAACGTTTCAATTCAGTGGGCTGCAAAGCCAAGCCATCAATCACCCTGTGATGCATCCATTCCATACCCTTTTCTGATCAGTCTGTTTTTTTTTTCTAGCCCTGCATTCTGATGAACAACATCCAGCAGCTCCGGGTCCAGCTGGAGAAGATGTTTGAGGCCATGGGAGCCAAGCAGGTAAAAGGAATGAGAGGGGGACAGAGGGGTGGGGGAGGCAGGGTCTGCATGCAGGCAGGGGGAGCGGGAAATGGCCTCTTCACACACAGTGACTGTTTTGTTCCAGGTCTGCTCAGGACAAACAAACATCTGTCTGCACATTATTTACGCAATTGCTGTCAAAGAACAGTGTTTGCTTTTTTAATATTTCTTTAAAACTGCTGATAGGAATTGACCACTAAACCGGTCATCAGTGAAATATATCATACAGTCAATGTCATGTCCCTGCCTTTGAAATACTGTCATTGTTGTACCACTCAATCTCCACTGGTGTATCAGGGTTGGCAGTTTTAGTCCGGGCCTCTTTAGTTCTCAGAGCTACAATAGCAACCGGTATGAACAGTGAAGCTAAAAATAAGTGGTACCCTGTTCTATTTGTCCTGCCGTGCGAGGAGAGAGGAAGCAGCGACCCCCCCCCCAGCCTGGGGGCAGCTCTGTGAATGGGTTTGGAAACGCTGAGTAGATGAGCCCTTTCTGTCTCTTCCTCCGTCTGTGTAAAACTACTTAAGTTGGGCCTCTGAGGGACGGCGATTATATAACCCTCTCCGCCCAACTCCCAGACCATTTTAAAATCATCGCCTACTTACGAAAAATATTGTCTTGCAGGAGGATTTTACCAAACCGGAGCCCCCCCCATGTGAATCCTGTGTCCCATTTTCTATTGTACCTGTTCACATATATACAAACTTGCCTGACTAACCAAAGCATATTGAGGCAGTTACCCTAGAGGCACAGTGCTGCAGAGGGTCCGGTTAATGGTTCTCACCCTCTTGTGCACCTGAGCGACCTGGAGGTCAGACATGTTTTTGAGAGTTCTACTGAGGCCATAGAGGTGTTTAAACTTCTGAGTTTTAAATTCATGATGACTGAAATGACTGTGATGACTGAAACAAACAAAATGATACAAAGTGAATGCAAACCACAAGAATACATTAGTTAAGGTAACTAATATATATATATATATATATATATATATATATATATATATATATATATATATATATATATATATATATATATGTATGTGTCTCTATACTTTAAAGTAAGAAAAAAACCTACACACAGCTGTATTACAACAATACTCAAGTAGTTTCTGCACGGAATCATCCTGTATGTAGAATGTAATTGGTATAATCGGACACCCTTTTCATCAATGAATGTCAGTTGCGTTATTAGCATGTCCTTTTTACCTCATTCAACACTTTCTACCAATTATTATCTCTCAACACCCCCAGTCCATTGAACTCATTAGTCATTTCTTCCTCATTAGTCTAAAGATAAGGAGGCACAGGTGGGCTGATTAATTGACTGTAGACCCTTATGTGTGGTGACTGTAGCTAGCCTACTAGACTTTCATTTTGAATGTAGTCTAAGAACAAAAAGGACTATGTGAGTACCATGGGATGCTTAGAGGATCCTCGAATCCAGCTGACCAGAGCATCGTTAAGGAGCGCACATACATTAGTACTGCTGTGTTTTTACAGTGGTTAATGTGAGTACCATGGGATGCACAGAGGATCCTTGAATCCAGCTGACCAGAGCATCGTTAAGGAGCGCACATACATTAGTACTGCTGTGTTTTTACAGTGGTTAATGTGAGTACCATGGGATGCACAGAGGATCCTTGAATCCAGCTGACCAGAGCATCGTTAAGGAACACATTAGTACTGCTGTGTTTTTACAGTGGTTAATGTGAGTACCATGGGATACTTAGAGGATCCTTGAATCCAGCTGACCAGAGCATCGTTAAGGAGCGCACATACATTAGTACTGCTGTGTTTTTATAGTGGTTAATGTGAGTACCATGGGATGCACAGATGATCCTTGAATCCAGCTGACCAGAGCATCGTTAAGGAGCGCACATACATTAGTACTGCTGTGTTTTTACAGTGGTTAATGTGAGTACCATGGGATGCACAGAGGATCCTTGAATCCAGCTGACCAGAGCATCGTTAAGGAGCGCACATACATTAGTACTGCTGTGTTTTTACAATGGTTAATGCCTAGCTGTCCAATTGCAAAAGTAGAATAAAAGCCAGCATAGGCACAGGTACTTTATACATTTCAGTAATATAATTAGAATAGTGGATTCTATAAGCTTTCAGTTTCTCTCCACATAACTGTCAGTAGAAACAATGATGTATTTGCTGTTGGGACTATAAGAACTAATAAAACTGTACTGCCTAAAGGTACGCTACACAGCAGACGCGATGTGACAAGAGAAAACGTGCTGTGATAAGTCTCTTTCACACCCAGGCGATGCGGGGTGACACTGGAGCGATGCGTAATAAATAGGATTGAATCCAATATTTTTGTTTATTTCTTTCCGCAACAACTAGAGAATTGAGCAGCTTCAATGCATGGTGTACACCACAGTGAAGCAGTATCCGAAATTACAGAGGTTAAAATAATACCTGCTGTAGAAAAATACACAGAGCTTTATGACAAAGTTCATCACAATTATAAAGATACAGAGATGAAAGATAATATATGGGAGTCCATTTCGAAGGAACTGGATAAGCCTGGTATGTATGGTTTACTGCCATATGTGTTCAAATACCATCAGAGTAACTCGTAGTTTCCACATCATGTTGATGAATATGTACCAGTCTTTATCATAGTATTGTCAATAGCAGTTTTCTTTTTCTTATAAATTTAGAGTGACCAATTCCACCCCCCAATTTGGAATGTCCAATTATGTTTTTTCTCCTCACCCACACAGCACAGATGTTCTGAGGGCGTGTGAACGTCCTCCAGTCTCGCAAGCCTAAAGCCAGAATCGCTTTTACACCGAGCAGTCCAGAGCAGAGGTGGGCAGGCTACCAATTCTGCAGAACAGAGATCAGCCCTGCCTTTTATCCACTCTGAATGTGCTCGGTGTCTGGCCAGTAGGGTTTGCTGTTGCCCGGAGCGTCAGATGTGATACCCCTCGGGGTCCCCAGCAAAGTTCAGCCTCTTGTCAAAAGCAGTTTTTAATAGTTTTATAAACTGGCAGTTTTCAAATCTGTGCATTGCATCTGTGTCACTTCAGGTGTGTGTACAGACATGTTGCTGTGAAATGATCTTGTTGTCTGACGAAAAATCACATCGCGTCTGGAGTGTAGCTGCCTTTAGTCAATTATAAGCCAGTTTAGATTATTTGCAGGTCATATTCCCTTCTATTGAAACCCTAAACCTTTTGAAATCTGAATTCTCTCTCTTCTCCTCTTTGTTAGTCTGAAGATCAGGAGGTGAAGGTGGGTTTATTAATTGACTGTAGGACCCTCTCTGTGGTGACCTGTAGACTCTAGACTTGTATTTTGAATGCAGCCTGACAAACAAAAACATGTGTACAGTAGGAATGCCAAGGGCAGCAGCAGATCAGAGAATCCAGCTGTAAGAGATCTCCTAAATGAATCAGCAAGGGAGTAAACAGATGACACATCATATTCTCTCTACTGTCGGCTTGTTCTGAGCCTTGGTCCTTGCAGTTATTCTATTCCCAATGCTGCAACCCTGCCTGTGCTCTGTTTGAATAGCAGTGTGCCGGGCTGAGAGATTTCACTGATCTGGTCAGATAGATCCAGGTCTAGAGCCTCATTGAAAAGCAGTTGGTTTGCAAAATGTATTGTCAAAAAGCATTGGAAAAAAAGAAGAGAGTTTGTTGTCCGGTTACCAGATAAAGCAAACAGATGCACAGCTGCTTTTTCAATGTGAGTAATGTCACTGGGAATGTAGAGACTCCTTACACATAAATAAGAAACTGTCTAGGTTGAAAGTCAGCAGGGCTTGAATGGTTTTCTACCAAAGAAGAATAGGGGATGTACATTGAGATGCAGCAGAAGATGTAGAGTTTAGTACAGAGCTATCCACATGAGCGGCACTACATCCCAGAATCCAGCATTAAGGAACACACATAGCTCAGCTGTAGAGTTTAGTATAGAGCTATCCACATGAGCGGCACTGCATCCCAGAATCCAGCATTAAGGAACACACATAGCTCAGCTGTAGAGTTTAGTATAGAGCTATCCACATGAGCGGCACTGCATCCCAGAATCCAGCATTAAGGAACACACATAGCTCAGCTGTAGAGTTTAGTATAGAGCTATCCACATGAGCGGCACTGCATCCCAGAATCCAGCATTAAGGAACACACATAGCTCAGCTGTAGAGTTTAGTATAGAGCTATCCACATGAGCGGCACTGCATCCCAGAATCCAGCATTAAGGAACACACATAGCTCAGCTGTAGAGTTTAGTATAGAGCTATCCACATGAGCGGCACTGCATCCCAGAATCCAGCATTAAGGAACACACATAGCTCAGCTGTAGAGTTTAGTATAGAGCTATCCACATGAGCTGCACTGCATCCCAGAATCCAGCATTAAGGAACACACATAGCTCAGCTGTAGAGTTTAGTATAGAGCTATCCACATGAGCTGCACTGCATCCCAGAATCCAGCATTAAGGAACACACATAGCTCAGCTGTAGAGTTTAGTATAGAGCTATCCACATGAGCTGCACTGCATCCCAGAATCCAGCATTAAGGAACACACATAGCTCAGCTGTAGAGTTTAGTATAGAGCTATCCACATGAGCGGCACTGCATCCCAGAATCCAGCATTAAGGAACACACATAGCTCAGCTGTAGAGTTTAGTACAGAGCTATCCACATGAGCGGCACTACATCCCAGAATCCAGCATTAAGGAACACACATAGCTCAGCTGTAGAGTTTAGTATGGAGCTATCCACATGGCATGCTGGGCAGAGTGACTGTGACTTGCTGAGGCCACAATAGGGGCTTGCTTTAGATCCAGTAGCAGCTGATTGAGGACTGCATGTGCTGGTCTGATTGAAGACCCAAGATGCTGGTCCCATATGCACCTGCTTATTTGACAATGAAAATGACAGGTTACAGTGAGAAGTCATTGACATCAGACTAATGGGGAGCCAATGAAATCTGAATTCTCTCTCTTCTCTCCTCCTCGTTAGTCTGAAGATAAGGCGGTGAAGGTGGGTTTATTAATTATGTAGAGCACGTTTCGTGGTGACTGTAGACAATAGACTTGTATTTTTTTTAATGTAGTCTAAGAACAAAAAGGACTGTGTGAGTAACATAGGCTGTGTAGATGATTGTAAAATCTAGCTGCCCTGAGCATTAAGAAAAGCACATCGTTCAGTACTGCTGGTTTTTTACAGTGTTTATTCTCCATACGTCCAATAACAAAAGCAGCAGGCAGATGCACAGGTACTTTATCAATTTCAGAAATATAATAATGATTGTACATACTGTATGTTTCTACCCACACTTTCTACCTACCCCCCTACCAATCTACCCACATAACTGCCCATAACTCAGTGGGGATGATGCGTTTTACTATGCAGTAAGCACTATAAAAACTGTCTCCTGGGTTGCCTGTTGTGAGCCAGGTTCATGGGTTTCATTATGTCCCTGTCCTTGCCCTTCAGCCTCACTCCATAGTGTAATAATTGCCTCCTAAATAAACCCCTACACCTTTTGAAAGCTGAATTCTCTCTTTTCTCTTCATCAATAGTCAGAAGCTAAGGAGGTAAAGGTGGGTTTAGTTAAAGCTGAGGGACTTGCTAGGATGTGTGCTCCTTTACAGGACTGCAGTCCTGCTCTGTCACACTGTAATCCCTGAATCCCACAACGCTGAACCCCACTGCCCCCTCCCAGCTGTGCTGCCCCCTCCTAGGGAAACAGAGATCTGCATCTCTCTCTGAAATCTATGAAGCACTCTTCATGGGCCCTGTTCACAGAACTTCAACACACTTTATTTCATTTTAACTCACCTACTTTAAATTAAAGCCATCAGTATGAAGAAAAGGCTAATAAATAGTTTAATTAAAATTGGATAAGTCGTACATTTTTGACACCTTAGTGTTATTAGGTTAGCAAATGAGTTGTTAGTTTAATGGGAAAGGTATATTTCATCCCCTGCTGGGGACAATGAAGTGTGGTCCTAAGTGTTGTAAATAGGGCCAAGGTGTGCTGGAATTAAAGAAGGTGGTGTATTATTTCTGTCCTGTCACAATAAGAAGTATATGACCTAAATATGACCATACTTAAACCTTGGATGCAGTAGAGGGTTCAGTGCAACTCACTCCCTGATACTATATTGTATTTTAATAGTTTGTAGCCGTAGGATAGTCTGCTTGCACATAGTCCATTGGGGTTTTTTTTGTCCAGGCATCTACATGGTATACGGTGCTTGGCAAAAGAAACGGAGGTCGCTTGGGCCTCAGATGCTGGTAATGTAAGCTTAGATTTCTGTGTTCCCCAGTCTGTGGCTCTAAGAACCTGTGTGTGTACTGAAGAGGTATTTAGTATGCTCCCCACCTCTCCAGTTAGTAAAACAAGTAAATGGAATTGGATTTTTGTTCATTGCAAAAAGGAAAGAAAGTTCCATAATTTGGTAGTGTTTGAGATTAAGAAGGCTTCATTTGTGTTTGTAATTCCAGAAAGAGCCTGAAAACATTCTGGTTCTCCTGTTTATTTACTTCTTAGACCTTTAAAATGTTAGATAAGGCTTTGTGTCTTACCAGTAAAATCTATGCTGTTTGAAGAATGCCCTCCAGTGATACGGTTTGATGTTTTGTGAAACCCTTTTCTTTTTTTAAAATATATACTCTAGCTGGTGTTCGATCTGGGCTTTGGGAAGACAGAGCAGCACCCTCCCCACCTGATCTCTCTGTTCCTCTCTCTGTCTGGTTTGCAGCTGGACGCGGAGGCCAGCGATACCCTGAATGAGCTGCAGGTGAAGCTGAACAACGTGCTTGACGAGCTGAGCACTGTCTTTGGGAACAGGTGGGTGGCATCAAAGCCACAAAACCAGGGCCCCGTACTTACATGTGTGTGCAGCCCATCAGCAAACTGAACGTATATAAAAGAGCAATAATACTGAATCTATATGGAGACTTTTCAGAGGCTTTTGTATCAAGTCTGTCGCGTGTCTGACTGTTGAAATCAATATAAAGTCACTCTGTAGATGAAGCCCAGCTGTTTTAGCAGAGCAGACAGTTAGCACTATAAATTGTGGATGATGAATCTACGGCATCATAAGATCCGGTTACACCTACTGTACATTGAAGACATCGAAAAAGACTAGTCGAAATATTTGTCATTGTATTTATTACTGTTCTGTTAGCATGTCTAAATGTAGCACTATTGAGTGTTTAATGCTTATGGGTGATAGCAGAGCAGGCAGTGCGTTGCTGTATCTTGGAGACCAGGGTTTGATCTCTTTAATGCTACAGTATAACACTGACTGTACCCCCTCGTGCTCCGCAGTTTCCAGCCCAAGATTGAGGACTGTTTCAAACAGATGGGTGATATCCTGTGCCAGGTGAAGGGCACCGGTAACGTGCCAGCCAACGCCCAGAACACCCTAGCAGCAGATGCAGACAACGTGCTAAGGCCACTCATGGACTTCCTAGATGGAAAGTAAGTACCAGGACTGAGCTTCAGTGAATGAATAATCAAATACAGTACTAATTTCACATTTGGGTAATCATTCTTGGTCAACTGCATCTGTGTTTCAATCAGACTTGATTGTTACTCTGGCGCTTGACATTCAAGTCCAGTATTAAAAGGTGAGAACTGGATTTGCATGTTGAAGGTTAAAAGCTTTTAATACGTAACCTGAATGTTATTCAACAGAGGTACAGTTTAAATGATACATCGTTGTCTAGATTCTGGAGTTCTGATAAGTTTTGATATTGCACAATGTAACAAATTCCGTAGACTATGTCTTAAGCATGCCCTCTTCTGTTTTACAAGAGTATTGAAAATACCAGTAAAACTGGTCTTTTTACAAATTTGTTTTATTTCTCTAAGAAAATGTGCATTTGCAGTGCTTCAAAATGGAGCCCCTGTCCGTGACCATAGCAGCTGATTGTAAACAACTTGAAAAAAATACAAAAAATGTCAGAATGAGGTCTTTGTTAAAAAAAAAAAAGACAATCATAAACCTAAATTCATTTTTTTTTTTTTACACATTATCAGGGGTATTAAGATTATTTTCTATGAGTATTAAAGTATGCAGGGGTAACAAAGTAATTCAAATAAATCTTACCTAATTTCGATTGCACATCATTTTGTAGGTTTGAATCGTTTTACCTACAAGAACTCAAACTCTCAGAAGCAATACACACGTGTAGACTGTGTTTCTTCAACAGGAAGTGCAGCGTGGCTGTAAAAGATATTCAGCAGTATTTTTGTTGGAAGACGCCCGGCTGTCTCAGTTGGGTTCAGCTTGTGATTAAGGAAAGTTGTTGTTGAAGGATGTGTGGAAGGATTGATTTGGGAGCTGGTACTGCTCTCTGCTGAGTCCTGTCTGTCTTGTCTGTCTCCTGCCAGCCTGATGCTGTTTGCCAAGGTGTGTGAGAAGACGGTGCTGAAGAGAGTCCTGAAGGACCTGTGGAGGATCGTCATGAACACTATGGAGAAATCCATCGTCCTGCCTCCTCTCACAGACACCTCGGTGAGTCTTCCCTAGCAGCCCTCCTGCATGGTCAACCAGAGCGGGCATACATTTACTTACACAGCAGGGGTGGAAGTAAGACTCCCATTGCATAGCACTTTCATCCATTCCTGGAGTTACTGTGAATTTTATTAGGACACACCTGAGCTTGTTATTGTGGCTAATCAAGTTTGTGTTAAAACCTGGAATGGGTGAATCTGCTCTGCAATAGGAGTCTTATTTCCATCCATGCATGGGCATTCATGTTCATAGTACTAAAGAACAAACTGTTTCATAAAACTTTAGCACATGTCAGTGAAATAATAAAGAACAGGTATTTGATGCAAACTCTGTTTATTATCCCATGTGATGTGTCCTTAATCGTTGTTTATTACAGTTTCAGCACTCTTGGGTATTTGGTTATTTTACTAAAGTCACGAGCATGTTTTACTATTGGTACAGTCTCTGAGTCTATACAAAAATGACCCTGACTGCTCTCACCCCCGTTCTTACCTGATCTAACCCTGACTCTCCTCTCACCCCTGCTTTTACCAAATCCCACCGTCTGCTCTCATCCTTGAACTCACCCTGTCTCAGCTCTCACCCCCGATCTCACCCTGTCTCAGCTCTCACCCTGTCTCTGCTCTCACCCCCGATCTCACCCTGTCTCAGCTCTCACCCCCGATCTCACCCTGTCTCTGCTCTCACCCCCGATCTCACCCTGTCTCTGCTCACCCTGTCTCAGCTCTCACCCCCGATCTCACCCTGTCTCTGCTCTCACCCCCGATCTCACCCTGTCTCTGCTCTCACCCCCGATCTCACCCTGTCTCTGCTCTCACCTCCGATCTCACCCTGTCCCTGCTCTCACCCCCGATCTCACCCTGTCTCTGCTCTCACCCCCGATCTCACCCTGTCTCTGCTCTCACCCCCGATCTCACCCTGTCTCTGCTCTCACCCTGTCTCAGCTCTCACCCTGTCTCTGCTCTCACCCCCGATCTCACCCTGTCTCAGCTCTCACCCTGTCTCTGCTCTCACCCCCGATCTCACCCTGTCTCTGCTCTCCCCGATCTCACCCTGTCTGTGCTGTCACCCCCGAGCTCACCCTGTGCTCTCACCCTGTCTGTGCTCTCCCCGAGTTCACCCTGTCTGTGCTGTCACCCCCGAGCTCACCCTGTGCTCTCACCCTGTCTGTGCTCTCCCCGAGCTCACCCTGTCTGTGCTGTCACCCCCGAACTCACCCTGTCTCTGTTCTCCCCCGAACTCACCCTGTCTCTGGTCTCACGCTAGCTCCCTTCATCTCTCCTCTCACCCTGGTTCTTGCCCAATCCCACCCCTAATCTCACCCCGTCACTGCTACGCCAAATCCAGCCCTCAATCGGTTAGCACTCTGGTTTTTCTCTCGCTGACTTGCTTTTTCTCTCTCCCCCTCCCCCCACCCCCACCCCCCACCCCCACTTTGCGTGCTGGTAACGGCAGACACATGTAAGTATGGCTCTGTGTGCTCACTATGTGTGCCCATGGTGCGGCTCAGTCACTGTACTGGTCTGGTCTAGTGGTTCCACCATCTCCTCCCCACCGCCCTGCATCTCCAACAGACTCTGAGTGGGAACCTTAGCCCTCTTGTGTTAAAGGGTTGCAGAACATCCAGTAGTGTTTATAGCAATCACACTGCTTTACCTTTGCTGTGTCCTGTGTTACACGTATATATCTCCTCCTGCAACAATGCAGATGCTCTTATTGAACACCATCAGCGTTGTTGCAGGAGGGAGCATTGACTTGGATGCAAACACAGGATGTTGTGACAGACCAAAGGCAGTTGCTGCTTCTCTTGGCTAACACTGACGAGAATAACTAACTTGTTAATAAAGATATCAAAACAAAAAAGATATCTCTGCTATACATTCATTCAGCGCTGGAGACAGCAAAGGTAAAGTCATGTCTTTTTATATTGGGTGTTATTGGGTGTTCTGTAACTTTTAAATGACAAATCCGCGTACATTAAGATTCAGATATGTTCTGTTCTCTGTGTTTTCACTAACTCGTATTCCAGGTCGTGGTTCTGACACATCCGCAACCCTTTGCGGTCCATTGTCGGACTGGGTCCGACATTGCAATTATTCCTATCAGGTCCAAAAAACGCAAAAAACGCAAAAAAGTCGTTTTTTCTACGGAAAAAGCCGAGAAAACCATTCAATGGCCGAGTGGGAGCGAAAGGAGCCGAGACAAGCCAATAAAAAAAAAGGCGTATCTCATGAATAGGGGTCTACTTAAATCGCGGTAAATTTACGTATTTTTCACGGGTATGTTGCGGAATAAAATTAGGATTTCGCGGACATGTTTAAACATTAAATAAACCTAAGCAGACAGTATTTCAGAACACTATAAAGCCTAAAAATAGTGGTACTTGCTTCCTTACTAAAACAGAGTGCTGTCATTTGTTAAAGGCGAGTATGCAGCATCCCCCTGCAGTTGACTTGCCCATACATTGAGACAGCACGTTTTGCATCCGCAGGATTGGTTGGAAGTTAAGGCGAAGCTTTGCCAAGTTATACAGATGTGGAAATCGATTAGAAACAGCCCAAAAACTTGGTTACACAAGGGCATCTGGTATACTTTACTAAAGTCAATGTATGCAGCACGTTCGTTGTCATGTTATTTGTCCCATCCAATAATTTATTTCATTAGTACCGAGTCAAAACAAAGACGACGTGGCTATTCGGGTCTAAAATTCCAACTGTAAGCAGCAGGTTGAAGCGAGGTGGCTGTGCTGGATTGTTTCAGTACTGATTTAACTTGCAGACAGGAGTACTTCTTGTCGGCGCTGACTTTCCAGTTTGGTTTCTGAAAGCTGTTTATTTTACGTTCTGTTCAGCAACCTCTGAAGTAGCCTTTTGTTTAATGTGTGATTCTGAAGCTAAATAGCGATCGATCGTATTTTCTCCAAATACACATTAAGATATGGAAAACAATTACCTCAGTCTGCATGTCGTTTCTTTGGGAAATATCTTAAAACGATCATCAGCCGAAATATACTTTGCTTTTTTTGTCGTCTGTTTCTACTATTTTCCCTCCAATGCTGAAAACTAGATTTTAGCAACCTAAATCAATGCAGCACCAACTTTGTCCCGCCCCCTCCTGCACAGTACAGGTCACATAGAAGCATGAAAGACGTACTGATAGGCTGATTAAAACAAGAACGTTAACTGCTTTGGAGAATTTATTTAGTAAATGTTACTTGTGGACATTTTTTTTTTTGCTTAAGTGCAATGCACACGGGACGGCGAAGGAATAAAAAAGGGCTATCTACAGAAGGAAGGCACGTAGTTTGCGTCACTTGCGTTGTGCAGTAGTTCATTTAAACAAGTTTTCTTTTTTTTTCCTTTCCGTACTTGTTTGTATGCATTGGCCCCTAAGAGGTGAATTTCGCGCTGACCCCTCAATTTCACGATTTCCGCGAAATCTGCGAAATCGCGATTTAGGTAGGTCCCTACTCATGAATAGTCATACTTGCCCCTGGCATCAGATGGGGCGGGCATAAGGAAACAAGGTGGGTGTTACTGTATCAGAGCACAGAGACTATCACGGACATTTGCAGAGCTTTTTCGAGATGTTATAGCAATAAAATAATGACTTGGATTGCATTATTGAGGAGTTTGGTGATAAAACGAGTCATCAGGAGATGATTGATCGGTATGTACGACTATTATTATTATTATTATTATTATTATTTATTTGTTAGCATATGTGAAAGCGATAGCGAACGAAAGGGTGGGGCGGGGCTGGAGATGCCTAGTGAGTGCTTTGTTGATATGCAGGGCCATTTAAACCCGTTTGACTGTGGAAAAAAATACTTTTAAACAGCGCGTCTAAAATTAACTGCGCGTGTGAAAATAAATTAGACCTGGCGAGCCTGACGCACAATTAATAAATGGACCGCAAAGGGTTAAGATTCAGATATGTTCTGTTCTCTGTGTTTTCACTAACTCGTATTCCAGGTCTTGGTTCTGACACATCCGCTTGCATTAAGATTCAGATATGTTCTGTTCTCTGTGTTTTCACTAACTCGTATTCCAGGTCGTGGTTCTGACACATCCGCTTGCATTAAGATTCAGATATGTTCTGTTCTCTGTGTTTTCACTAACTCGTATTCCAGGTCTTGGTTCTGACACATCCGCTTGCATTAAGATTCAGATATGTTCTGTTCTCTGTGTTTTCACTAACTCGTATTCCAGGTCTTGGTTCTGACACATCCGCTTGCATTAAGATTCAGATATGTTCTGTTCTCTGTGTTTTCACTAACTCGTATTCCAGGTCTTGGTTCTGACACATCCGCTTGCATTAAGATTCAGATATGTTCTGTTCTCTGTGTTTTCACTAACTCGTATTCCAGGTCGTTGTTCTGACACATCCGCGTGCATTAAGATTCAGATATGTTCTGTTCTCTGTGTTTTCACTAACTCGTATTCCAGGTCTTGGTTCTGACACATCCGCTAGCATTAAGATTCAGATATGTTCTGTTCTCTGTGTTTTCACTAACTCGTATTCCAGGTCTTGGTTCTGACACATCCGCTTGCATTAAGATTCAGATATGTTCTGTTCTCTGTGTTTTCACTAACTCGTATTCCAGGTCTTGGTTCTGACACATCCGCTTGCATTAAGATTCAGATATGTTCTGTTCTCTGTGTTTTCACTAACTCGTATTCCAGGTCTTGGTTCTGACACATCCGCTTGCATTAAGATTCAGATATGTTCTGTTCTCTGTGTTTTCACTAACTCGTATTCCAGGTCTTGGTTCTGACACATCCGCATGCATTAAGATTCAGATATGTTCTGTTCTCTGTGTTTTCACTAACTCGTATTCCAGGTCTTGGTTCTGACACATCCGCTTGCATTAAGATTCAGATATGTGCTGTTCTCTGTGTTTTCACTAACTCGTATTCCAGGTCTTGGTTCTGACACATCCGCTTGCATTAAGATTCAGATATGTGCTGTTCTCTGTGTTTTCACTAACTCGTATTCCAGGTCTTGGTTCTGACACATCCGCTTGCATTAAGATTCAGATATGTGCTGTTCTCTGTGTTTTCACTAACTCGTATTCCAGGTCGTGGTTCTGGTGTTGTTTGGAAAATGTCATGTGTTAAGGTGTAAACCCTTATGAGCTGTGTTTAAGGAAGCTAGTAAAAAGGGGGTATTAGAAGTGCATTGCACTCATGGCTTCAATGGGAAAAGGTCAGTTCTTTCAGCACCATTATTAAAATACCACCGTGTGTCTACAGTGTGTTAAAGCTAATGTAAGGCAGGAACATGTTTAAACCGTATACTGTATGCATTGCCTCCACTAACGGATATGTTCTGTATTTGGATATTGTATAAGGTTGTGCCAAATGGACTTCTTTTTAACCAGGACAAGAACTTTGAAAGTGTTTATTATAAGATACACTTACATTTCTTTGAAAGTGTTTATTATAAGATACACTTACATTTCTTTGAAAGTGTTTATTATAAGATACACTTACATTTCTTTGAAAGTGTTTATTATGAGGTACACTTACATTTCTTTGAAAGTGTTTATTATAAGATACACTTACATTTCTTTGAAAGTGTTTATTATAAGATACACTTACATTTCTTTGAAAGTGTTTATTATGAGATACACTTACATTTCTTTGAAAGTGTTTATTATAAGATACACTTACATTTCTTTGAAAGTGTTTATTATAAGATACACTTACATTTCTTTGAAAGTGTTTATTATAAGATACACTTACATTTCTTTGAAAGTGTTTATTATGAGATACACTTACATTTCTTTGAAAGTGTTTATTATAAGATACACTTACATTTCTTTGAAAGTGTTTATTATGAGGTACACTTACATTTCTTTGAAAGTGTTTATTATAAGATACACTTACATTTCTTTGAAAGTGTTTATTATGAGATACACTTACATTTCTTTGAAAGTGTTTATTATAAGATACACTTACATTTCTTTGAAAGTGTTTATTATAAGATACACTTACATTTCTTTGAAAGTGTTTATTATAAGATACACTTACATTTCTTTGAAAGTGTTTATTATAAGATACACTTACATTTCTTTGAAAGTGTTTATTATAAGATACACTTACATTTCTTTGAAAGTGTTTATTATAAGATACACTTACATTTCTTTGAAAGTGTTTATTATAAGATACACTTACATTTCTTTGAAAGTGTTTATTATAAGATACACTTACATTTCTTTGAAAGTGTTTATTATAAGATACACTTACATTTCTTTGAAAGTGTTTATTATGAGGTACACTTACATTTCTTTGAAAGTGTTTATTATGAGGTACACTTACATTTCTTTGAAAGTGTTTATTATAAGATACACTTACATTTCTTTGAAAGTGTTTATTATGAGGTACACTTACATTTCTTTGAAAGTGTTTATTATGAGATACACTTACATTTCTTTGAAAGTGTTTATTATGAGGTACACTTACATTTCTTTGAAAGTGTTTATTATGAGGTACACTTACATTTCTTTGAAAGTGTTTATTATGAGGTACACGTACATTTCTTTGAAAGTGTTTATTATGAGGTACACTTACATTTCTTTGAAAGTGTTTATTATAAGATACACTTACATTTCTTTGAAAGTGTTTATTATGAGGTACACTTACATTTCTTTGAAAGTGTTTATTATGAGGTACACTTACATTTCTTTGAAAGTGTTTATTATGAGGTACACTTACATTTCTTTGAAAGTGTTCATTATAAGATACACTTACATTTCTTTGAAAGTGTTTATTATGAGGTACACTTACATTTCTTTGAAAGTGTTTATTATGAGGTACACTTACATTTCTTTGAAAGTGTTTATTATAAGATACACTTACATTTCTTTGAAAGTGTTTATTATAAGATACACTTACATTTCTTTGAAAGTGTTTATTATGAGGTACACTTACATTTCTTTGAAAGTGTTTATTATGAGGTACACTTGCATTTCTTTGGTTTTCATCATGTTTTTGATGTTTCTTTTTCAGTACTTTAGATATGGGTTCTCCAGTTAGGGAAAAAAAAATATGACAACATTATTTTGGTTATCTTTTGACAAATTTACAACATCAGCTTAAAATCAGTTCAGAGTGGATTCCATTCCATTTTGTTCTCTTTTTAATTCCAGTACCAGAGGTTGGGCACAGTGGGGTGGCTTCCCGTGCCTCTCCTATTTAACTGCTAAATGCAGTGCTGTACATCACTGTGCAGGATGCCCCATTCTAGTATTGAATTCATCACCAATTAAAATAGATGAGCCCATCACGGTGAGAGCAGCAGATGTTTCCATTAGCTGAGTGACACCTACATGATTTGCGATTCATGGAAATGAAATCTGCCACATGCCTGCACCCAGCCTAACTGGATGCTGAGGGATTCATGGCCAACAGAGGCAGCTCTGTTAGTCACCTGCCTACTTTTTATACAGTGAGATATAAAGTTGAGACGTCTACCAGGTGAAGAGTTGAAGCATTTCATGGTCCTAAACCTAAAGAGCTCATCTTTTGATCTTGTTTTATAAATCTTTAAATGAGGCTGTGATCATGTACGTTACTATTGTATTACTGCTGTGCAGGGTTGGAAATAAGACTCCCATTGCAGCCCAGGTTTTACTGGAAGTGTAATTAGACACGCACCAGCTTGTTACTGTACTGCACAGTGTGATTGTAAAATCTGTAATGGGAGTCTTATTTTGTTCTCAGCTCTGAATCTGCCCGTCTCTGTATTGTCTTGTTTCTTTCTAAACCTCCCTCTTTTTCTCTTTCCTTGCTACGCGTGTGTGTCTATGTGTGCGCCCTCGTGTATGCGTGCACGCGACGCAGGGCACGCAGTTGATTTTCACAGCAGCGAAGGAGTTGGGACATCTGTCCAAGCTGAAGGTACCTGTGTGTTCTTGTCCACAGTGTGCTTAGATGTGTTTGACCACTGTAGTGCATGTATATCGATAGCAGTCACTTGTTGAACGATGTGTGTAGTGTAGTAGTAAGTTTGTAGTATCTTTGTGTTGGTTACTTTCTCCTTGCATGCAGTTATATTATAGATCGAGTCGTGTATCATAGTGTATTGTTGTGCTTGATGCATTTAGTTGTTTTTAGTTGAGCCTCTGTGAGAGGTACTGTATGCAAGGCTGGCATTATAAAAATCATTCTTAAATGGTGTCTACATGCCACAGGCTGTCAACTCTTTTAAATCCACATATTTCCCCTATTTATGGCGATAAATTAGTAGACTGCAAGTTGTTTGTTCATACAAACAGTAGATGCATTCTGAATAAGTTCAAATGTTGTAATAAAGTGTACTGCATTTCCCTATGAGAGCCATTTATTCTCAACAGGTATGCCTTACAAAATGGAATATTTTGTAAACAGGGCAGTTGACAGCCTGGTTGCAGTATACTGTAAGGATTTGAAATGTGGCTGTTGCAGTTGTATAGAGAAGCATGTGCATGTGGTCTTGCTATGGCAGGCTGCACCTGAATGCTTTTGCCTGTCCTCTGAACACCGTTCTGAAAATGCTACCATTCACTCTTCATCTGGATGGTGTTGCAGGATCACATGGTGCGGGAGGAAGCAAGAAGCCTTACCCCCAAGCAGTGTGCCATCCTGGATCTGGCCTTGGATACTATAAAGGTAATTCATATTTGCACTAGATTGAGCTTTTATAGTAGTTCATGTAACTTTTTAAGATACTCAAAGGGATGTATTTTTCCTTGCATGTAAAATGCTGAACCTGAGAAAGTCACAAGTTGTTCTTTGAATGTGATCAGGGTCAGTATGCTGTTCAGTAAATTCTGCTTTGGGGGATTGCATGCAGCATGGCTCACCGTGTTCACCCTGGGAATAAAGAGAACTTCTAGACAAGGGCATTGTTTACATTTGAGAAACCACAAGTTATGCAAGAAATTCAGTGAGGAAATACCTGAATACTGGTATTTTATTGACTTTATTCTGTAAATCTAATCAATGGGACAAAAAGGTTGAGCAGGTGGAAAAGATAACAATTAAGTAAAATAAGACTATATTAAGTGACACAGAACAATGTTACCCTTGCCTTTCACAATTCACGCTACTGTTTTTTTTTTTTTTTTTGTGTCCACTGAGTGCTTTATGAGCTGTGTAATAAAGACACTGAACTGAGGACCAAGATCAGTCATTAAACACAGAAGCTATTATTCAGCTGCTGTATGAATGGCTTGGGTACTGCACGATTTCATATAGCCATGTTATGAATCTGAATCATATTGCTTAGTACACATTAACTGTTCTTTCCTATGCTGCCTTACATGTTTGTTCTTGGCAGTGCATTTCAAAGCTGAGCATTCTAGACTTTATTTCTCTGAACGATAGTAGCTGTGCACTGGAATCAATAAAACAGTTTGTACAGTAAGTACTGTGTGGATTTTGAGACGATTGATTTCTGTGCCTGTGCATACACCAGTACACAGACACTGGAATCAATTAAAGTTTGTACAGTAAGTACTGTGTGTTCTGGTTCAATCTTGTCTCCTGTTTGCCTGCAGCAATACTTCCATGCGGGAGGGAACGGGCTGAAGAAGACGTTCCTGGAGAAGAGCCCGGAACTGCAGTCTCTGCGCTACGCCCTGTCCCTCTACACCCAGACCACAGACACCCTCATCAAGACCTTCGTGCAGACGCAGACCGCGCAGGGTAAGAGCAGAGCGGCTACATCACCCACTCTACAGCATTTACAAAAATCTACTGTTTACTGAACCTGCTCCCTGTGCTGCACAGGTACTCTATAATTAGGGCTAATCACACAGTACGAGTCAGTGCTAGTGCAGTACCTCTGAACTTTGTATTAGGATCAATGGTTTGACCTGCAGATCAAGACTAATACAGGTGCTCTATAGCTGTCCCTAATATGTTCTGAATAGGAACATCTTATTTGTCACACTAGTCCTGCACCCAGTCCTGGATTTCAGAACTGAGCTCGTTTAGGTATATTATTGATGTGCTCTGGTCCCAGCTAAATCTACTCTGAACGGATTTCACTTATCACAGCATTTAATAAGTCTCACCAGTCTTTAGTCCATGCAGCTACCGGGGAGGTACTAATTAAACAAGGGTCTGATTGTACCTCTGCCTCCTGAGTGTGGGTATTCCTGAAAACCTGGACTGGCTGCAGGACATAGTGTACAGTGAACTGGATATCCCAGTGTACATACATAGTGTACAGTGAACTGGATATCCCAGTGTACATACATAGTGTACAGTGAACTGGATATCCCAGTGTACATACATAGTGTACAGTGAACTGGATATCCCAGTGTACATACATAGTGTACAGTGAACTGTGTATCCCAGTGTACATACATAGTGTACAGTGAACTGTGTATCCCAGTGTACATACATAGTGTACAGTGAACTGTGTATCCCAGTGTACATACATAGTGTACAGTGAACTGTGTATCCCAGTGTACATACATAGTGTACAGTGCACTGTGTATCCCAGTGTACATACATAGTGTACAGTGAACTGGATATCCCAGTGTACATACATAGTGTACAGTGCACTGGATATCCCAGTGTACATCCATAGTGTACAGTGCACTGGGTATCCCAGTGTACATACATAGTGTACCGTGAACTGTGTACCCCAGTGTACATACATAGTGTACAGTGAACTGTATATCCCAGTGTACATACATAGTGTACAGTGAACTGTATATCCCAGTGTACATACATAGTGTACAGTGAACTGTATATCCCAGTGTACATACATAGTGTACAGTGAACTGTATATCCCAGTGTACATACATCGTGTACAGTGAACTGTATATCCCAGTGTACATACATAGTGTACAGTGAACTGTGTATCCCAGTGTACATACATCGTGTACAGTGAACTGTGTACCCCAGTGTACATACATAGTGTACAGTGAACTGTGTATCCCAGGGTACATACATAGTGTACAGTGAACTGTATATCCCAGTGTACATACATAGTGTACAGTGAACTGTATATCCCAGTGTACATACATAGTGTACAGTGAACTGTGTATCCCAGTGTACATACATAGTGTACAGTGAACTGAGTATCCCAGTGTACATACATAGTGTACAGTGCACACCAGGAAGTGTGTATCCAAGTTTACTCTACTTTAGAGTTTATTCATTAGTTAGTTAATTACCTTATTTACCCTCTTATGTTGTGCAGCTGGTTGTTTTCTAAAGTGATCTGTAGTTGATTTGCCCTTTCAACAGGCTATTCTGGATGTGCTCCACTGGATTTCAGGAATCCCTAAGGAAATGATTTTGAAATCTCAAGGACCTTTCTCTGTTAAATATTAAATATGAAGTTAAACAGATGTATCATTTATAATCTAAAATGAGATCATTGATATTACTAATTTCTACTTTTAGATTAGCATGACACGATAAAGGTGCTTAACTGCTCTTATAAAAGTTCCCCATAGTAAAAGCATAGCAACATGTAATAAAGTATAGTGAAAGCCTAGACGAGCATTGTAAGATATGGTAAAGCTTATTAAAAAGCTATGGTAAATCCATAGTATAACCATGGGATAATTGCAAAATTACCGTGGTTCACTTTAAGGGTCCATATTTCATATTTAACAGAGAATGGTCATGGAGAATTACAGATCATTTACCAGGAAATCTGCAAATCGCACAGTTAGAAAGTACATTAGCTTCTAAATATTTCTTGACGTAGAGCTGCGGTTCCTGGTGCTGGTTTCTGTAAAAGTTGTCGTTCCAGGAACACCAGGAGACTGTCTTGACTGTCTCCCCATCTGCCCCAATTGGTTGATGGGTTTTCCTACATGTCAATATGCTGTTTGTCTTTTCTTTTTTACACCTCAGTTCCTGATCTGTAACTTGGCCTGTGATCTGTTTTCCTCTGTGGTTTTATTTCTTCTTTTTCTTCCTCTGTTTGTTTTGTTTTTCTCTTGCGATTTCTCCTCCAGTGCATGATGGGAAGGGTATTAGGGTTACCGCTCACGAAGATGTCCGTCCTGATAAGGGTATGTTTGGAGGCTAATGTTGCATTGTGAGCACAACAGCATTCCTGCTAGAACCCGGACCCATCTGAACCCCATTCCACCCAACCCCGTCCCCCCCACAGTGAACGATATCCCTCTCCACACACATCAGCACTGATTAATAAAGACACATTGCAACTTGGAGTTAAGAGGTATTAAGATAGGCAGTTAGATTTGGTCATTATATTTAAAAGCTTAATAAAGTAGAGAGAATGTATTGGTGCGTAGAACATACACTAGATTAGAAATTGACCTGACCAGAATTTAGATAGACAGGGGTCGGGGTAATGATAACCCTACTCAGACGTTGCTTTGAGAATACAGTTCATTTTTATTTGGTTAAATTGATGGCGTTTATTATTATTTAAAAATCTGTTATGAGGATCTTCATGTCTAAATATTAAACTGTGCCCTGAGCCTTTCATGTGTCAGGTTGTCTTGTGCTTCACTCTGTATTAAAAAAACCCTTGCAGTGTAGACTGTTATCCAAATACTGTGCCTGGAGGAGAGAATCAAGGCTTTAGGATCAATGGTGTGGTCCCAGGTATCCCTGAAGAGCACATGCACTGCCCCTCATGTAGTGCAACAGTTCCTAATAATCCTTGGGCACCCACCAAAGGCATTGTAGTTACTTGTGCACACTCTCATCCAGGTTCACCCTGGTTTATTAGTAACATCTAAATGTCACCCTGGACACTTATAAATACTAGGCCACTCATTTTGACAGTTCTGAAAACAATACTCCGCCTACACTGGCACACTTTTGCAGTACACCTCTAAGAAATCATGATGTGAATGTGTTCAATCGCTATCTAACGTGGTTGAGAATAAACAATGAAAATTGTTCTCGGCTAACAAAGTGGGCTCATAGTTTTAATAAGGTTAGTATTCTGATATGAAGGAGAAAACCTTATTGGCACACATTTTTAAACCTTCTTTTGCAATTTGGACTGAATATCACAGAGGTTATGTAGAAACAATAAAACAAATATTTTTGTAACAATAAAAAAAAATCAGTGTTCTACAAATATTGCTAAATCCAGCATGCTAACCCTAATCCAGCCCTCTAAGTGATAGACCTCGCTGTCTCACATTCCTGCCCTGTCAGTCACTTCATGTGAGCTGGCACGCGGAAATGCAGCTTGCGTTAGTCATTGACACAATGGCATGCTGGCATGGAATGTTTTGCGCTGGAATCAACAGGAATGTTATAAAGCCTGCTATACCTGGAGACCTGTATAAGAAATATACAGTATAAAGGGACTGAGTCACAAGGGGGATTCTTTTATTGAAGGACTTATGGTTTTGGAAACATTTTAAGCATGATATTTAGGGGTTTCATACAAATAGGTTTTATGTCTTGCCAAGTCTTGCCACCTCCTTATTCCTGAAGGATATGAGCTGTCAAGTACAGTATATTGATCACCTCAACAGTTCCTTGGCTAACAGAAAGCTGCCTAGAATAGGGGAGAGGGCTACATTGTTAATAACCTGCAAGGTTAATACTCCAGCATAGGGAGAGGACCTCACGGGAAACATGCATGCACACCATAAGTGCATCCTGATTCTTGGTATCCAAACTGTCCCACCCCTGAACAAGTAGTACAGCAAAATATGTGTTTATGGAACAATACAATGAAGTACAGAAGAACCTTGAATTAGCAGCTGCAGAAGTCCCTTTGGTGTCTGTCAGCTGATTCAGGTTTTATTGTATCTTTATTCTGTTATACAGTCTGTAAAACATGTATTTTGTAATTCAATTATTGGTGCCAGATGTTTGGCAGGAAATTACCAATAATCTGTTTTAAAAATGGAATGAAAGAAACCCTGACGCAGGCGCTTTGTTGCTGTATTTGAATGGGAACTTGCACTCGCGTGGGTTATGCTTTGGTGGAATGCCAGGAATGGTACACACGCTGCCTGTCTGTCTTATTGCACTTGAACTGCAGAGGTGCTGATTAGGGGTGTGCAGGATTCACATTTGTAAAAATGGGCAGAGCCAATCTGGAAATGGGTGGGGGGGAACTGGGGGTGTATGTGGTCACATTTGGTGAATCAAAACCAAAAAAAAAGTTTGCTGTTTTGGTCACCCAGTTTCGATTTGAGCGAGTCTGCCTCTGATTTGGCACTGCCAGTTTCGATTTGAGCGCGTCTGCCTCTGGTTTGGCACCACCAGTTTCCCAATCCAAATCCTGCACACCCCCCCTGTGGACCCTCTCCTGACTTGCTCCTGTTTCAGGCTCCGGAGTGGACGACCCAGTCGGAGAAGTGTCAATACAGGTCGATCTGTTCACACATCCGGGCACTGGAGAGCACAAGGCGACTGTGAAAGGTAAGTTCCACTTTCGAACACTCAGTAACGCCAACCAGAATTCACACCCTGTGTATAATGCGCATGACTGAGCAGCCTTTGGTCACGTCCCTTGTATGATGTATACTGCCGGTATAGTGCCTTATTAATACTATATACTACACTATATAGAATACTATAACCTTGCAATAATAACGGCTAATGCCATTATACAGTCCCACCTGAGCTACAGTGGTCAATTTTTTTTATTTTTATTTTTTTATTGGAGCACAGGCCTTCACTTGGTGGAATATTCCAGTTGCTATGACTATGATGTAGTTTCAACATATGCTACAAGTATAACATTAAGACAATACATAATATAGAAACTGATATTGAACATTTAGATTTTAATGATACTATATCTAAAGTAATGTTTAATTGAAAAGGTACCATGATGTCTGACTTTTGATTACTCTAATAATGTATCAACGAGATGACAAGACTGACCACATACCAGGTGATGGCATCACTCTTTAATCCGTTCCTCCTCCTCTCCAGTTGTGGCAGCGAATGATCTGAAGTGGCAGACCTCGGGAATGTTCCGACCCTTCGTGGAGGCAACGATGATTGGACCCCACCTGAGCGACAAGAAACGCAAGTTCACCACCAAGTCCAAGAACAACAACTGGGCCCCCAAATACAACGAGACCTTTCACTTGTGAGTATGGCTTCTCATGCCAGCAATAATACAGCCTCCACTGCATACAGCTGTACTACTCCACAATATTAAACAGCTTAGCATTAAAACAAGCACCTCTGTCAAATCTTCTAGAACATACAGGTGTTTTCAATTAAGAGCTTAATTAATAGAAACTTCTGTTTTGTCTTTTTTTTGCAAGTTTGTGTTTGGGGCTTTAGTTTTATGGCAGTGTTATAGACCAGGTCTGCAGTAGTCTGATAAATTAGTAAAAAGTTCCTTGTACAGAAGTCATGCCCCCATACTAGACAGTACAGAACACAGACAGTTCGAAATGCCTGCAGTGAAATGACTGCTCTGAAAGTGTAAACTCTGAAAATGCTGGAAAAACGAGTAAATAAAAGGCTGTCTTTCTCCTCGTGTGTTGTGCAGTATCCTGGGGAACGAGGATGGGCCAGACTGTTACGAGCTGCAGGTGTGTGTAAAGGACTACTGCTTCGCACGGGAGGACCGCGTGCTGGGGATCTCCGTGATGCAGCTGCGGGACATCGCAGACAAGGGCAGCTGTGCATGCTGGTGTCCGCTGGGGCGCAGAGTGCACATGGACGAGACGGGACTGACAGTGCTGCGAATCCTCTCGCAGCGCACCAACGACGAGGTCGCACGCGAGTTCGTCAAGCTCAAGTCAGAGTCGCGCTCAGCCGAGGAGGGGAGCTGAGGAGGGGACGCCACTGCTGCTCAGCTGGCGGCGGCGTCGTCTTCTCCATCTCTGAACTACACTGTTAATCTGTATTGAGAGGGACGGGCTCTTCACTTCACAACAGGGATTTCCTGAACACTTTGACACGTTTCACCCGGAACCTCTTCTGTTCCGTCTCTCTGCTGTGGTCTCTCTTGATTTGTGAAGTGTCTGGGTGTTTACGATTTTGTCCACAGTTGTGCAAGAGATTCGGGTTTGAATTACTATGCTTGTCATTTTCAGTTTATTATTAGTGTTACTATTGTTATTATTATTGATACTTCTACTACTAGTAGTACTATCATAGTCGATAGTTTGAATACGTTTTAAACTAATATTTATAGGTATAATGAACAGCCAAATGAAGAATGTCAGGCAGATTTTGGATCTGAACTGAAGGCACTTGTATATGTGGTTTACAGGTTTAGCTGTGGTAGTCTGAGCTCTAATCTGATAGTTTAGCAATTACCTGGAGAGAAGATATATACTTTGTACTGTTAATTGTTGATATAGAAATAGTAAATTATATTGCTTGTAATTCCCTTGACAAATGCATTCATAGTGTCCTACTCACTTTGTGGGGTGATTTTAACATGATTCTGGAAGGCACTTTATAAAACTGTACTATTAATATGTGTATATCAATCTGTTTTCTTTTAAGTGTATAAACTTTCAGACTGCCTTCCTTAATCACCTCAGTTTGCTCAACAGAGAGAGATAATTGGACATGATGCATAAATTAGGAAGTTGGCAATTTCAGGGTTACAGTTCATACTGCAATTGAAAAGGATTATTTACTTTATTTGTAATTTAAAGTGCTTGACAAAATAAGTGCATTATGCAGTACTTGATCAGCCTCTTCTATTTATCAGTCGCTGTTATTTATTGAATGCCTTGTTTTAGGAATTGAGCCATTTGTTTAGGGCTGTTCAAGTCATGTTCTAGATGTTCTGATCCAATCATCAGAGACCATGGCATTTTTTTTGTAAACGTGAAAGTCTCTGTTCTGAAATTGCCACTTTTCAAAAGTTGCATTGTCCCTGCTCTGGCGTTGTCTCTTTATAAAATAAAACTAAAAAACACAATTGTTTTTACAGATAATGCAGACATACTGTACCCTTACCTTAACCAGAAAAAAAAAGTTTAAAAATACTTTACAAGGAACCAGGTGGATAATTATCACATCTGCCAATATTCTGTGAACAGGACCAAACTGAAAGTGATCTGCATTGCAGTGATGTGGTATCTTATAACACATGCCATACTGCTGCTCTTTCGTCTTCACTTCTGCCAAGAGCAAAAAGAGAGTGCAACTTTCACATTCCCTTTTTTGTTGTTGTTGATGTTGTTAATGCTGCATCCCTCTTCAAAAGCTAGTCTGATAATATCTCTGAGCATTGGTGTCAAAGGCTGGGACCAGAGAAGACTAAAGTTTCTAAAGCCACGAGTGTGACGGCTGCTTTGATTTGCACACAAAGATCAACCATCACAAGCAAGATCCATTATTAACCGGACGGGGGTAACTGATTTACCCTTCTGACGGCTTACAAGAAAACAGGTTTCCCTCAAACAGTATTCTTTTATATGTGACACCAGTTACTTATAAACCACACCATGAAAGTATTCTGTTTGACACCTATGGCTCAGAGAAACTGATAGGGAGAAGAATTACAGGAACATTATTTAAACAGTTGTAGCAACACGTGGGGACGTATAACGCTATATTACACCCCACTACTTAACTCTTTAAAGCCACGGCCCATTCGTTATACAAGCAACAACAGTAGTGTCCAGTGATCACATGGAATCATGGGTGTTGTAGTTCAATAACAGACCGGTATGAAGGAAAGACCTACAACACCCAGCATTCTACAACAGGGGTATTAAAACAGAATCCTGTGCAGTACATTCCAAGTTCCTCCAGCTAGTTCCACATCTGTCACTCAATCAAGCTCAAATTTGTATACTGGTGTTACATATGTAAATTATATATAGAGAGATATATTAAAAGCAATAGAGAGAAAAAAAAACAACTCAAGTTTTGATTGGGTGTGATGAGAGTATGCCAACATGTTTTATAATATGTTTGCGACAACCCATCAATCATTTATTGACCTTGCTTGTATTCTGTTTGTTTAGAAATTGTTCTGTTTAGGTGAGAAAAATTCAAAAACATCCCAGTAAGAGACATCGGTGCTAGACCAAAAAAATAAAACATAATACGACATTTTTTTCAATCCTAAATTGTGTGCCATCAACTGTCTTGCACAGTCCGAAGTATAACCTCTTCTAAATCTAAGAGAAAGTGCCATACCACTACACGAGTGAATCCCCAAAGAAATCTGAGCAAGTGACTCTGGCAAGAGGACTGGTTCAGCTGTTTAGAGTTACCTAAGAGGGAAGCTTTGTCCTAGTGAGGATCAGGCTGCAATAGAAATGCTATCTTCTACTTTTTATGACAGGCTTAATGACACATATCAATTGACATACTTACAATTTTCCAGAAATTACATTTGTCACATCAGCTATGTGCTAAACAACAGCATCTTGACACACATCGCTTTGCCATGAGTGCTAAATCTGATGAAAGATTACTGGAAGTATTTTAAGGGCTAGGTCCACATTATTTATCTATCACTGAATACACCACAAATGGGTTTGGAAAACTTGGAATCTACTGTACGCACTCATTGACTCACAATGTGAAGAGTAAGACTGCATTCCCTGTGTATACCGTGTGCCAAGACGTGCAAGCGCTCAGCTCTTACACATTCATATATATATATATATATATATATAAAGAGCATGTCTTGTATAGCAATCAGAGTACATAGACCTTCGTTTGTGAATTTTTAATATATGTATAGCCACTTGAGGAGAAAATGATGCTAAATAAATATAGAAATACACATTTGTTAGGAAACAGACAAGTGCTAAAATAAATCATAAATTTTGTACATAAATTATTTAAGAAACAGTTCTATAGTGTGTTTGTGGTGTTTATTTATTAATGTATTGGGGCACTGTGATTCGTTCCCTGGGACAGCGATAAGCCAATGAAGGGCTTGGGTTCAGCAGCTTGACCTCTCTTTGGTTGAAGCTGTTCAGTGGCTCGTCCCCCTTGTAAAGGGCTGTCTACACTGATGTGAATACAGTCACTCAGCGCTGCCTAATCGGGATGTCTGAAAGAAAAGTTGGCATGTCAACATCGCAGATGCCTCGAAGATGTGATTTTATTCTTTTTCATTTCATGTAGAAATAAAAAAACAGCAATTTTATTTGGTTTAGGAATAAAAAAAAATGGACTCATTTTAAATTATGTATTTAACATTTAATCAGTGTGATGTGATTTTATTGTTTTTCTTTTCATTTAGAAACAAAAAATTGTGACTAATGTTTCAAATGCCTCTCGTTTAATTGGGACAGCCGCTTATTGAGGATATATTTTTTTAAAATATATTAAAAAAAAAAAAAAAAAAAAAAAGTTTTAAATGGCAAGTAAACCTGCTCTAAGTTCAGGACTCTCAACTACTGTATGAAACACTGAATATTCCAAATTACACATGTAAGAAAAGCCATCACCACTAGGTGGTGGTGTTCTGCAATTTAATCGCACAAATTTGTGTACAAAGTTGTGCCAACTTTGAAGCTTTGTATCATATCCAAATAACCAAGACCTGATAAGGGTTTCCAGTTAGGTCCTGCTGCCAATGGCCATCATTTCTCCAGTGTAGCACAGACCTCAATTTCAAACAGTAACTCCAAACAATGGCAAGCTGTTGCATTTAAAACGTTCTATTAGTATTTGGGCGGGTTTCTAGTATGCCGGTAATCCTGTCTGACTTCCTTTGCAGTGAAGGCCAAAACGCCTACATTAGCTGGGAAGCTTCCAAACAACTTTGAAGACTGCTGGCAAGAAATATGCTCCTGTACCATGCTGCACTGTGTTTTTCCTCTCTCGTTTCTCTGTCGCCTGGTTTCACAGACCAAGATGAATCTTCGATTGCATTACCGACGGTAACATTATTAGGTAATCAATGACTAGTTCTAATTGTTTAAAGCCGACACCTATACACGGCTCTCAGTGCAGTCCGTTTACTTTCCACTTACTCTGTGAGGGGTTCATTTGTCAGGGAGAAACTGCAATTAAAACGTTGACCCATGAACATGTGATAAAATGCACTGTATTCTCAATTCATCCAAATGGCAAATTTCTGTCCATACTGTAGTGTAGGGAGAAAAATATTCAAGACACAGAGACGACTGAGTCCAGTTTCAAAACCAGATATTGTTTATTCCAAGCCACAGCAAAAGCGCACACCAAACAGAGCGCTCTGGAGAAGGTATCAGAGACCTTCTGAGGAGCTCTCCTTGAAGCATTTTCTAAAATGGTTAACTCCCCAGATGCATATCCCACCTCAGACGATTAAGCATGTCTGAGTACAGACAGCGCCCCTAATTAAACTAATGTATTCCTCCTTCGTGCTATTAAAACACACACACACCCCTCGGGAGGGGTGTCAGCCCAAATCTTTTGTAACATTCAATGGTACGTACTTAACACTATGTCCTAAATATTGTTTTTCAACAGTGTACAAAACTGCTTCTATCTAGCTGCTTCTTTCTTGGCTAACAGCTTCTCCTCCACCCTGGTGGACCTGCTTCAACCACAGGTTTTGCTTGGCTGTACTCCCAGAAACCTGTTTCTATCTTTTTTTGTCCCGTACAGCAGTTTGCAGAGTTGCTTACACACACTTTAATAAAGGTTAAAGCAAACATTACATTTAGCTAAAACCCTATTAATCATATTGTTTCCCTTCAGTAGTCCCCTGGCATCTACTGTAACCAGCTCTGTATTATATTTCTCACTGCAAGCTACTGTACCTCAAACCTGAAGAAGTTGGGAAAACAAAATAAATTCCTAGTCTATGAATTCCAAGTTCCTGGAACTACTACAGGTGTCAGTGGCAGTACTAGCTGAATATTACAGGCTAATTATTATTATTATTATTTATTTCTTAACAGACGCCCTTATCCAGGGTGACTTACAATTGTTACAAGATATCACATTATTTATTTTACATACAATTCCATTATTTTTTTTACACATTATTTTTACATACAATTACCCATTTATACAGTTGGGTTTTTACTGGAGCAATCTAGGTAAAGTACCTTGCTCAAGCAAGGATACAGCAGCAGGGTCCTCCACCTGGGATTGAACCCACGACCCTCCTGTCAAGAGTTCAGAGCCCTAACCACTACTCCAAATAAAATATGCATAACCGGTAAACTGGGATTACTAATCCACAGTAAATACCTACATGGTTGTGCTGGCCAGTCCATTCTGTCAATGTGTCTACTGTAATGCACTCGAGTAAAGAATATTGATCAAATTACTCAAATACTGATTTTATTTCGAGTAACTCCACTGGCATTTTACAGCATACACAAACTACAAACAGTAGTCTATATTCCATTAATCCTGCTATCTAAATGAATTTATTTCTTAACCAAATGTAATTAAACCGGTAAGCAGTATGTAGGTTTTTTTTTTTAAATGTAATATTTTTTTCAATATGTAGTGCTATCATTTCATGTTGCCATGCCATGGTAACGCCCACTTACACGGTATTTAATAAAATAAAGGTACTACCGTTATTGCGATGAAATGTCGTTATCTGTAACCATTTACAATGTGCGCTGACTTTCCTTGTGCGGCAACACCAGGGAACCCTGACAACGGTAAGACAGAGACCACCCTACCATGGAGATACAAGACGCACCTTTCTGAGCAGCGCAGAGCGGACAGCAGATTTCACCTGTGATCCAGGTGAACGGAGAAATTCTCACTCTGAGCCGCTCAGTTACTTAATGCACCAATCTGAACAAAACTTACAAACATATAGCTCACTTCCTGCGCAACGTCACACACAAACAGCGTGTTAAACCTGCGCGCGCATACCGACTGGCGAAAAAACGTTTTCTATTTACGTTCAGAGGCACAGGAGAATGACAACAATACAAGGGTGCATTCCGTAATAAAATAACCACGTACTTTAAAAAAAAAACAACTCACCAAGCCATGAGGTAAGCTACGCTTTGCTTTATAACCTTAATGATATAATGAATAATAGTAGTGTAATAATGCGCTCGGCGTCCACATAAGGTGGTACCGGAAGTTCCGTTTTTAAGTTCCCTCCAAAAAAGGACCAGGCTGTCAAAAGATGGAAAGGACGGTGCGAATTGAAGTTCCAGCCAGGGGTTATAATGAGGTGTGTGCTGGTGTGGCAGCACTGCCACCTCCTGGAATGGAAGAACCGTTTATCTGATGTAACTGTACCGTATTTATCATACTGTACGATTCAGAATAGAAGCATGTAATTTAAGTTAGTTAGAAACTGTTACAGTAAAAACTGCACCGTCATGATGACCGCTTTTCAACTGGAAATTACTTTCCCAATCGAGCAAGGTGACGTCAGTACACACAAGTGTGTTCTGTGACAATACAGCATACTGAAGATTGCGACTGGTACTCAACTTTACACGTGTAATCCAATCACTCTTCATGCTTCTTTGAGCTGGAATCTGGTCAGGGAAGGTAGCACGGGTGTGATAAAAGCAGTTTTCCCACTCTGTGTTTCTTTTACAGGGAAGTCATATTTTTAAAAAAAAATCTGTTTGATCATGAGAAATGAGGCATTACAGAACACCCAGGGACTTGTATACCATACTCACTGATGAAATAATATAATCTTACAGCCTCCTGTGCAGTAAGTGTTGCACATTTCTTTTTCAACACAGCCAGCCAGCTTTTTCCTTTCCTGTTCTCCTTCTCTTTTTGTCTTTCCCCCTGGGTCAGGTCTGCTTTCTCTTAAGTGACACATCCAGCCACAGACAGGACATTATAGGAGAAGACTATTCCAGATTTGAAACCTATAAAAAATATTAACAATGCTTCTGATAACATATAGAAATGACACTCTGCAGAAACAACATTTTAAAAAAATAGCACCTCCCATACAGCTAAAAATACATGAGAAATGTGCTTGGGTGATTCAAGGGCTGTGAACATGACACCTGTGTTTCTATCACTATGGTAAATACATTGGTAGGAAGGATGCATGTAAACATTTTGTGTCAGGTTTTACCATATGCCTAAAAGTGTTTAAATTTAACCATATTAAAGCTAGGCCAAGGGCAACTAACCAACTCTTGAATTGAAATGGGTTGTTGGGTTTTTTCAAGTGTGAAATACAGTAGATACAGTCAATGAATTAATTATTTCATTAATAAATATAAGTAATTGTGACAGGGTGTTAAGTCACGTGCGTGGATCACCACTGTTCAAGCAACACAGAGAGACATTGGGGGGTGGAGTTGAAACGCCGGCACAGGCGCGCAGGATTTATTAACACAAACAGAAATGAAAGTAAAGGTGGTCATGTGACGTTACCAGCCATGGTAACGCACAGAGGACACATACAGCAAGCTGTACAAAAAGCAAAATAAATCACAGTACAAAAACTACAAATAAAAGGTGCCCCAGAGGACGAGCGCTAGCCTTAAAACGAGGCGTCCCGCTCCAGGGACCGGCTACACTACGTAACCCTCGCTATACATCACATGGGATCACTATCCCCTAACTAACCTACTCATGAGCCGGTATTCATACAACGACTCGTGCTGCTTCATACGGCCTTGGCTGGGCATTGCCTTCACAAGCACCGCTTGCAGTCTCAGGGTTGCGTAGCGGTCGAGCACAGCCAATCACTTGCTGCCCTTCCCCTCAACCAAGCCAAGTCTCAATCGAGCGCCCGTCTGTAAAACAATAATTCAATTAAACAAATCAACTCCAAAACGACACACAATAAACCCATTTCCCCATGCAAATTATACCAACACTAAATACACACGTGCAGGGCAATCGCCCTGCTACAGTAATTAACAGAAAAGTAAGCCTGCCAATAAGTTGTAATATTGTACTATGGTGGGTTAATTAAACTATACAGACACACACTCAATAATCAACTCTGAATACAAAAAAAAAAGGTATTAAAAATGTGTGCCCCAAAGGGTGGAAGACTGCTTCCATTGCACATGTGATAACCCATGAAGGGTGTCTTTGTGGAGTCATAAACCCTGTTTGACTGTTCACATCAATACAACATGTAATGCAGTGGTACTGTACTATTGCACCTGTTGTAACACTTCATACTAACTGATAATGATCTTACTGCTGCAGGTCATGCAATTACGTAATTAACGTTTGGTGAATTACAAATTATATATAAAGAACAGATGCATATCTTATAGTTATACTTTATAACTGTATAATGGCAGGCCAGGTGGGTTTCACATTTTAACTTTCCACGCTCATTCGAAATCCTTTTTTTTTTAATGATTCACTGTATTTTGTTGAAACAGCTCGCATACAGTCCTGCTTTTCAAAGAGTGTAACCTGATAACACAGGCAGGTCCAAAGATCAGTAGTGCGTGTTAACTCTGTAATGCATTGTACCACCTTGTTCTACCCACCAAGCTACAGAAACTGCATGTGTACCTATTGGCTGTTTGCAGAGCTCGCCTCACCTACCCATACACTACACAAACACACTGGTGAACTCCTCAATAAAAACATGCTGAGCCTCTGACTTGGTTTTTACATTTTCTTTTTACAACAAAAGCGTTTTCTTTTTTTAAACAGTATAAGGTTATAAGGAGGTGAGGATCCACATGCCACTGCTTGGAGTTACTGCTGAGTTACTTCACCTTGTTGACAGTCTTTGTTTACAGTAACTGAGAAACGGGTTAAGGCTTGGAGGCTTGGAGTTACATGGTATTGTTCTTTCAGTGGGGACTTCCTCAAGGGATAAAGCAGCCAGCAGACACCGGCATATTGTAGGTATGTAAACTTCATAACTTTGAACTCTTCTAACTGTTTAGAGGTCTAAACTCAAAATTAGAATCCTGGGTACAGCACTGGATATATTTTAAAGGGATTATCTCGTCTGTAAGGTCCAATTGTATCACACCCAAATGTTTATTTGTATCCCAGTTAGCAGTGAAATGTTATCCTTCAGTAAACATACACTATGTAGCATTCTTTTTTTTATTTTGGGGATATTTAGAGAGATACAGGAAAATACAAAATCAAACCTAGTCAAAATCAGCAGATACAGTGGTACCATAGATAATATACTGTGCATCTTGGTGGTGTTCTTGCAGTTCAGAAATTTAGCAACAAGGGAGAAATGGTTTAGTTTTTTTGTCAACTAGCATTAATATGTTTGCACTTGGCAATGCTTTGTGAACTGAAAACTATTTTCAGGGCTGTGACAAATTTGTTGAACCAATTTGAAAAATTGCAGAGCAGGATATCTGAGCTACACTGTGTACAAGGCCCATTATTTATATATACAGTCAGCACTCACATATCCGACCCTATCAAATTTGGACTTCAGTGATGGTTAGACGAGTGTGACGCATATCTGATTATTTCATTTTGGCCCATTCCAACCCTTGTCTGTTTTTTCAGGGAACACAAAAAAGATACATAGGTGAAAGGACTGTGTTTTAAAATAAGTAGGCTTCCATTTAGATGTACTGTGGTTGGTTTTGTTGGTACAGTACTATATTTTCAACAGAAGTATTTTAATTCAGAAAAATGTGATTCTGAAAATATCACTTGCCAAAAGAGACGAGACATGGACTGTAATACAATACTTATGTTATGTAGCAGTATGTAAAATTCCTCATTAACGACCCAGCAACAAAATGAAATGAAAATGTTACTGTGATCAGATGCGTGTGGGTGGTGACGCCAGACCAGGAAATAAAACATAACACAGGTGGAAAACGTTGCTGCAGGGCTCGTATTTAATTATTATTATTTGTTTATTTAGCAGACGCCTTTATCCGAGGCAGCTTACAGAGACTAGGGTGTGTGAACTATGCATCAGCTGCAGAGTCACTTACAATTACGTCTCACCCGAAAGACGGAGCACAAGGAGGTTAAGTGACTTGCTCAGGGTCACACAATGAGTCAGTGGCTGCGGTGGGATTTGAACCGGGGACCTCCTGGTTATAAGCCCCTTTTCTTTAACCACTGGACCACACAGCCTCATGAACAAAATAAACAGTTTAAACAAAAGAATACACAAAACAAAGCAAAGGGCACTGGCCAAAGTAAAACAAACACAAACCCGTTCAAACCAGTATATTTTCGATATAGCAATTGTTTCTCTATTCATTTAGACTCACGTCTCGCCTCTGACACTCTCCTCTCAATAAGCCTGGAATGCGTCTTTTTATATTCTGTGGCTGTAGCCTTAATTACCTAATTTAATACACTAATTACCTTAAGGCAATTTAAATTTAGTTGTTGCCAATATTTTACCCTGGTTTTTCTCCCCAATTTTGTATGTCCAATTATTATCTGTTTCCTCTGCTCACACCCCCCCGACTCGTGTCCTCTGAAATGTGCTCCTGCCAATCTTCGCACTGTGGATCCACAGCGAGGCCACCAGACCTATAATGCTGGAGGACAACACAGACCTGGTGGCTCCACTGCAGAACCACAGGTACCCTATCAGCCACAGGGGTCACTGATGCACGGTGAACTGTGGATTCTCCTGCTGACCTAAGCCCTCCCTACCCAGGTGGCTCTCGGCCAGTTGTGCGCCACCCCCTAGGAACCCCCTGTCACAGTGGCATAGTCTGGATTTGAACCTGTGATCTCCAGGCTGTAGGGCGCATCCTGCACTCCACACGGAGCTCTTTTACTGGATGCGCCACTCGGGAGCCCCCTTTAGCAAACGATTAAAACAACAACACCAGTTTTCAGAATTAAAACTGTATCCTAAGTTCAAAATTGCAGAATTGCTTGATAAGGCCCTAATGTCACAGTTCACTTGCAAATGAAAATGCACAAAAGCAACTAAAGGTCACAAATTAAAAAAAAAAAATGCATCACAGTATCTAAAACTGTTTAATGATTAAGTTTTATATTACCATAGCTTGTCTTGTTCGCTTTGTTTTTGCTGCATTTTCGTCATGTGAAATTGTAGGAAGCGCTGTGTAACTGCCCAATAAAGACTGATTTGGCATGCGAGAAAAAAAAGAAACACGGACTAAACAAGTACATTGTAACACTGAAGAGATGGGCTTTGTATCAGAAAACTAGTATCAGAGTCTGAAATCGGGTAAGTGCATTAATTTGTTACATATATATATATATATAATGGAGATTAATTTTATTCTTAATACGAGGGCGGTAAAACACGACTGACGTGTATCTGGGTAACGGATATCCGAGTGCTGACTGTATGTTCTTTATATACGTTTTTACAGATTATATATATATATATATATATATATATATATATATATATATATATATATATATATATATATATATATATATATATATATATATACATACATACATATATATATATATATATATATATATATATATATATATAGTTTTGCCCACACGTGTTGGCAATCATTAAACTGTCTAAATGTAATTTATAAACTAAACCGTTAAAAAAAAAAAAAGATCAGTCACCATTGTTTTATGGTCCGCCTACATTAGCTAATGTTATACTTTTTTATCATTAGTGAATTATAGATCAAGGATTTATCTAACCCTTAGTCAAAATGAAAGCACATTTAGTTTTTTTATTGGTCTTTTAAAACAGAAGTTTATTGAATTGCAACACTCACAGCTGTGTGGTCCAGTGGTTAAAGAAAAGGGCTTGTAACTAGGCGGTCCCCGGTTCAAATCCCACCTCAGCCACTGACTCATTGTGTGACCCTGAGCAAGTCACTTACCCTCCTTGTGCCCCGTCTTTCGGGTGAGACGTAATTGTAAGTGACTCTGCAGCAGATGCATAGTTCACACACCCTAGTCTCTGTAAGTCGCCTTGGATAAAGGTGTCTGCTAAATAAACAAATAATAATAATAATGAGATTCTGGGATCAATAAGCTACTAACAACCAAATGAGCAAGATGGGCTGAATGGCCTCCTCTCGTTTGTAAACTTTCTTATGTAAACACAGGCAAATCTAAATACCACAATTAAACAGTGGTGGGATTTAGATCTGCCACTGTTTAGGTTCATTGAATAGACCTCATTATATTTTATTTGGTAATAGCATGATAAAAAAAAAAGAAAGATCTCGGTTTCAGCCTATTCTAAGTGTATGCACTGGAATGTCAATTTAATTATTTTTAACCTTACTTTATTTCAACCTGGCTTAAAAAGATACAGTAACACAGGTTTCAGTAAGAGATACATGCATTACCCTCATAAGAATTCCCATTCAGATTGTAAATAGATAATATAACAGAGAGCAAAGTACAGGAATATGCACTGCTATCAGGAATACTTTTTAGCAATTAGTATTGCTGGTGGATATTGAACTTGTTTCAGAGGGCACTGCAACGTTTTGACTTTGTAGTATCAATGGCAACAGTAAAAATGATAAGTACATTGACAAGTACCATAGAGATTTTAAGGAGTCTACACCATCTAGAAATGAAGGGCATGCAGGTATATTCTGAATGAGGGGCATATCAGCCTCTGTCACAAAAACTCATTTTATACTTAAGGTCAGTTCAGAATCTTAGAACACAACGTGGCCTTCACAGATAAGTTGCAGTGATGCAATCTAGACTTTGCACTTTACTATACAATGAGTATCGTAGCTCTCTTGCCCAGCTTAATATCCCACAGGGTTCTGTGTTTCGCAGCTGTACCGCCCTTATACAAGTTTGCCATAGTACATTTTCATGGTCATTTTACAGTTTTTATAGGCTTTTCCCATGGTTATGCATTTACCATATTTTACCATTGTTTGTCATGTTTTTTTTTAAATATTCTTTACCATACCTCTCTGGGCTTTACAATGCTAACCTATACTTTACCATGCTTTCACTGTGCTTTATTACACTTTCCTTTGCTTTTACTGTGGGAAACTTTCATAAGGGGTGCCCTGTGGCTAAGGACCTGACTTCATTGACAAACATTTAAAATTGTTGCAAAACCTATTCCTGGTTTTACACTGTAACCCTGGGGAGGCTTGCAGTATGCCACAGTAGAAATATAGATTGTATTGCAATGCAAGTTAATGCACTTTACTGTATACAGGATGATAAAGAATATACTGTAAACGACATGGCCTACTGATAATATTACAGTTATGCATTAGTTCCCCATTAGTTCAGAAGATCCCCATTGCACACATAAAGGTTTTGCTTGTTAGTTCTGCTTGTTAGTTCTGCTTGTTAGCTGAACGTGTGGTATTTGTTTTTAAATACCACAGTTCCAACAACAATGTCTGTTTACATTAGATGCACTAGTTGTTATCAATAAAATGATAGTTGCTGTTATTGATGTCATCTTTTGTACAGGGAGTTACATTTGTGGTAATGGGCTCAGCAGATGCTTTCGGTTCTATGTTTTAAGCAGGCAGTCTGGCAGCCGTTAAACTTGGCCTATGGGGGTTAATTCCTGCCTAAGCAGTTCTCATACATCCCAGAGTTTGGAAGTGTGTACTTCTAACTCTGTAATTGCCTTTGACAGGTTTTGGCTTGAGAGTAAATGGTATAGTATCAAAAAGTCTATGAGTCTGATAACCGACAGGTACTATGGTTGGTAGAATAGGTCAGTACTTTGATGTAATCATGGTTAGAACAGATTCCTCAAGCTGCCATATGAAAAGTCAATATAGGGAACCTGGATGGACAATAGACATCTGAGATGCTGTGACTCACTTAGCGAGTAGGGGCCCAGAGGAGATTCAGTCATGTATTAGCACTAGCAGTTTCAACAGTGAGTCTATATGCAAGTACTCTATATAATACTGATTCTAAATGCACTGATACTTCATTCATGCATGTAACTTCAAATAACCTGAAGTAAAATTATTAAGATGTAAATTCACAATTCTTACATTTCAAATGTTACTCTACAGTACTAAAATACTGAAACTTATAAGAAGGAATCAAGACAAAGACTGATTGTTACAGGTTAAAAAAGGATGCACTGGGAAACCTGCTACCGTATCTGCAGGAATTCATTCCATTTGTTATTTATTATTCCCCAATGGAGGGGAGAATATCCCAGCCAAAGTTCCCTTTAGTAGTACATTTGCTCTTCACATGTGTGTACTTTCATGTTAATATTGTATGCTTTATTGAAAAACCACTGAGCAGGTCCCTTTAAAATTGATGTTAAATAATGTATTGCATGGGTATTTGTCAGCTATTTAATGCAAACCTTTGCTCCTCACCCCCAGTTTAACTAGTTAAAGAAACATGTGTCTTGATTTGAGTAACCACTTCTGCAGAGTGTCCAGCAGGCTGTGCTGAGGCCAACAAATCAAACACCCACAGCAGTTTCTCTATCTACAGGAAACTGACGTTACAGTTGGGGAGCTGAAAAGTAAATGCACTTAACTCCAGAGCCACAAAATGAATTGTGTTTGCATTGAAACCCAGGTTGTGCAACTCCCTCCTGTAATTGTTTATCCAATTCAATGCGTGGTGCTGAGCTGTACTTCCCTTCTGCTTTGACTGGAGGAGCCAGGTCAATGGGTGTAATGAGAAGAAGAGTCTGGCTGGGAAATATAGGGCTTTCTGGAGGACAGGCAAGGCTTCTAAAGCTGTGAAAAGGTTTGAGGATTTTTAAAATGGTTTTACAGGCGGGGGGTGGGGTGGGCTGTAACTTTATTGTAAATGCCTCTGTCTGCAGCATTTCCTGTGGTTTAAGGAGTGATTGTTTTTTAGGGGAACTGAAGCAAACTTTGTGGAATAAGAGTGTTTAGAGTTGAATGTTCCAGTCCTGCAGAACAGTGGGTGCTAGTTTAATTGTTATGTGTTTTCTTTGTATAAAGTGTATTTTTCTGATTCAGTCAATACTTCATTAGTTGCATTTTACTGTAGTATGGAACGTGTGATGACATTTTTTATTATTATTATTATTATTATGTGGATGTTGATAACATCCTTATAAGCGCGTTGTTTGCTTTAGACAGCATGAGAGAAAATATGGTTCAGTCCGTTAACACAAAAATTTGAATAGATTTGTATCATGTCTTATGTTTAAAATAGGTCACTGTGGGCACTGAAGTGTGAAAAAGTGATCAGCATGAAAAGACTAATGTTTCATCGCTAGTTGAAAAGACAGCATGAAAAGACTAATGTTTCATCACTAGTTGAAACATTAGACTAATGTCTAATGTTTCAACTAGCGATGGGTTTAGAAAGGGAGTTCCCTTTGTACTGTAATGTCCGGACCATAGTCTGAAACAAACAAGGAGTAAAAGAAGAAATAAAAGAGAAACAGTTAGGCAAGAGAACGGGCTACAGTATACTGTTTAGAAATATGAAAGATTTTAGCAAGTACAGTATTGCTTTTTGTATCACACATAAGGTGCTGCTTAGACACACTATTAAGCCAGACGGTTTACTGGTCAAACTGAAACTAGTGGGTTGATTATTGAATTACATACTTCACAGATTACTGCTTTCAGCAAAATATTTTATTTTTATTTGATTACAAACCATGTTACGCACTGATGCATCAAAGCAACAACAAAATCCCAATGTAAAGTATGTTGAACAGTAATGCACATGGATCAGTTAATGCAATTTAAACTTAACCACTATAACGTGATCAATATGCAATGTCATCAGTAAACTTGTGAGTTATATGAAACTGTTACAAATATTATTTTAAAAAGCCAACAACTGTCTTATTAAAAAGCCAACAAAAGTTTTAGATATGTTATTAATAAACTAAAACATTCTTTAAATCGCTCTGCTTTATGGGCATGTCGTGTGTTGTAAAATAGACCAGACTGACATAGTACAGGACCAGACATTGATAAATCTGCCTACTGTACTGTTTGTGAAGAAACTGCAGCTTTCTTTTTAGTATTTAAACTGTCAGCCCCCAGAATTAGGTTATTTATAGAAAAACATTTCATTTTTTTTTCATAATTTGTTTTAAAAAAGGTGTTTATAATGTACTTTCTGTACTACAAGCACTTCCCACGGCTCCACAGTTATCTGCACTTCTGCTGAACTTGATAACTGTCTTGAATGCCTCACGGATCATCTCCAAGCTCTGATCACAGGCCTCAGTGTGTGCGTGAACTTGCTTAACCATGCTCTTTTTTGATATTAATCAAATCACAGTCAAAGGGACAGACATTAAAAAAGGTCATAGTTTCTTGCTGTTTTGATTTCAGCCATGGCTGCTTCTGGAAACTACTGTATTCACATGTATGTGACCTGTTCAATCTTAAAAGTAGCCCTGGAAAAAAGATATTTCACTAGATATACTATTACATTAGCGGTTATTTTTTGTTCACTATTATTAGGTGAGCAGCAAGAAGGGGTCCACTTTCATAGACAAAGACTCATTGTACATCACCTAAAGCATAATGTCTTTGTTTTCAGAATATGTCTGTTGTAGAGGTCACACCTGCAGAGGCATCCGAACATGGCAACATTTTATCAGCAGACTTTGGAATTGTGACATCTGGGAAATGGAGGGGGATTCATTCATGTTCATTCATGTTAAAAACTGTTTTTTATCAGAAGTACACTATGTTCAAATTCCTATGTTTTATGTTGCTAATATGTTGCCTGATACAATACAATTTCTAATTGCACATAAACAGACATTATTACGATACTGACATTATATTTTAAGTGCAACACTATTTGTTTTAAGTTAGATTAATCTTTGTGAAGTCAATTGTACAGTCCCCCGTCCCCGTCCCCTCTAAGGGTTCAGTGGATAACTTTGACCGCATGTGTGTGCTAATTCAGGTTTTACCTTGTAGTCTGTGGCATGTGTTTTTTACAGTCATGGATGGACAGCTGGTGCACTGTGGTTCTTTGTTCTTCAGAATGGTAAATAAGGTAAATGATTAAATGAGTTGCATGTGGTTGCTAGTGAGCCTGTGATTGTTTCTATGCTGCGATACTGAGCCAACAAGGGCAGATTTTGGTCTGATGAAACCTCATGTGAAGAGCATGTAGTGCAGGTGGCCGTAAGTACAGTACATACTCGTAAGTCACACATTTTTTTAGATACAGTATCTGAAGAAAGCTATTGAAAATATCTGAATCTGGGCATACAGGGGGGTATTTCTGTCCATCGGTATGTCACACTTACATATCTGGAGAATCACTTATCCAGTTGTCATGAAATTTGGAATTAACATTATTTAGGTTGTCAGTGTATTCGATTTTGGGGATACTGTATGTGGAGGTGTTTGTCTGTGCACGTTCTGCATATATTGATCATTTCTTATCAATTTGAGATTGCCAATTCTTATTCTATACTATTGATCATTTCTTATCAATTTGAGATTGCCAATTCTTACTCTATACTATTGATTATTTCTTATCAATTTGAGATTGCCAATTCTTATTCTATACGATTGATCATTTCTTATCAATTTGAGATTGCCAATTCTTACTCTATACTATTGATTATTTCTTATCAATTTGAGATTGCCAATTCTTATTCTATACTATTGTGTACATGCTGTTGATATATGCCAAGGTCATCAACTGTTTAATCAATTTTGCATTTACAGCAGTGGCTGGGAATGTACTGTATGTTAGTGATATACTTGTTAGGTTTGTTCTGTGTTCTTTTCTGCAGTCTTTAAAAGGGAAAGTAATTACAGACACATTGTTTCCCTTGGCTTCCTGGACCACTTCAGCAGTTTCTTTTTTTATTTTTTACTGCCATGAGAACATCTGGTTAAACATTCCACCACTGAGTGAAATATTCTGGGTGATGTATTGCTTTGTTGGTCTTCCAGAAGGCTTTTTATACATTAGGTGTTACTGAGAATGCTGAATTGTTGTTTCCTCGTTACTGTTAAGTGCACGCTGTAAGGCTTTTCCTAAAAGTAATTGTTCCAAATGTGCACTGTCAATTGTAGTTAGACTACAGTTTAACTGCAGTCTAGCTATATATCATTTTTATTAAGTAGGAGAAAAAAAATCTATTGTATATAACACATAGTTCTAGATTCTCAAAAAGTGAACCAGAAGTAAACGACTTTCCTTTCAGAAAAACATGCTATGCTTTTGCTTTTGTTTTGCTAATAAAAATTGGGATAATCTTGATAATCTTGCCCCTTTACTGTAGTTCGACAGTACATTAAAGTTTGTTAAAATCTGATATGGAAACCAAGACAAAATATACTGACTGAAGGAGAGAGTAAAGAAATTGCCGAAGCTGTAAAATCAAGTACATCATCTCAAAATGTCTACTAGGTACTTTGCTTTTCTTCTTGGGATAAGTCACATACAGCTTACTTGAATTAATTGTTGGTGTAAGACTTAATTATTTCATGTTAAGACCTAATTGTAGACAATGGATAACATTGAAAAGCCTAGTGTGGGAATGTACGCAAGTAACAAGCACAACAGCAGCAGGACTTCCTGTTTGTCCCTCTTGGCTGCTGAACGGTTTGGCAACACAACAGAGTTAAAGAGGTCTGATAAGGATGCAGACATGTGCATTCAAACAGCCATCTTCCTTAACCTGAGAGAAAACCATCCTTATAAGGAAATCCTTCACTATCAGTGTCTGTCTGCCATCAGCAACAGTACCTCCTAAATGTGAGGAAGCATTCAGCTTCAGCCCTGGCAAGATGCCTCACCCTGCTCTAATTTTAGTACAATACCAGTGTAGTCTCACATCATTTACTGCCCCTTACTGACATACAGTGCTGTCCTAAAAGTCCAATCAAAACATACACACAGTGACCCGCGTAACTCCCTTGTTGTATACAGCACAGTTAAATCACATTTCTCAGATAGGGCTGAAAACCTCTGTTAACATTCAATAAGCATGTATACATTTGGTGGGGTGAAAACAAGGAATGTGATAAATACTACTCTTTTGATTCCTCAAGCTAGGACAACATGAGGGGAATGGGTTTGTCACAAGAGGATGTAGACTTGGAGGACAGTCTGCTTATAGAGATTAATCATGTTTAAACTTCTTGTAAAACTATGGTAATTGTGACATTGTGATGTTGCATGTTAAGATTAATTACAAACGGAAATAAAACTGTTTAGGATACTGCTGTGCAGAATGCAATTGATGTGCATGTGATTGTATTGTAATTAGTAGTTTGATTATTGATAATTTAATTGAGCTGTTAAGGAGGTACTGTACCGTATCTGTGTTGCTGTAGTTTCATGTACAGTACATGTATCTCCTTATAAAAGTTTACTTTTACAGTTTCACCATGCTTTTTCCAGTTACACTATGCATTTACCACAGTTTGCTATGTTTTTACCAGACCTTTCTGTGCTTTACAATGCTTACCTTGTCTTTATCAAGGTAATTATATGTTTTTTTTAGGAAACTGGTATTATTTAATATATAAAAGCTTTGTTGACAAAACAACAATTTGAGACGTAAAAAAATAAACTCTTCCTTAGAGAGAGAGAGAGAGACTTTTGACTTTTAAGATCCTTTATTAAATCATTGCAATTAAAATCCATTCAATAACAATAATAAAAGGTAAGCGATTAAGATACTTGCTGGCTCCGGGGAACAGCCAAAACCTCCCAACGCATCAGCATAAAATCAACACATGTTCTCCTTTAACAACAGATTTGAACCAAATAAAAGGATCATAAAATATAAATAAAACACAAAAAGCCAAAAAATTAAACAGTGTTTTCCTGTAAAACAGATTAATAGTAAAGTAATAAACACTGTAAAAATAATAAAACAAAATATAAAGAAACCTAGAAGTTAAACAGCAGCTCACCCTCCTCACTCAATGAGCACAAGGCGTCTCCCACACACCACCTCTCCTGAAAGCCCTCCAGGTTACTGACCATTTTAAAATAATTAAAATCCACCATTACACGGCTGATTGCTAAAATACGAAACAATCGGACAACATCTGTTAGTCCTGCCTCTAAAATCTTATTTTTCCTGGATTTTAAAATGGCCAATTTTGCCTGCCCTAAAATAAAGTTAATTAAAACACTCCTATTCCTTGATTTAAAACTATAGGGGAACCCAAAAATAAAAATCTCCTTGCTAAAAATCACCCCAAAAGCTTGCAGGAGCGCCTGCAAGAGATGAAAAAACGACCCCAGCCTGACACAATCACTGAAGGTGTGGAACACTGTCTCCTCCTCCCCACAGAAACAGCACTCCGCACTGATAGTGGGGTCCACTCTGTGGAGGAACCGTCCCGTAGACACGGCACAATGCAAAATCCTCCACTGCAGGTCCCCTACTCTTTTAGTTAAGGGCAGTTTGTATAAGACCCTCCACACTGGCTCTCTTTCTTCTGCTGCCTGTAAATGGCTTCTCCACTTTGTGTCTACAAGCCCTTTTAGCTGCTTGGACTGGACTGTTTTAACATGCAGCTCATATAGTTTTTCCCCTCTGCTGTGTGGAGAGCTATATTTCTTACTCTCTCCACTTTCCTATCCTCACTCCTTCCCGCCCTCTTCCTCACCTAAACCTGGGGATAAAAAAATTACAGGGAAAAGGGGTCCCCTCCTGCTCTGACCCCCAGCTAGCCCCTCTCCCAAAACCTCCTTGAGTTTCGGGGAGAGAGTTCTTCAGCTCATTAATTATTTTCTCAGCCAGCCTCTCCGGCCAGCCCAGCCGTCCGGCCAGCTGAGCCGCTGAGATCCAAGAGGGTGGCCTGACTCAATCAGGTGGGCCAGTCGGGTTATACCGGCCTTAACAAAACTGGCACACAGCACCTCCGACTGAAAAAATGAATGGGAAAAACGGATTAAAGAAGAGGGGCTCCTCTAGTGACCCTTTCTCCCTCTCCACTCTTACTGTTTGCCACATTTTAAAAACATTAACATAAAAGAGGGAGACCTGTCTTATCTAACCTGGAAAAATTAATTAAGAACAGGCCCGATCTAACCCCATTCCTCCTACTCGTCTCAGAAAATAAAAGGCTATCTCTCTCAGTGAGCACCTTCCTCAGCATACAGGAGCCTTTTCACTGCCTGCAGTCTGAAGGCTGCCACCCTGCTGGCAATGCTGACCAAGCCTTGCCCCCCTTCATCAGTGGGGAGGTACAGAACTGCCGGCCTCAGCCAGTGTCTCCCGCTCCAGAAGAAATCCAGCAATATCCTCTGAATCTCCTCTACCATTCCCCTTGGGGGGTCCAGACACGTCAACTTGTGCCATAGCATTGAGGCCACCAAATTATTGATGACCAGGACCCTCCCCTTGAATGACAGCTGAGCCAGCAGCCCCTGCCAGCTGTGCAGCCGCCCCTCACCTTATCCACCAGGCCCTCCCAGTTCTTCTGCATGAGCGGCTCTGTCCCAAAGAACACCCCCAGCACCTTAATCCCAGTCCTGTCCCATTGCAGGGCCTGAGGCAGTGTGGGGGCCCCCCTCCTGCCAACCGCCTGACAGGAAGGTGTTGCATTTTGCCCAGTTTATCCGTGCTGGCGATGCTCTCTGAAATACTGCCAAGCTCTCCTTCAGGGCCTGGGCGTCCCCATCACTGCACACAAACACGCTCACATCATCAGCGTAGGCCGATACTTTCACAGAGACAGGGGCGGGTGAGGCAGGCACTGCCCAGCCAGACAACCTGCCCCTCAGAAGATGCAACAGTGGCTCTATTGTCAATGAATACAGCATGCCAGACAGAGAGCAGCCCTGTCTAATGCCCCTGCTCACTGAGAAAGGTTTGCTCAACCCATTATTAATCTTTAAAACACTAAAAACATTAGCATATAAAAGCTCAATGTAGGAAATAAAAACAGGGCCAAACCGAAGGCTCTCAGGACTTTCACAAGGTAGGTGTGGTCGACCCTATCGAAAGCCTTCTCTTGATCAAGGGAGACCAATCCCACATTAAAATGACATGTTTCACTCAAAGTTAAAAATCTCTAATTAAAAACAGGTTATCAAAATAGATCTTCCTGGGATACAATAGCTTTGATCTTTATGTATTACTGTACTTAAAACCTTTTTAAGTCTATTTGCGAGACATCTAGAAATTATTTTCGAATCTGCACATAAAAGCGAAACAGGTCTCCAGTTCTTTAAAAGGCAGAGGTCTCCTTTCTTGGGCAGCAGTGTGATCACTGCCCTGCGGCAGCTGAGAGGCAGTTCTTTCCTCTCCAGACTCTCCTTCAGCACCTGGAAGAAGTCCTCCCGATCACCCCCAGAAATGTTTGAAAAACTCAGCAGGGAGGCCATCTATCCCAGGCGCCTTCCGCTGGAGAGCTGTGTCATTGCAGTGGTCAGTTCCTCGAAGGTCAGCTCTGTATCCAGTCCTCTCTGCTCCTCCTCACTCAGGCTGGGTAGATCCTGGAACAGGGTCTCTGTGTCATCAGGATCACATTGTTCTTTAGTGAATAGCTGCTTGTAGAACTGCACAGCTGCCTCACTGATCTCCTCTCTGCTGTATAGTTCTCTGCCTTGGGGCATTCGCACACACCTCAGCTGCTGGCTGCATGCTCTCTTTTCTCCAGGCCAAAGAAGAAGGAAGTGGGTGCATCCATGTCCCTCAGCTCCACGAGGCGAGAGCACCAACGCCCCCTTCACCTTCTCCTCCAGCAAGCTGCCCAGCACATTTCTTTTCTCTTTTATTTTTTGGAATGTTTGCTCATTGGAGTGATCTTCGTTATTTTCTAAATTTAGAATGTCTCTCTCTAACTCCCTGACTGCTTTGTCCAGTGACCTGGTTGCCTCCAGGGTGTACTGCTGACAAAAATTTTAATTTGTTTTTCCCAATGTCCCACCACTGCCTTAAATCTTGATAATTGTTCTTTTGTTTTGCCAGATTTTCCAAAACTCTTTAAAAATAATTCCAAATTTACAGTCTTTTAATAATTGAATGTTAAAATGCCAATAAGAGGATTTATGTGCTTCAGTTGGAATAAGTACAGTAACTAACAGGCAGTGGTGGTCTGACAGACTATTAGGAATGATACTTGCCCCTACAAAAAATTGAGGTGACAACGGAATGAATAAAGCTGGTCCAGTCGTGCTCTAGATGTGTAATTATTACGAGACTGGGACCAGGTGTACTGTCGAGCATGAGGGTGCAAACATCTCCATCGTCAACCAGGTCACTGGACTGTAAAACTGCAGTTAGGTCTCTGGAGGATTGAGGATGTGGCTCCTCAGTATTCCTATCCTTTGTAAAATCCACAGTACAATTAAAATCACCCGCAACCACTAATACGTCATTATTATTGCATTTTAAAATGGTCTGATTCAACTTATTAAACAATACAGTTCTTTCTCTTCCTGTATTTGGTGCATAAATATTTATAAAAGTAAAGTTAAAACCAGCCATTTGTGTTTGTACTTTTAAAAGCAGCCCTTTCTCAATCTCTTCTACTTGCTTTACTGTGACAGCCAGGTCTGATTTAAAAGCACCGCTACTCAGCGCTGGTGCTGGAGCCGTGACTGAACACACACTGACCTCCCCACTCTGACCGCCAGACCGCCTCATTCTCCTGCTCAGTGTGCGTCTCCTGCAGCAACACAACCCCAGCCCTTTTCTGCTTTAAAAATCAAATAACTGTGCTCTTTTAAAGACTGTCTACAGCCATTAACGTTAAAAGAAATAAAATAGACTTTTCCATGGCGGTTAGAATATTTAAGACCATCAAGTTAAAACAAACACTAAAAAAGCAATAAAAAGTCGTAATACAAAAATCCATTTTAAAATAATGTTTTTGAGCGTAACATTTTCTTTACCGTCTGTACTAGTTTTTTAAGCGGTATCTCTTCTGCTGATCTAGCTCCTCAAGTGTGGACTTCCTGGAGACTACATGCGCAGAATGTAAAAACAATTTTAAATCGGGAAAAAACTTTTAATGTCCACTCCCTCTTACCTTTAGTACTGTCAAGAAAGTTGCAAATGTACTGCAGTGTATAGAGTTTTCTCCTGACGGGTTGGCTGTCAGGGGCGTCCGAGATTAGCGAGGAATCAGAGAGCCCCGTCATCCGACTTCGTACATGCCCTCGTCTTCCTCGCCGTCTGCCCCATCTTTTTCAGCGGCCTCGCCGCTCTCCACAGCCTCAGCTTCAGCCTCGGTGCCCCCTCCTGCCTTGCTACCTGTCTCGTAGTCAGACTGGGGCAGTTCTGTGCTTGTGCCTTCTTCCTCAGGGCAAGGTGGCACAGCCTGCGGGGAAGGCGTCAGTTCCTCTTCAGGCATCGGTTGGGGATCGCCTCCGCTCTCCGCAACTTTCACGCCCGGGGACTGAGTCTTCTCCCGCTGCCCACAAACACTAACCCAGGGTCTCGCTTGGGCTCTCCTTCTTCAGGCGGTTTGTTTTCTTTTTCTTTTTTCGCCACCATTTCAAACTCTTCTTGGCTTTGTCCAGTCTCTTGCCCTGAGGCTGTCTGCGCTTGACTGTGTCTCTTATGCTGCGGTGTCGACACTGCTTCAGAACACGGCTGGCGCTGCTGCTTCAGGCACCGCGGCTTCAGGCACCGCTGCCTCGGGCTCTGCTGCTTCAGGCACCGCGACCTCGGGCTCTGCTGGTTCCGCCGTCTCGGGCTGTGCTGGCTCCGGGGCTGCTCGTCCTCCCGCTCTCCCGATCGCCCCTAGCCTCCTCCCGCCAGGAGCTCCCTTATCCTGCTCTGCTTCAGCCCGATCCCTGTTTCTCGGACACTGTTTTCTTTGATGTCCCTGAGCTCCACATTTAAAACACCTCATTGTATCAGAACTGGCAAAAACAACACAATTCGTCCCCTCGACATTAAAGTTCCACGCTACTTCAATAACTAAATTAGGATCGTGTTGTAAAATAAGCGCTTGTCTTCTAAAAGACAAGACATGTTTAACACTGGGAGTTTTGCATCCTAGAGGGATCGTCTTAATGGGATACATCAATTTTCCATATCTTGCTAGCTCTCTTTCCAGTAACTCGTTTTTTAAGAAGGGAGGGACATTAGACAGTATTACTTTGGTTACGGGTGTCACTAAAGGTGAAACTTCAATAAAAGACCCTGCACACTAAACCCCTCCTCCACTAGCTTATCTACCAAATCCAAATCAGTTAAAAAATGACTAGAGCTTTATTCATCCTTGAAGCTGATTTTATTTTATTGAAGCCCACAACCTCTCCTATAGCCACCAGGCATTCCTCCACCGACACCCGACATCAGGCACACAGCGGCAGCCGTGCGGCGAGTCAACACCCCCTCCCCGAACTACCGCCATATCGGCGTTTCTGCTGATCTATGATCAGCTAAACAAACAACAATGACTCACAAATATACTACCACTATTACGCTAAACCGACAAACAAAATTTACATAAAACACAAAAATATAAATATATATAAATAAATTGCAAAAGCTTAGATTCTCCTGAATCACAACTCCAGCGCTCCACTCACCACCTGGCTCCTCCCACAATCCCACAATCCTCGAGAGAGAGAGAGAGAGAGAGAGAGAGAGAGAGAGAAAACAATTGCTAAAGCGTGCTGGTTTAGCCAGCACGCCACTTACTTGTTTGCTGTTTATTCGTTTGGCCCTCGTGCCCTTTGCTTTGGTTTGTTGTTTTGTTTTTGTTTTATTTATTAATAAATACGCTGAGTGCCGTTGCACTCAGCTTCACCCGCCCATCCACTGTTTGTGATTCAGTTACTTCCTGGTCCGTGACGTCACCACTGAGAGCCAGACTGTCACATATGGTGTCCTGCGTGGGACAAACAACGCCTCCAAGAGCCGGACCAGGAAAGAAAAAGGACGTTTTTTTTGTTTGTTTTTTTCAAATAGTATTTTTTTTTTTGTGTGTTTTTTTGGAAAAAAAATAAAAATAAAAAAAATGGGGAAGAGTAGCCGGAGGAGAAAGCAGCAGCAGCAACAACAACAGCAGCAGGAGGCGCAGCAACAGCAGCAGGTCCTTACCACGCTGGACGTCTGCCTCACCTGCCTGAAGGGTGAGGAGTGGTGCTTCGCGGTTGGTGAGGTTGGGCACGTGGCACCGGACCAACCCCCTCCATGGCAGGAGAGGAAGGAGCCTGAGCATCCAGAAAGGGTGAGAGAGGACCCGCATCCTCCGAGGCGGAAGAATCCCGTCTCCTCTGAGGGGATCTGGGACTGGCTGGCGGAGCCTGAGAGGGATATAATGGTCGCCCTCCCTGCTGTGATCAACCTCCTGTGGGCAGAGATGGGGGCGCTGGGAGGCCTGGGAACAGAAACACCAACCAGCATCCCTCCCAGACATCGCAGCCATGGTGCTCAACTACCTGGCTGCAGATATGGGAGGGGCCCCGCTGCTGTTTCCAGCGCCAGAGGGAGAGGAGCCATCGCTGCCTTCTCCAGCGCCAGAGGGAGAGGAGTCACGCTGCCTTCTCCAGCCAGAGGGAGAGGAGTCGCCGCTGCCTTCTCCAGCCCAGAGGGAGAGGAGTCGCCGCTGCCTTCTCCAGCCAGAGGGAGAGGAGTCGCCGCTGCCTTCTCCAGCCAGAGGGAGAGGAGCCGCCGCTGCCTTCTCCAGCCAGAGGGAGAGGAGCCGCCGCTGCCTTCTCCAGCCCAGAGGGAGAGGAGCCGTCGCTGCCTTCTCCAGCCCAGAGGGAGAGGAGCGTCGCTGCCTTCTCCAGCGCAGAGGGAGAGGAGCCGCCGCTGCCTTCTCCAGCGCAGAGGGAGAGGAGCCGCCGCTGCCTTCTCCAGCGCCAGAGGGAGAGGAGCCGTCGCTGCTGTCTCCAGCCAGAGGGAGAGGAGCTGTCGCCTCCAACGCCAGAGGGAGAGGAGCCATCGCTGCCGTCTCCAGCGCTAGAGGGAGAGGAGCCCTCGCCACTGTCTCCAGCACTAGGAGCAGAGCAGCAGGAGCTGCCTCTGTCTCCACCACCACCAGGAGCAGAGCAGCAGGAGCTGCCTCTGTCTCCACCACCACCAGGAGCAGAGCAGCAGGAGCTGCCTCTGTCTCCACCACACCACCAGCAGCAGAGCAGCAGGAGCTGCCTCTGTCTCCACCACCACCACCAGCAGCAGAGCAGCAGGAGCTGCCTCTGTCTCCACCAGGAGCAGAGCAGCAGGAGCTGCCTCTGTCTCCACCACCACCAGCAGCAGAGCAGCAGGAGCTGCCTCTGTCTCCACCACCACCAGGAGCAGAGCAGCAGGAGCTGCCTCTGTCTCCACCACCACCAGGAGCAGAGCAGCAGGAGCTGCCTCTGTCTCCACCACCGTCAGGAGCAGAGCAGCAAGAGCTGCCTCTGCCTCTGCCACCTCCACCAGCAGAGGGTGAATGCCTGCTGGTTCCATCTCAAGCGCCGTGGGAGTACTGCTTAACGCTCCCAGCTCCACCAGCAGAGGGTGAATGCCTGCTGGTTCTGCCTCAACCGCCGTGGGAGGACTGCTTGCCCCTCCCACCTCCACCAGCAGAGGGTGAATACCTGCTGGTTCCGTCTCAAGCGCCGTGGGAGGACTGCTTACCGCTCCCAGCTCCACCAGCAGAGGGTGAATGCCTGCTGGTTCTGCCTCAGCCGCCGTGGGAGGACTGCTTGCCCCTCCCACCTCCACCAGCAGAGGGTGAATACCTGCTGGTTCCGTCTCAAGCGCCGTGGGAGGACTGCTTACCGCTCCCAGCTCCACCAGCAGAGGGTGAATTCCTGCTGGTTCCGCCTCAACCGCTGTGGGAGGATTGCTTGCCCCTCCCACCTCCACCAGCAGAGGGTGAATGCCTGCTGGTTCCGCCTCAGCCGCCGTGGGAGGACTGCTTTCCTCCCACCTCCACCAGCAGAGGGTGAATACCTGCTGGTTCCACAACCACCGCCCTGGGAAGGACTGCTCTTGCCCTGCTTCGCACCGCCTAAGGCTGCCTGTTGCTCCGCACGCCTGGGGCTGCCTGTTGCTCCGCATCGCCTGGAGAGCCACCAGTTATAGGGTACGAGGGAGAAGTGGAGCTCCCGCTGCCGCCTCCATGGCCAGGGGCTCCCTCCCGAAGTTCGCCTCCGAGGGTCCGCTACTGCTGCTGCTGCCGTCGCCTCCCGAGGGTCCGCTGCTGCTGCCGTCGCCTCCCGAGGGTCCGCTGCTGCTGCCGTCGCCTCCCGAGGGTCCGCTGCTGCTGCCATCGCCTCCCGAGGGTCCTGTTTTGCCTGGGGTCGCTACCAGTCCTGCCATATGGCAGGAAATACTGTGGCTGGAGCCCGATGAACGGGAGCTGCCGCCACGGAAAAGGGGGAGGTCAGGAGACCAGCTTCCCCAGCCGCACTTGCTGCAGGAAATACTGTGGCTGGAGCCCCATGAAGGGGAGCTGCCGCCACGGAAAAGGGGGAGGTCAGGAGACCAGCTCCCCAGCCGCACTTTCGGCAGGAAATATTGTGGCTGGAGCCCCATGAAGGGCAGCTGCCGCCACGAAGAAGGGGGAGGTCAGACGACCAGCTCCCCAGCCGCACTTTCGCGGCAGGAAATACTGTGGCTGGAGCCCCATGAAGGGCAGCTGCCAGCCATGAAGAAGGGGGGAGGTCAGGAGACCAGCTCCCCGCAGCAATTTCGCTGCAGGAGAGGGTGGCCGGAGCCCCACGGAGGGGAGCTGCCGGCCATGAAGAAGGGGGCAGGTCTGGAGACCACCCCAAAAATTTTTGGCCAGAGGAGCCGGCCTGTGCGCTGGCCATTGGAACGCTACGGCTGTTTGGGTGGGAGGAGGACATCCCACCGTGGCCGCCACCTTTGGCCCGTTGCTGCCCCTGTTCCTGCGCCGGGACTGCTAGCCGGGACTTTAGGGAATAAGGGGGAGGTGGCCGAAAGGCCATGTGTGCTGCGCATAGGGGCATGTGTGGCGGAGTGTCCCGCCCTATTTATTATTATTTGTATTTGTTTGCGGCATGGATAAAAGCGCCGTCGCTTGTTATTGTTTTTATATTTATATTTAAAACCTCGTGAGGATGCATGACTGATCAGCTACTGATTATTTAACTAGCTGACAGTCATGCATCCTTACCAAACGCTGCAGACTGTGGCCGAGGGGTAATAAGATAATTAACAACTAGTTAACCCCTCGGCCAGAGTATAAGAACCAGCAGCTGGCCGGGTTGGGGAGAGTGTACAGAGGAGAGTACGGGAGAGCGAGAGAGAGAGAGCGAGAGAGTACAAAACAATTGCTAAAACGTGCTGGTTTAGCCAGCACGCCACTTACTTGTTTGCTGTTTATTCGTTTGGCCCTCGTGCCCTTTGCTTTGGTTTGTTGTTTTGTTTAAATCTTTGTTTTATTTATTAATAAATACGATGAGTGCCGTTGCACTCAGCTTCACCCGCCATCCACTGTTTGTGATTTCAGTTACTTCCTGGTCCGTGGACGTCACCACTGAGAGCCAGACTGTC